>CM021773.1:24644692-24743913 GCA_011076525.1 Nettapus auritus
AGCTGGAACAGCACTGGTATCACTCCAGTGTTGTGTCTATTGCTGCACAGTGCTGGCACAGAATCAGGACTCTCTCCAAGCCCCAGGAGCCAGCAGGCTGGGGGTGGGCAATTGATGGGGAGGGGACATCACCAGGGCAGCTGACCTAAACCGACCAAAGGGATATTCCATAACACCTGATGTCACACTCAGCAATAAAGGGGGCACTTGTGGGGGAGGGATCTCTCTCTCTCTCTGGCTCTCTCCTGAACAACCGGTACGCGTTTTGAGGCCCTGCTTCCCAGGACATGGCCGAACATCGCTTGTTGATGGGAAGTAGAGAATAATTTTTTTTTCCTTTCTCTCTGTGCTTCCGCGCGGCCTTGTTGTTTCTTTTGTTACATTCTCTCCCCATTCCCTTTCCCTTTAATTAAATCATTCTCATCTCAAACCTCGAGCTCTTTGTGTTGACTTTTTTTTTCTCTCCCCCTCCTCTTTGAGGAGGCGGGGAGTGAGAGAGCGGTTGTGGTGGAGCTCGGCTGCCCATCTGAGTAAAACCACCACAGGTGTGTGGGTGCACAGAGCGACACGGTTTAGGGACGGGACATGTAGGTCAGGTCGGTGGTTGCACTCGGTGACCCCAAAGGCCTTTTCCGACCTCGGCAGCTCCACAGCTCCATCTGGAAGTGGCCATCCATGAGATTTCACGACCAGATGCCTAGTAACTGCGATACGCACAGAATGCAACCAAAGTATGCACACAAACGCAACTTGAAACACGAATATTTACTAACATAAATAAACAGTGTTTTATAACAAAAGGCACAGATTTTCAACTATAAACAATGGAAAAATATTTACAATTTGCACATACATCATCAAACAGCAAGTGCACGGTTGGTCACTTCACATCCTCCTTTCTATATTTAGATTTAACTCCTCCAAGCGATTTTACTCAGTTCTGCAACGTTCAGTTTATTTTTTTTTACACAGAAACCGCTACAAATGTCGATAAAGTTCGTTAAAAGGAATAACTTAGCAGCACGGGTTTTCAAATGGAGACAGTGTTGCTAACTTCTTCGTACTGGATAATAAAATAAGGGTAGCTCTGATCATCGTTAAAAATGACAAAAATCTGAGGCTCAAAGTAATTGTCCACGCAGGAGTCGTAGAGGTCACTGGTAACGCTGCCCGGGTTCACGGGGGGAGGTCTCCTCATGGTGTGGTTGCCCACCGTGTACCTTCCTGTCAGTACTTTAGCCAAGAACATGTAATGAACTCCTCTGGGTGACCTTTTGGAAAAGTTATGAGAATAGCTCGCCTTTCTGGCAAAGTAACTGCCCTGTCCGAACATGGTGGCGTGCTTCCCGCAGACACGCGGGTCGAAGTTGTGCTTGCAGATCCCATCCACCACGTCCTGGGAGGTGCCATGGAACAAATGCCTTTCGTTCATTATCCTGTCGAGCCCGGTCATCTTTTTGGACATATATTCCTTTTTCCTGGAATAGAGAACGGAAAGTGAAGATGAGTACTCGTTGCGGATCTGCAAACAAAGAGCAGGATTCGCTGCGGCTCTTAAAGTAAAAGGCATCGGGATCATCCTCTGCAGTACTGGAGCTGTCAGAGGAGACCGGGGCACATTTCTGTGTGGGTAACAAGACGGTCTTCTGCTTTCAAACAAAGCTTTTGCATGAATTCAGTACTACTGGAAGATCCTGAGCTGATCCTGCTGGAGGTCTGTCATCTGTGCAGCAGCGAAGGCAAAGCAGCTTGAAAACTGCTTACTCTTCGTCTACTTGGAGGTGAACTGACATCGTTTTCAGCTAGGTATCCTAGATTTATTTTGAGGTTTCCACGAAAACTCATTTTCCAGAACTTATCAATAGACAGCTTACAAAAGCTCTACAACGGTAATTTCGGGACAAGATGTTTCTCAGCGCTTTTTTTGGTATTCAACTGAAGATGCTGCTTTTCTTCAGGAAGTTTGGATTTTATGTATTCTATCAATGACAAATTTACATTTTGCAGCCCGAATCAGACGCTCTAAGGTATTTTTCCACTACTGTGAAAGAACGGCATTAGCGTTGTCTTACCTTTTATACTTCTCCCAAAGAAACTGATTTTGCACTCTCAGAATTTTCAAAATTTTGTATTTGGTCTCTGGCACAGTCTTGTGAAACAGGTTATAAATGGTTCTGTAGCTTTTGTCTTCCTTCGAAACAGGCACTTGGACGAAGTCCTGAGATGGATCCATACTGACCCAGGTTTCAGGATAGAAGTTGGGAGAGGTAACAGCGGTTGGAGACAAGACGTGTGAGGAAACTGGTTCAGTTGAAGGAGCGGGTACAGGAGAATTGCCACCTAGAGTCCTAGGACGGGAAGAAGAACAAGTTTGTACGTCGGTATGCCCACGCCAAACAGCTTCTAATTACATTTATTTGTTTACCAACATTTCTTAAACAATCGCTGCTCTCCTTGGCTCCGTAAGAATCGACATAACCTTAATGCTTGTTTAAAACAATCAGACCACCTATTTCTTCTTTTTTAACTCCTGCACGCACCCCAGCCAACACCAAACCCTTCAGGCACGCGGCCCCACCTAGGGAAGCCTTACTGCCTGCTGGGGGTCTAAGCGCCTGCTATCACCTTTACCGTTCACATCCCGCGGCGGAGTAGCGGCGATAGACCACAGAGCAGGCAGAACGCTCCCAAACACTGTTACTTTACAGCTGTAAGCTCACTGTAGCACACAGGATAAGAAGAGAAGAATCATTTGGCAACACCTGGCTTAACTTCCTTAGACCACAAGGAACAGAAACACACGCTTTCCTGCTCCGTGTAAATAAGGAGTATCTCTAGGTTACACAGAACATTCTAGGGGCAGAACTTGCGTGTATCTCACTCCATGGCACGGAAGACAAGACGATAGGTTTTCAGCACTACCCAGTTCCCTGCGGAGGAAGGCTGTCCCCATTTTCATCGCGCGGGCCAGATGCAGATTTGCATTTGCAGTTACGTATTTTCGTGCCACGGAGCAGCCCCTCCTTTTGGGAGCGCTGCCAGGCAAGAAGAGGTCAGCGAAGGAAGAAGGAGGGGAACTGCTGCCTCTAATGCTCAGGGCAGAAGAGCACAGGGTACCCACAAAGGGAACAATGTGGACACTGCCTGTGGTGCAGGCAAGCTCTCCTTCTTACTAAATCCCTGCACCGCTGTGGAATTTGTCTTGCTTTTGAACCTGCTAAATTTAGATAGAGTATGGTGTTTGTGGCTTACGTTCACCTGATTATAATCTGAAGAAGCGAGCTTTGCTCAGCCGAATAATCCTTACTTACTGGAGTTCTCCCACTTACGTCAGTGGAAGTGCTTTGAACACGCAAAGCTTGCAGGTTCAGGCTCTGGTTTCAAACTGCAAGCACAGGAAGGGAGGTGAGGCTCCCTTTAAGCTGCACGAATACAAGGAATTATCTCGGCCTTCGGCAGATGAATATTTTACAGCTCTCTTACAGCAAAAGGTGCTGCTGATGCCAGGAGCACCCAAGAGCGACGACAAACGGGGGATGTGCAGTCAGGAGCAGGCAGCTCTCGGTAGGGCAGGGTGCGAGGTGCCAGCTCTCCACTGCCGGGCTCACAAGGCAGAAGGCAAACCCTGTCTCCAAAGAGCACTGCTGATCTTCCCATGCTTGTTGGTCTGCTTCCTCTGCACAGCCAACGTCATGAGCTAGATAGGTAACGACTCCACGGGTATCCACATCTCTGCTACAGAGATGTCGGTTACGGTTGCCTTCCAGAATTGTTAGTGCTGCTGCTACGTGAGCCTGAAAGAACCTTGTGGCAGTTTGTGTGTGACCTAGCAATAATTCCATGTCATCTTCTGATTGCTTCTGAGCTGTTCAAGTCTGGAAAAAAAGGGGGAGCGTCTATTTTTAACTCGACACGTCTGATTTGGATAACAGACAGTAAGCTCTAACAGCACTCCCGCTATTCCGAGCAGAAACACTTTAAAATACCTTTCACGTGGCCTTCACCTGCTGTTCAAAGCTGCAGAGACCTCAGTGCATTTGCATGGATTTACTGAACTCAAACTTCTCCTCACTGCGTGTTAATAGTTTAAGAGAAACCCAGGAGGTGGATTTTTGTAGAGCGAGTACTAAAACAGCAGTCTACAATACCCCACCGTGCTTTTCTTTATTTTTTCGTCCCAAAGTCAGCTGCTAGAAACATTACTGCAGCACCGCACGCGCAGACGGGAAGCCCAGGCACGAATCAGCTGCAAGTCACGGATTAATGAGGAAGCCAGCGAACATGATAAAGGCACGGCATCCGTGGGTGCACTTTGTTCGCTCTCTGCCTGGCGTGACTGAAGTGTAAGCGTTTATTGTACAAGGGAAGGCACTAAAGAGTTGGCATTTGTCGACTACTATCACACGGTTTCTGTTCTTTTCCAATTTCATGACTTATTTAAGCAGCTGGGGAAAAAACCACTCAGGTAGCACTGTGTGACGGGCAAATACGGACTTTTTAAAGACAGTTCTGTTAATATGCAAAATCCTCTTTTGCTCCCTACCGAGAACTGCTGGATTTGTACGTCAGAGCTGCAAGGCCTTTGGGTAAAGGAATTAAGAAAGGTTTCCTGCAGAACGACAGAAATTTCAGAGCTTAATTCATAGCTTTGGTAGATGGCACGAATAGTCATAGCACTCCTGGGTGTAAAACCCCGCTAAAACGGCCTCATTTTAGCGTCTCTCAAAAGGACAGGCTTCAACTGTGGTAAAACAGTCAGAAAAATGCCTTAAGCCCTTACTTCTTGTTAAGATCACAATTGTCATCGCCAGAACAACAAAGTTCTCCTTCGCCTTTCCATTTACATCCCCCAAGCACCTCCAACAAACTTGGGATTTCCTCCCGTACGACTGCATCCAAAGACGTTTCTAAGCCCCTTGTTCTGAGGCTCTGACCAAACTCACTTTCGCCTCACAATTAGACGCTGTAACAACAAAGCACTAACGAGCGTCCTAGCCCTAACGCAGCCGCTAAACCTCCTTTGATTGGCGCAGCACGCCGCGTTGCCGGTCAGACTAATGACTTCCACCCCTTCGCTAACAGGACAATGTGTTTCTAACTACTGAACCCTGACAGGAATGTTTCCAGCTGTGCTGGTGAGATCACAAAAATGGCATTTTTATGAGTTGTAATCAAAAATGACTACAATGCAACACTTTCCTCGCTCTGCCTTTGATGGTAAGCATGCTCACCCCCGTTGAGACGACAATAAAAACGAGGAATGCTTTAATTGTGCTTGAAAATTATGAAATGTTTTTGAACGCTCCTTTTTATGGGACCTAGAGGTGACGGGCTGGCAGTGGTGATAGCGGGTGAAATGCCGAAAGCTGGACGGTTTGGCAGACTCAAAGTACATCTGTGCTGCTCGTGTTCTGAGACCCAAAAGGTACGTTACGATCTTCTAACAGCCCAACGGAGAGGAGCTCCTCAGGTAACTGTCCTGAGAAGTGCCAAGCGAAGAGCTGCCAATATGACCAACATTTCTTATTGTTTCTTCTGATTTTCCTGCCCAGTGGTACCTGTCTCCTTCTCACATTAACGAACACAATTCCCGTGGACACACCGACACGTAGAGCAGTTCTGGTTTTGCTGGATACCTACTGCAAGAACGGCATCAGCACCACGCACGAGCGCAGAAGGGGTCTCCTCTTGATTTCTCTTCTGAAACAGGCGTTTTGCTGGAAGCCATCTTTGATGTTCAAGATGTACTGGTTATGCCAGGTAACAAACCGGACCTCTTTCAGACCGCGGCAGCTGGCTTCTTCTATCAATCTCACGACGGGCTGTTTGAAGAAAATTAAACACAGACACGACGAATTACACGTACAAAAATCAGTATTTTTGCCAGGGACCTCAAAGAGTCCCTCTACCACTGTCCTCCCCTCCCTTGCTCTGAAACACACTGGCCACCAAGGCCTGTTCGGTTTCATTTGCACTGTCTCCCACTAGGATTTCACAACTGTCCCGTGGGATTTGTTCTGATGCTATCACGTTTTCACATTAGGCCCAGTATCTAACCTGAAGCTCCCTTGCCACAAATTATTCGCTTTTTGTCTTTCTCTGCTGAACGTGAAGTACACAGGTGTGCTGCAGAACAACCTTTTCTACGTAACACATTCTCATCACTTGGCTGGTTTTCCTGTATATCTGGAGGTACATCCAGTACTGCCCGAATTATGACACTGACGAGCTTTTATTCCAAACACGTACAGCTGCAGTCAGCCCCAGCTCTTCCCCACCACACGTATCTAAAGGTTTACTGGAGAGCTTGCTGGAGTGAAGTCCACAAAGCATTCTGGGTTTGGTTTGCTTTTCTCTAGCACGATCACATTTAACAGTGGACGTGACTTGTGTGTGTGCACCTGGGGTTAAAGAGTAGGAGGACAGAAGGCCTGTTTAAGGCTTGCTGTGGAATTCTGCGTCTGGCCAAGGCCAAAGGACAGGGCTGGCTCTAAGATGAGTATGTATAGACCAGCGGCGAGTAGATTTCGACCAAACGTTTAGGAAAAGGCTCCTAATCACCGGGGGTGGCAGCTGGGGAACCTTCCTGCCGGAGCAGCGCACCACAGCTGGACCCAGCGACCCTGGGGCGCGCATCCTGCGCTGCTGCCTCTGGGGAACAGGGCAAGGAACCGAGAACTGCAAGGCGAAAGGGGAGGGTAAGCGATAGGAAGGCTGCAGAAGGCTGTCGCCCCGTCTGAAAATCTGATTTCTAAGGATTGGAAAAATTCCTTGGTACTGCCGTGGGCCAGCCTGCTCCCAGCTGTGCCAAGCCAGCCAGCCCCTGCATCTCAGGTGCGCCCAGGGTAACGGCGCAGTGCAGCAGGGCACAGCGCTCCCTTCATTGCTGCTTTTGCAAACTGTGCTCGACACTGAACCGCTTGATTAAGCTCAACAATAACCCCAAGTAACTTTCCAAATTGTTCAAAGAGGAAACAGGCTGAAAAGATATATAGAGTACGCTGTGTATATATCGTTTGGGGTTACAGCCCAAAAGGATTCCAGAAAGCACTAAATACCTCGGAGTATTCTCTCCAGACGAAGTGGTCCCTGCAGAAGTACTTCCAGACCGTGTAGTAGTTGGAGCTGGAGCTGGGGCAGGATGGCGTGGACAGCCTCCGCATCTGGTCAAACTCAGCGGTCTCGTATAACTTCATAACGTTCAAATCCACCCAAAACTCGTGTCCCCTGGGAAGAACGAGAGAAGCAAAGAACTCTCACCCACTGCAAGCCGTTAAAAACCCCGTGGCCTTCAGCGGGGAAAAGCAGAAGATGGCCCGAGCGGCGCCCTGACCCCGTGATATTTACTCGGTGTGCGTGAGCGGCGCGCGCCCATGCGCGGATCCTTGGCATTTGGAGCTCGCCAGCTGAGCGCACACACCGCACCAGCGGGCGGGCGAGGCAAGCACACAGTGCTCAGAAGGTTATTGCTGTGGAAGGGCTTCGGGGAACGAAAGCAAACGTAAACGTCTCCAGATGAGGAGCATCTGCTGCCAATCCACCGCAGAGCCCAAGCGTCTTTCGTCACGTGCGGCAGAATGGAAGCAGCGTAAGATAAGACGACGGGATTTGCTGCTGCAGGGCCGAGGCTGAGGAGCGGTGCCTTTTTTCAAGGAGCTGCGCTGCCGCTGCAAGAATCAACCCTGACACGCGACTTCACGTGAAGAGCCTGGCGCCTTCAGGACACGAGAGCAAACTGGAGCTGCAGACGAGGAACCCCAGAGTTCGCCCTTGAACTAGAGGCGTCCCTGCTTCAGCAGCACGTAGGAAACGAGAAATCTACAGAACCTGAGAGAAACGACAGCAATAGCATTCATTCCCTACAGGGTTTTTTCGAACTGGGATGAGTGTGTTTCCAAAACAACGCTCCCTGCACGACCAGTTTTCCACGTTACAATCCCTGCAAGTTGTCAGCTCACTGCTGGTCACCGGCAGCTACAAACCACTGCCCCCTGGCAATGCAGCTTTCGAGGCCGTATCAAACGTTGTCCTTCGGTTCTTCCCAGCAACATAAATAAAGCTGGGGTCTGAAATCTAAAGCTTATTTTAAAAACTCCGGCAGCCTCACACCACGACCATCAGGTATTGTGCACGAAGCCGGCCGCACGGAGTGAGAGCTGTTCCGAACACCCACGGGAGGTCACAGATGCTGACGTGCTTGAGAACGACTGTGATTTCGCTAGCTTTTACACAGGTGCCGAGGCGTTCTGTTGTACCATTCCTGAAGAAAACTAACGGAGAGTACCATTAAAACATGCCCCAGCTGGAAGCGTCCCTCAGGTCTGTTTTCTCCGCTGCCTTTGTGCCTGTGAGCTCAGCACCGCTGGAAGGCCCAAGCGCCTTCCTGACCGCAGGAGAAGCCAACGCGTCCCGCTGCTGTGAGCCCACGACCATCCAGTTCATCCAGTGCTGCCTGAGCAGCTTCAGAGTACTTCTGGTCTCCAAGACTTTTTATGTAGGCTTATGTAGCTGGCTGCCAGGCCCCCCAGCAGCTTTATGTCCCCGGGGGCTGCCAGGCCCCCCAGCACGTCAGCGATGGCAGCTCAGGGCAATGCCCCGCGGCAGCCGGCCCCATTTCGCTGTGCTTCGTTTCCAACACAGCGGCGTGAGCGAGACGAACGCCACGTACAGGTGGTAAGGATCTACCCGGGAGGAGAACGAGCACTAACCAAAATAAATGCCCGGGATGAAGGGACTGATGATGCGGAGGTCTTACCAAGACAAAAACACAGCCCCAGACAAACCCAAACACACGTTCTGTACCGAAATAACAAATCACCCCACCTTCCTGCTATGCAGTCACTTTGTTCCCTAACAACGGGCTGCAACACTCCACGTTATCTGAAAACACGGTGTGAAATCACGAGGAAATCAACACCCCGCAGCACCGGGCGGGGTCACGGGTCAGCAGGCTGCGCGAGAACCACTTCTAGGTGAATTTCTGCACAGAGACGTCACGCTGCTTTAGGGACGTCTGCTCTTTAGCAGAACCTACGCGCCGTTACCATGCTCCACGCCACGGTGCAGTGAGAAGCCAGGTTAGCTGGATACTGCATTATTCTTCCGAGGGGAAGGGACGGACTCCCTGCTTTGGGCTTGTGCTAATGCTGCAAGCTGCACCAACCAAGCGCACAGAAAGGCGCTTCTCAGGGCGAGCCCACGACTCGAGCACTTGCTCTCACTGGGATCTATTTGCAAATCTGACACCGTAACAAGATTTCAGAGCTGTGACCTTCAGGAAAACGCACAGAAAGGGGAAACCTTGTCTTTATACCTACGTTGTCTTCTTTTACAGCAGCAACCCCTCACTGCCCCACTGTGTTGCTATCACTTTGCACGCGGCGTGTGCTGCCGCCAGAACAGAAGACGAGGTGTGCCGTAGCTTTGTGTTAATGCAGTGCAAAGAAAAGGGGATCCGGAAACAGACACGCTCTGAACACAACAAAAGCTTTCCACTAGCACGCTGAAGGCCTCAAGAAACAGTCACTGGTGAGCACCTCAGGAGCCACAAGCCTGCACAGTTCTGGGGACTGGGGAACGAATTCCGCAGGCGCTTGAGGTGAGGCCGCTGCTCCATGGCTCGGCCGTTTCTAGCACGTGCTTACCCGCAGCCCCCGGCACGCACACGGAGCTGAGGGGCAGAGCCACGAGCACCAGTAATGTGGCGGGGGAACCCCGAGCAAGGAAAAACACGTCCTGAGACGAACACGGTATGAGGCTGCTTTCCCTCATGCTGTTCCTGCAGGGCAAGTGGATCTCGGCAGCACGTGGGACAAGCTCCCAGAGCCCTGCTTGGTGCATCCTCGAGGGAATTTTGTGCGCACACTTCCGACCTGCAGAGCAAGCGGGGGCTGCCGGGTGTCTGCGCAGCTTCCAGCAGCGCGTAACCATGCGCACAGCTCACGCACCAGCAACCAGTTCATGTGAAGCTGAGCACTGTTCTGCGAAACCTGCACAGAAGGCGCCAAGCTGCTTCTCTCACTGCTGAAAAACGCGGCGATTCTGCCTGCTGCTTGGGATGTCTTCCGTTTTTGCAGCTCTGTTCTCCCCTCCATCAATTCCCAGCAAACGGATGCTCTGCTCCCCAGCACACAGGTTCCCTTTCCCTCACACCACCCCGACCCTCCCCTGCCCAGCTCCAGTCCCCTCGGGCGCTGGCCCCAGCGAGCGGAGCTCAGCGCCTGCCCCCGCTGCCTGCCCCGCGCCCAGCACGTCCGAACCACCCGGATCTGAGCACAGCGCGTGCAGGGCTCGGTCTGCTCGTTTCGGAACAGAAACGATGGCTCTGCCTGCCTGTAAAGCTCACGGCGGTGCGTGCCTGCGGCCCGAAGCGACGGGCCCTCCTCTGCTGGGCTCCGCGGGGCAGCTCGGCAGCCCGGGGGGCTCCCCTTGTTCCTCGAGGAAAAAAACGGGCTCCAGGTATTTCGGACATACAGATGGTTCAAAAATTGGTCCGGCATCCTCTGCCCATCGCCCCCAGCTATGGACACAGAAAGCGTCAGCAGTCTCCTCCGGGATGTAACAGAAGAGTTGTGCTGACACTCCGAGTCCTGTTAGGGCAGGGATGCTTTACAGGGGGACTCTGTATGGTCAGCGACGGGTTTAGAGTGCGACTTCCCATTCATTTTAGCAGAAAATTGACCGGCCAAATTATCCAAACACCCGGAAATCTACACAGACTCACTTTTCCGTGAATATTTTAACCACCTACTTTTAAAGTCCCCTCATTTTGTACCTAGCATTAGTTAGAATAACGGCTTGTTTTACACAGCTGGAAAATTGAGCCAAATGCATTTACTTAAGTGACTGCATCTGAAAAATACGTTATGTGCCAAAAAACTGCCTGTTTTGGGGGATCCTTTATAATATTGGGAATGAGGAACCACATTCTTTTGCTAAAAATCCTAAATCACACAGATATCGCTTGCTTCTGTCCTTACTCGCGTAGGCAGTTCCTGTCTCCGTTCAGCGTTCACCTTTCCAAACGACACTTCTGCCCTTCGAGCTCTGAGACCCTGCCATCTGCTTAGCAGAGCTGTTCCGTAACAGCCCTTCAGGTTGAGCACTTCCTCTGTGTGTTAAGAAGCCTATTGGCAGCTTGTATAACGCGCAGCCATGGCAAAACATGAATTGTGATTACAGCGGCTGACTGATGACATTCCTGGCACCGGTGACGAAAGCAAATGCGACAACCGTGCCTCTCGGCTGGCAGGGCCTCGACGCGGGACAAAGACCCCGAGCCTGGGACTCCGGAACAGACCGCGGGATGCTCAGGGACGCGTCTGAAACGTTCCTTAGGGTAACATCACCGTACCTGCGCCGCAGCACAGTGCTCAGCCCCTCGGCACGGCGTCCGCCGGAACAGAAAGCTGGGATCCAGAGGATGAAGCAACGCCTGCGGGTTAAATCCACGTGGGCAGGGGGGCAGCAAGAGCACGCCGCCCATGGCACCGCTCTGCTCCGTTTATTGGACTCTGCAAACGCCACCAAGCTCCCTGCAGCACAGATCGCTGTCCCCAGTTTACCCTGCAGAGACTTCAAAAATCATCCAGAGAATCTGCAGGAGGTGGGAGCAGACATTTCTTAAGAACTCCTCCTCAGTGACGAGCCAAATAAAGGCCTGTTCACAGGATAAAGCAGCTCAACGGAGTTATTTTCACGGAAAGAACAGGCGTATTGAGCCCTATTAAGAGTACAGCACACAAAGAAAACCACATTTGGTGCTGTGGAACGGCAGCAGCTCCAAACAAAGCTCCCTCCAAAGCCGAACCTGGCTCCCCCAGTAAGTGAAGTCACAGGCCTCTAAGGCCTGACACAGGGACACTGTCTGCAGGACACCGACCTGGGCAGGCACTTCCACCAGCAAGCTACAATATGAATAATGTTCATATAATATTAACGCCTTGCGGTGATGAAGGCAGCCTGCTCAAACAAGGATGTCTGGGTTCGCTTTGCCCTGCGTTCTGAAGAAGTTCGGTGTTGGGCGAGTTCTGCGCTCTTCCCACCTCGTCAGAACTGCACAACTTTAGTCCTCTGTGCAAACGGATGACGAGCAGAAATGGTTTCTGTAAATGCTCTGAAAACGCCTGCGCTTTCAAGCTCTCCTCCTAGGTTCAGTTACATGTCATGGGTCTTGCCGCAAGCTGAGTTCAGAAAAGAAAAGAAACGCGGTGATCAACAAAGGTTGGTGCAGGAAACGAAACCCGGCTCCCGTCAGAACAGCTGCCACGCAAAGCACGACCGAGCCGAGCACCGCCTGTGATGAAACTGTTCGTTTTCTCCCTATGACTAAGCCAGGTCCCCTCTGCAATAGCAGCAACCTGAGAGGCACTCGGGGCAACAGACGAACCTGAGAGACCCAAGCAGGCAGGGAAACCCGTGGTGCTGAAGCCCGCAGGCAGTCAGGTCCCACTCGGTCGCTGCGGGAGGTGTAGGCCTGCCCTGCCCGCCGACCCCCGGCAGCACAAGTTCCCCTTCCTCAGCCGGCGGTGCTCCTGCGATCCTGCGGCGATCTCAGACGGCTGCAGCCAGGAGGGGCTCCCGTCAGAACTGGTACCGATGGCATGGGGAGGGAAGCACGGGCCCAGCCAGCTCTCAGGAAGGCACGCGGCCTCTTCAGTTCCCCACAGCGCAGCAACACAAACGCTGCCAGACCCTACCCCGCGGCTGGGAGGAGCACGCGGCGCTGCCGGGGCGAGAAGGAACACGAGCTGGTAAACACGAGCCCGCGGCCCGATCTTATCGGCGTCCTGTCACCGAAACGAGAGGGGCAGCAGGTGACAGGGCAGGAAATGAGTTCGCTGCTTCACTTCATTTGCTCCCCCCCGTGTGACTGCGCGTCTGTCCGGGCAGGGAGCGCGGCAGATGTACGGTAAGAGAGAAGCAGAAGAGATAAAGGTGCTCCAGAAGGATTCACCACGCGGCTACGGGCTCCAGCCTGGGAAACAAACAAACAAACAAACACGCCAGCCCGTGTTTTGCCATCACTACAGCAACGGAGCTGGCGAGGCGCGGGCACCGGCTCGGGATCGGGGCCTGCAGCCTGTGCCCGGAGACACGCCGGCCGCTCCCGCCTCCCCCCGGGGAGCTGGGGCAACGCGGTCCTTCGGGGTGAGCCGCGGAAAGGACGGCAAACACGCTCACATCTTCCCAGGGCTGCGGCACGTCCCGCATTCCAGAACCTGAACCAAGTTCCAGCTTCTCTTGGATGCCCCTGGCCGAGGCAGCGTGCTGCTGTCGGAGGTCCCCTACCCACGCCGGTGCCACCAGGCCCTTGGGTTCTGGTGTCGCTGCCGTGGCCGGAGCAGCTGCACAGCCCAGCGGCTCGGCTTGCTGCGGCTACCGGGCACCGCGAGGGACGAAGCTGTGTGACCCCACGCTGTTACTCACAAAATTGTTGAAGGCTTCTTCAGAGCTTGGAAGACACTTGCTACGCGGGTAGCAACACAAACAGCGTTTCTGGCTACAAACGGAGCCACTTTTGCAGCACCTTAGAAGCGTGAATTTGGAAAGGTACTGAAGGGAGGGTTCTTTTGTCTTCCTTCGAGTGCTGTCTGGGGTCAGGGGTCCGTGGTGTTTGTTGTGGAGACGGCAGGAGCACGGCTCCTGACAGGGGCACCGACAGGAGCAGGTTCCCCCAGTGCCTGAGAACGGCGTTTGCTTTCACACGGCTGCAGCTCCGGCGCTCTAAGACGTCTGGGTGCCGCCTACAGCCCACCTTTCCAAAGCTTTCTGCACACACACACCTGAGCTTCTTTCGACTTGATAACCGTACCCGGGGTGGGAGTCACCAGCGAGAAGCCCCTCTGAGGTTCATGGTAACTACTGAAATGTACCAACTCCATCGCGGCTTCACAGCACGACCACGGACAGGCCAAGGCTGACCCGCAGCAGCAGCCACCAGTCCGGGTGCTTCGGTTTCCGAGTGCCCTCCAGGTGCTTCCTCTCACCTCCTCCCCAGGCAGCGTCCCGGAGAGGAGCCTTCATGCCCCCGGCTCCCAGAAGCACGCCTCCCGCTGTCCCTCAGCCTGCAGCAGGCAGCACGTCACCGTGGCGTGTGGACGAGGGACAGGAGCGGAGTCCTGACAGCTCGCGGTGCGTGCAGCCAGGAGCCAACTGCCTTTAGTTGCATGTAAACGGCACCAGAAAGGGGGGAAAGACGCCTTCACTGGAGCACACCGGCATAAAGCACAGGGGAAACGCTTCTGAAAACGCTTCGCTGCTCTTTGTTTAGGGGCCCTGTTTTGCATCCCTTCTGGCGGGGCGTTAGGAGACGTGCAGAGCCGCTCAGCTGTGCGTACGCACCAAGTCACAAGGCGCGGTGACTTTCGGCTGTTTTCTCACCTCCGGCGTCAGCAATAGCTGGCAGCTGCGCGGATCGCAGCGAGAACTTCCCACGTTTCACCATCTAACACGTCAGGCCACGCGCAGACGTCCCGGAAGGACCCACGTGCTCCCACTGTGCCCTGACTCCAGAACCAGAGGCACATCCTGGCAGCATCAGGATGAACCCAAGAGCGAGGGAAGCCTCGTTCCCCGCACGCCCACCTCTGGTTCCCCGCACGCCCACCTTTGTCCCCGCCTTTCCTCGCACGACACGGGCCGTGCCTCTCCCGGCTGCAGGGAACGGTCTCACGGCACCCGCGTGCTGACAAGGGAGGCTTTCAGTCCTCCGCAGGACCTGCCTGCCGCTGGACAGCGAGGCTTGCGCTTTATTTAGAGCGAAGACAGCTGGAGGTGGGCGGAAAGGGAACCGGGCAACCGCAGGGCCTCAGACTGCAGCGACGGGCTGCAGAAGGTGTGTTCCTAACGCCTGCATTTTAACCAGCTTCGGGGTATTTCTGTTCTTATAGAGTACCGCCACGTCAAAAACCAACGAAATGAGAAGCTGCGAGCAGCCGTTGTTCTGCGTGAGCTGGGGCAGGCTGGGCGCACGCGGCTGAGCACGGCCGCAGCTCCCCAGCACGCAGGGATGGCCGAGGGGGGATTTCAGCCAAAGGGGGGGATCTGAGGGTCAGGAACTGCACGGGTGGAGCTTTAGGTTGGGTTTGAGGCCAAGCTGTGATGAGCGAGTAGGAGGCAGCTTGTTACAAAGTGGCTGAAGAGGGCTGGCCACCACTCCTGCTCTGAGACCAGGCCCCCGCAGGGGACGGGCAGCGTGTGAACGTTTACTTGCCATGGTTGGTGTCACTAACGCCGACACGAGGAAAGATCTGTGCCGACAGCTACTTGAGGAACATCCTGTTGGAGTCTGCGGCTTCTTCTCCAGCGAGCCTCTCCCAGCGCTTTGGTGCGCAGCCCCCGGGGCTGGGGGCACGCGGCCACCGCGCCCAGAGCGACGGCCACCAAGCAGCTCCCGGCCGCTGCCCGTCAGCCAGGCCGCCTTCTGCGTGGCCCCGCTCGGACAGGCAGAGCGCCGAGCAGACGCTTCCTCACTGCATGCAGTCTGGGGAGACGGGCCTGCACAGCGAGCCTGACCACAAGAGATTAATAGCTCTAGCCAAATAACGCCGTAACCGTGCGAACCGAGAGCTGTCCCAGCACGCCCGCGAGCCTCGCAGCACGGCGGGCACGCTGCGATCCGCCGCCGGTTGCCGGGAGACAACAGCAGGGACGGGGGGGCCCAGCTGCTTTTTTCTGCGGTGACCGCCAGCAAAGGCGCCGGGAGTCGCCCGGCCACGGGGCTACAGGGAAGGGATGGCACAAGCACAGGCACACGTTTTCCCCCAGCTCCAGATCTCACGTGAAACCACGCGCAGTTTCAAGGCTCGCAGTCAGCAGCTCCTGCCTTAAAGTTTCGCCTCTGGGTTCCCGCTGATTCCGACCTGGGCACACGCGGCTCTCGGAGGGGTGAATCCGTCCAGGAGCTCCTTGCAGCTTGTTATTCCGGGAGAAGACGCGATGAGCTTGCAGCAACCCTGCATGAGAGCGCGATGGGGTGCTCAAAGCAGCTGTGTCTGCCCGCAGCCCTGCCGCCTCGCCCCCCCAGCAGCTCGGGCAGGACCTCGGGGCACCAAGAGGCCAAAACGCTCGCTGACACGGCTGCAAAGCTGCAAAATGAGCGTACGGGCGGCCGGCGGGTTCAGCCAACGTCCCGGGCTGGGGATGCGGCGAGGAAGCAGTTACGGGGCTGCTTCCTTTCGAGCTCATCACGCCGGGCTCCGTGCGGAGAGCAGGTAGAGCGCGTGTGCGGCAACAGGCTGAGAGACATGCCCCAGCAGAAACAGAACCAAAGCCACTCGCTTATTTGCAGAGCTCAAACCTGAATTACTGGCGGGGGCTTTTCTTACACCGACACCGGCTGTTCTGTTCTCAGGAATCTTTAAATATTTGGAAAAAGTGGAAGTGTCTCTGGTGTACACAACGGCGACATTCATCTGCTCTGTTACAAGACTTTAAGGC
Organism: Nettapus auritus; assembly: GCA_011076525.1. NCBI lineage: Eukaryota > Metazoa > Chordata > Aves > Anseriformes > Anatidae > Nettapus > Nettapus auritus. The sequence continues at coordinate 24,661,133 of CM021773.1, forward strand.
AGACTGGTGTCTTTTTTCCAGGACGAAGGGAAGAACCTGCAGGCTGATGGGGCTGGTGCCCAACCCGGTGCCCAGGTAGGTGCGTGCGAAGACTCGGACCCGCGGAGCGTTGGCTGGGTCTCTGGCACCCAGCAGGAAACCTCAGCAAGCTCAACAAGGAGTGGACTTCGGGAAGCAGAAGGAAGAAGAGGCAACCAGCACAAATCCACAAGGACGTGGAAGGCAAAGACACACCGGCAGCTCCCCCTGCGACCCACCAAGCGTCTCTGACCCTCCAGCGCTGCTGGAGCGGGCGGCGCCGGGCCCACGGGATGCGGCAGCGCAGGCAGGGTAAGAGAAATGCGTGTTCTTATTTCCTCCAGAAGAAACGGTTCAGAGCTCAGAACCGGAGCCCACACCCCGCGCCGGGCACAGACCACACGGACCTGACGAAGCCGCACACGAGGCGCTCGCTGCTCCCATGCCAAAGGGGAGCGGCGGTGCGGCGCTGAAGCAGCTTTGTTTCTGATCTCAGGGTGCCGGAACAAGCCTGCATTGCTAACAAAGAGCTTTTGGGTTCCCCGGGTAACGCAGTCACTCTCTGAGACTAGAGAACACCACGACGTGCTCCGAACGCAGGTCAACGCTTTCAGAGGACGATGCTTTAACAGAAACGCAGCGCTCCTCAGCGCGCTGCCAGGGCCGCTGCCACCGAGCTCCCTGCAACGCCGCCCCGAGGGAGCCGCCGGCGAGAAACGACACAGCACCAAGCCAACCGCAGCTCTCGGCGTGCAATCGGGCAGGCTGTGCCCGGAGAGCACGGTCAGTCTGCAGCCGGCCTCAGCCTGGGCTCCCCGTGCCCGTGCTCCCTGCCCCGTCACAGCGCCTCGTTCCTGCGGCCGCTTCCCGGCAGAGAGAAGCCCGAGCGGGAGCGCCAAGAGCAAGCAGCGCTGCACCGCTCTGTCAACGCTCCTCCTCGACAGACCGGAACTGTTATTGCTCCAAATAACACTTCCCAGTTCTAAGCAGCGGCTTTAATAGGCACGCCAGAATTTTCCGTGGCAAACTTCTCAGAAATATTTACGGTGACATCGCGACAAGCTCTGGGGAACACCGGTACACCAGGCAGCAGACAAAAGAGGGCCCAGCCTACTGTAGTTCCGCACCACGGCGCGGTTAAGCACCCCTCTGCTGGTTAGCAAGGAACAAAGGCACCTACCGGTACTTCACTTTGATCCTGTCGTTGTCAGGGTTGCAGTAGAGCCTCTCCAGGTGCTCCTGGGAATCGTTGGTGACGCTCTGCCAGCTCTGAGTGGCCGTCCTCCTCACCTGCCAGTGGTAGGGCAGCACCGTGTGGTGCTTGGGGCAGTCGCTGCCGTAAACACAAGCGCCCTGCAGGAAATCCACACAGATTTCTATCCCGTCCTCCTGGTGGGTGTGATACTGCAGCTGGTTCAAGAGCTCGAACACCAAATCGAGGGAAGCTTCCTCGCTTTTATCCTGGAATATCCCAGCGCTCAACTTACTGCTGGGGTTGGCGGCGTACGGCACGGGGCAGCTGCTGTCGGGGAACAAGCCGGAGGCGTAGCTTTCCAGGATCTTGTCTGGGAGCAAGGGACAGGCGGCGCCATCGCCAGGAGGGGGGTGCAAAGGGTGATCCCGGAACGACTCGGCGCTCGTCTCAGCAGCGCTTCCAGCAGGAGCTTCCGAGGAGAAGCCTCGCTCCCCTGCCCGCACCTCCTGCTCGGGGTGCCCGGGAGCAGGACGAGCCCCCGGCGGCTGGGTCTGCACGTCTGGGGCCGCGGGCACCAGCACGGCCACGTTACTTCCTGGCTGGGGGCACGGAGCGCTGAGCTCCAGAGTCTTTTTCACAGCAGGTTCACACAAACCACCGTCACCCCCACCCTGGCCTCGGGGCACGAAGACCCTGTCCAGGGTCCCAGCTCCCAGCAAACTGGTGAAGATGGGCCGCAACGCGCGCAGAGTCTGCGTGTCCAGCCTCTTCTGCGCTTGCTGCTTCTTCTTGAAGCAAGGCTTCACCGCTGGAATCTTCTCCGACAGCCTCATCTGAGGAGGGAAGTCCTCCGGAGGAGGGCACTTCATTCCTGGGCAGTGAGCCTGCTGCACGACGCACGCTGCCTTGGCTTCGGTGTCCATCAGACGCAGACTTCGCTCCTCCAAATCACTTTCAAACGTCCCAGAGCCTCACCAGAATCAATCTAGGGCAGAAAGGAAAACAAGACAGTTAATCTCTCTAATTGCTCATGGTTGACACGAACAAGATCACCCCTGGAGAGGATTTCGAGCCAGCAACGGCAAAACTCCTCCCCTCTCTGTGACTGCGGGCAGCCCCTAGGCACGTAAAGCATGAAACCAGCTAAACTCCGGCTAATTAATCCCAAACACACACTCGGCAGCTCCTCACACATGAGATCTCAGAGACACTCAGGCACGCACGCGGTCCCTAAGGGGGGCAGGAGGGGGATGCTGCTCGCTGGCAGCACTCCGGCTCGCTACACGTCGCTTCTACGTCCCCCTCAAACACAGCCCCGAGGTCAGGCCGAGGCGCTCGCCGCCTGCCAGGCTCCGCAGCGGGGCCCAAAGCCGGGCGGCGAGGGACACAAAGGGGGGCCGGCGGCTCGGGCGCGGAGACAAACCCGATTAGCCCCGGGATGAAGAGTGGCTTTTTTTCTGGAGCACAAACAAATGGTACGGCTCGTAGGTCAGCGCAGGGCGAGCCGGCTGCCTTCTCATCAGGAGTCACGTAACATTTGATTACCTTTAATTAGAGCCTCTCCGCTCGCCCTGCCCGGAGCCTCCCAGGCTGGCGCGGGGCCCACCGCGGATCACTTCCTGCTCAGCGCCTTCCGAGCACAGGGACTGCCCCTTTCAGCCCCACACCGCAGGGTCTGACAGATCCGGGCAGTCGTTTCTTACCGCCGAGGAGCTGCTCCGGAAAACCTCTCACCGAGCGCCCCCCGTTTTGGATCACGCGCTGCGAGGCTTTCGCATTGCCCTGGGAAACGGCGCTGCCAGGACAGGAAAAAGGAGAGAAGTTGGACCTCTCCGCTTTCCTGCCCCCATGTTTAAAGCCACCAGTGTGTCTGCCAGCAAGAGCAAGCTCCGGCATCGTTGTACCTCTCTTATCCTTGCACAGACATAGCAGGGAACGCTCCAAGGGTTGCAGAAGCCTTCAGGTAGCTCCCAAGGCATCAGCCCCCTCGGCTGCTTCGCCTCCCCGCGCCCAGGCTCAGCGCCGTGCCGAGCAGCGCCACGAGCGACTTAGGGTCTCGTTCAGCTGCGCCTCCAACGCTACCTCGGTGCCGCTCTGCTCACGCCATTAATTCACAGCAGGGAGCTGCCTTACGCACGGCGCCGAGCCCCAGCGCCCCTGCAGCCAGCGGGCACGGCGACAGCAGGGCTGCCTGCGTCCAGCTCGGCCGTTTCACAGCCATCCCCCGGCGCTACCGAGAAGCGACCTCGGCAGCCGGCTCGCACAGCGCAGCCGGCACAAGGACACCTCCCGGCGGGGGGCTCAGCCCCTCCGCACCGCACCCACGGCTCCCGCCCCTCGTCCAGGGGAGCGAGCCCGGCGCCCGCAGGGTGGGGATGGGGTAGGGGAAGGCAGGGGAAAGGGGAAGGCAGGGGAAATAGGGGAGGGAGAGCGCACACCTACCGGCTGGCTCGGCGGGGGTGGCACGGCCCCGCTGCCCTCGAGGGGGCTCGGCACGGCTCGGCTCGGCTCGGATCGGATGGGATCGGCCGGGATCGGCCCCGCTCCGCTCCCGGCAGGGGGCTGCCGCCGGGGCCGCTGCGGGCGGGCCAACGCCGCCACCCCCGGGAGCGGGCAGCCTTCGGGGGGCGGGGAGCAGCAAAACGGAGAAAATGGGAAAAAAACAGAAAAAAGGAAAAAGAAAAAAAAAAAAAAAAAAAAGGAAAAAAAAAGAACAGAAAAAAAACAAAAAAAAAAAAAACAAACAAAAAAAAAAAAAAAAAGGAAAAAGAAAAAACCGACAACGCTAAATATAAAAAATTAAAAGCCGTCCGGGCTCTCGCCGCAGCCTTCCCAGCCGCTGAGTCCTGCAGTGCCGAGCTGTGCCGATGTGTACTGAGCTGTGCCGATCCGTACCGAGCTGTCCGATCCGTACTGAGCTGTACCGATCCGTGCCGATCCGTACCGAGCTGTGCCGATCCGTACCGAGCTGTGCCGATGTGTACCGACCCGTGCCGATCCGTACTGAGCTGTGCCGAGCTGTGCCGATCCGTACTGAGCTGTGCCGAGCTGTGCCGATCCGTACTGAGCTGTGCCGAGCTGTGCCGATCCGTACTGAGCTGTGCCGAGCTGTGCCGATCCGTACTGAGCCTCCCGCGGCGCCGCCCGCGGCCCCAGCGCCGCCCGCGCCCCCTGCCCCCGGCGGCCTTTAAGCGGCGCTTCCGCAGCCGCCGGGCCCGGGGCGGAGCCGGCACCGCCCGTGCGGGGACGGGACGGGAAGGCACAGCTCGGCACAGCTCGGCACGGCTCGGCACGGAGCCTCCCCGCGGCGGGGCCGTGTGTGCCGTGCGCCCCCCGGGCGGCCAAACCCTGCCCGAGCCCGGCACCACATCCCCGGGCACAGGGAGGCAGCTGGGAGCAGGTCCTGGGAGCAGATCTTCCCGCGGGATCCGCAGCACAGCAGCACGTGTGATCACAGCGATTCTGACCCGCACGCAGCGCAGTCAGCAGCGGGCACCCCGGTCTGCTGGGGAAAGAAGGGGAACGGCTCTGGCCTCGGCGCCCCGTTAAAAAAGGGCTTCCAGGCTCTGCCTGTTCCAGCAGCAGAGACGAGACCTTTTGTGCCTGGGCGCTTGCAGAACGGCCATCCTCAACCGCCTCCAGCACGTGGCACTACAGCCGTGTCCACCTTCCATCCCCGTTTGATATGAAGTCGACAAACGACGGGCACGGGGCCCGTTAGAGGGCAGAGGCCTCCCCAGCTCCCCAGCACAGCTCGTTCGGCTTCGGCTGCCCTCTGCGTTTCCCGGAGGGCAAGGCAGGGGAACCGGCACGGACGCGGCTCTCCTTGTAGCTCGGTGCGCTTCTGGCAGACGAGCCCCCGGAGGACAAAGCTGCCAGACGCCACGCTGTCCTCCCAGACTCGTCCCCGCAGCGCCAAGGAGGGAAATGCCAGCCCCTGAGCCCAGCTCCCCACCACCCCCGGCCCAACCTCCCGGCGTGTTCGGGACGTCCTGCAGACAGTGCTCGTGGCCTATAAATAAGGGGGGAATAAAGGCTCCTGAAGGAACGCTACCAAAAGGGGCACGGCAACGCCTGCACTGCCACACGGGGAAGGCAACGCCGAGCCACTACAGGGCTCCCTGAAACCGTAAGAGATCCTCTGCCATCCCGTCGCGGGAAAACTGCCGGTGGTGGCTAGCAGGGGGCACGAGGAACTTTAGCGGGGGGACAGGAGGATCTCTGAGATCCCTGCTGTTAAGATGCCGACTCCTCCAGCCCGGCAGGAGCTGTGCACAGGCCGTTTCTCACCGCGCCGCGTGTCAGCAGGCTCAGGCTATGGCACGCAGATTTCTTCTCTCTCCCTTACAAATTGTGCGAGACGCTCTGAGCCTATTTCGATCGACCCTCTTACTTCCAGGGCCAGGAGTCCTCACTGCGGGCTGGTTTTTGTCTGTTTTGGTTTAGTTTATTTTTTTAAGAGTTAAAGAGAAGCGCTCGCTGTGTTCATACGAAGGTGAAACGACGCGAGGCGGCGAGCGGGAGGGGGGCAGCCCGGCCCTGACACCCGCGATCTGCCCTGTGCTGGAGTGACACCTAGCGGGCTCCGTCTCGCCTCGCTCCGAGCTGAAAATGAGGTTTGGAATTCCAAGGCCCAGCCGGCTGAGACGGAATAAATACTCCGCTGTTTACTCACCGACAAGGCAGGCGTCGGCTCCGTTTTGTATCTGGGATAAACGCGGGGCGAGCGAGCCCCCGGGGCTGTACTGCCAGGCGGTATCTCGCTCCTTTGGTCTACGTGCAGAAGGAACGGCCAGCAGAAACTTAAAAGGTGAGAGGAGGAAACGGGACCAGCTGAGATCGTTTCGAGACACCAAGAACGGGTCACTCACGCTACACCGAGCTCCCCCGGGATGCAGCATCACAGAAATCCAGCAGGTTTCAGCTTTTAGAAACCAAAGGTGAACGCAGCGGTCGGTCGTTGCAGTTCCAGTTCTACAAAGCTAAAAGAGAGCAGCCCACGGAACGCCAGCGCCGGGGGACGGACTCTCACTTCAGCACTGCAGCTGTCTTCCCTCTCCCTAGTGCGGAGAAACGCAACTCAGACATTCTCCCCTGCTTAGTGTCTCAGAATTCCTCTCAAATTCATACCCAGGAAAGAAAACCGTCCCCTCCACCCGCCTGGGAACAACACTGACTGCCCCTGCAGCTGGGGCCGCTGCCTATGTGGTGGGCTGTGTTCTACACCCCACCCGAGAATGGATTTGTCTGAAGAATAACGCAGCCTGACCGTGTCTCCAGTCTGAAACCTCAGCCTTCAAAGAAAACTTAAAAAAAAACACAAGCCCATAGCACAGAGAGAACTGGAAGGCTACCAGAAGGGTTCTGCAGTGAGGCTTTTTGCTGCGATTCCGGTGTCGGACATGACAGAATCGCAGACTGGGCCGGGTCGGAGGGGACCTCACAGCCCGCCCAGCTGGGACCCCAGATCCCTGCCAAAGCCCCGTCCGTGGGCTCTGGAACAGAAGTCAGGCTGAATGCGGGCGTGAAGGAGAAACTGAGCGGTTTAAGACTGGATTTAGTTCCCAACGATCAAGCACCACGGTGTAACAGGCACAGAAAACCTGTCCACATTTCCGCTGGCCACAGTGAGGAGAACATACAGTTCTCCCAAGAACCACGCAATAAACAGCCGCAGAGTGTCACAGAGCTTTCAGACCAGGCCTCCGCTGTTCTCAGTTGGGTGACTTCAGTTAAAGCAGCAGAGCAGCCGTCTGCCTTCCTCCCCACGCCGCGCAGACACCGATCCCACCGCGGATATCCGAGCACTGACCTGCTGAGGTGACAGGAACCACGCAGCCTGAACAACTCCGCCTTACACCTCGAATCCGCTACCGGAGCCTCAAAGGCGCTGCAGCTCCCCAGCCCCCGGGCACTGTTCCTAGGGAGGAGGCACCACAGAACTCTCCTGGTTCTGCCCCCAGCCCGCCGCCTCGCAGCGACGGCGCCTTCTGCGTGTCAGGGTTCCCTCGGGATTTTGACACCTGAAGGAAGAGACGGCACAGATCCACCCGCCGGAAAACCAAACCTCGGAGTACAGCGGGGAGTCGTCGTGCTGCAGCCTCCTCATTATTTCCCGCGCACCCTAAGCACGCAGGCTGCCAGCATCTCATCAGTGCACACCACAGCCAGATGCTCAGAATGATGGCAATCGGTTTAGGCCTTGGGACATCAAGATTCATTAGCACAGAAGGGAACAAATACAACTTCGCTGAAGCACTTAGCTAATTAGCTAAGTGCTAATGTGGCTCTGAGTCTGTACTTCACACGGGGAGAACAGGCAGAACAAACCGTGCTGGGAAATGCCGCTGCCCAAAGTTAAAGCTTTTAGCTTAGTCCAGTGTGAGGAGCAAAGACAAACCTCGTGTGTCCAGAACACGGGCCACAGATACTTTAAAGATCAGAGTGCTCCTTTGTTTTTTCCAAAAAAATCTTTCATCGTTCTTCTGCCCGAAACAAAGTCCCACCCCATCCTAACGGAGAGGCAGATGGGCACCATCACACCGCGTTCCAAAACGCCACCGTGCCGCTCGTGTAAAGCCAAACCCAGAGCAAACGCTTGGATCCGATTACATCGCACCACAACATGCGTTTACCCAGACGAGCGGAGGAAGAAATCTGAGCAAGAACACAGGCAACAAGCCCGAATCTTAGAACACTCCCACAGGTAACCTGTCCTGCGCTTTCCAACTACTTTAGACAAGTCTAACACCACACTTTAATATGGAAATGCACGTTAACATCGATCAAACGGCGACGTTACCCACCACACATTTACTTTTAAAGGGTTTTACAAACAAGATGGTCAAGAAAGTCCCGTGCAGTACACACGTACACGCTTAGAAGGTTAAAGACCTTGAAACAACCGTCCACTAAAACGCCTCTGATGACTTCCATTTCCACGGAGAAAATTAGTTAAAACAGTCTCCATTCTTTTTGCATTACTTTTAAGTAAGTTGATCTTTTCTCCATTTTTAGACAGCCACAGAAACATTTAGAAACCGAGAAAACACAGCTCAAATAACCTAACCCAGCTAGGTGTGAGAGCCACCACTGACTGCTCAAGAGCTGCAGTGAACAACACCAGAAGCCAGCAGCCAAAGCCCCCCGGGCCACCACCCGCTGAGCCCCCCGGCCACGCAATGGGATTCCTGTCTGGAGACCCCTGAGAGCAGGCTGCGTGTGCACAGGTGGTGCTGCCAGCCAGGTGAGGAAGAGCAAGGGGTGGATGAAGGGGCAAGCTGGGTGCCAGCCCCTTCAGGGGGGCACAACACGCTCGGTACTCACCGCTCGTTCTGCTGGCTCTTGGCGTTACGGCGCTTCTCGCTGGGGTTACCGCACTTCACCTCCCTGGGATGAGCGCACTTCTCCTCAGGCTTATTGCGCTTCTCCTCGTGGGGTCCCCGCGCTTCACCTCGCCTCGTCAGCCCGCAGGGCAGCCCGGGGGCCCTGCTGCAGGCCCAGTCCCGGGCCACGGAGGAAGGAAGCCGCAGCACCCGGCGCGCTGCTGCCGCCACTCCCCGCAGGTGGCACGCCGCGGGTGACATGACTGCGACCGCGACAACCGCGGGGCTCGGCGGCGGGGGCTCGTTACGAGGCCGAACCGCACGGTCCTGCTCCACCCGTACGTATGTGTCAGTCTCTTTGTAACGTAACGGGTACGTGCGGTGACACAGACGCACCTCGTGCCGTGCCCTCCTCGCGCTGCCGACCTGGGGCTGTGAGGCGAGGCTCGGTTGCTCTCCCCGCACCGGGGGCTCCCTCAGCCCGGCCCGGCGGGGGTCCCGCGGCCTCCGGGAGCGACCCAGGCCCCGGCCCGGTCCCGGCGCCGTCCCCAGGTCGCGTCATGGGCCCGGCTCCCGCCGGAAGTCTCCGTCAGCCCCCGCCGGAAGTCCCCACGGCGAGTCCCGGAAGTCCCCGCGGCGGGTCCCGGAAGCGGCGGCGTGTTCCGGAAGTAAGGGCGGCGTGTCCCGGAAGCGGCGGGCGCTGTTCCGAGCGGTGCCGAGGCAGCCATGGCGCCCAGGGGAGGCCCCGGCGGGCGGCAGCAGTCGGAGGAGGACCTGCTGCTGCAGGACTTCAGCCGCAACCTCTCGGCCAAGTCCTCCGCGCTCTTCTTCGGCAACGCCTTCATCGTCTCCGCCATCCCCATCTGTGAGCGGGGCGCCGGGACCGGCACCGGGATTGGGCCTGGGCCGAGCTGGGCCCGGCCCTGGGGAGCGGCTCCCTCACCTCAGGGCCCTGCCCGCGGCCCGGCTCCGGCCCGGCCTCCTTCACCCCCTGCTGCCGACGTGGCGGCCCCGGGCCGGGCTGGGGGAGGGGGGGGCTGCGGGGTGCCCGGGGCTCCGTGCGGGGGCACAGAGCGCTGACCCTGCCCTGCTGTTCGTCTTTAAGGGCTCTACTGGAGGATATGGCACATGGACCTCGTCCAGTCCGCCGTGCTGTACAGCGTCATGACCCTCATCAGCACCTACCTCGTGGCCTTCGCCTACAAGAATGTCAAGTTCGTGCTCAAGCACAAGTAAGTGTAGAGGCTCCTATCTGTTAATTCATCACAGAATAGATTTGCGTTATTTTTGTGAGTAAGGACACGTGGAACACTACTCCAATGAGCTATTTTATGTAGAAGTTGAAAGATATCCAGCGCTTTGTCTTGCTTTTTGCTGCCTTCACAGTTCGTTGCGTTAGCTGCTGAATTACATGAACTCACAACAATGTAAATCTTAAGCAGTGACAATGCGAGGGGAAAAGTTACAACAATGTTTAACTGTGACCTTCGCTTGGCTGCTTTTCCATTGAAAGTCCTTGACGGGAGTTTAAGGTGTGACACCAAAAAGTCACTCACACGCCCTTCCCAAAGCTGTTGCCTGTTACCGCGAGGTTGTTAACTTCAGCTTGGGGGAGTAAGGCACGTGGATCATGTACTGCCAGGCTTCTTTGGAACTAGTAAATCCAAACTGGTTTCTGTTGCTCTTTTTAATGAGGGAATAGACTAGTCTTGTCAGCCAGCAGCACAGTGAAATCAAAAAACTACCTTTGGTCCCAGTGGGTATTGCCCTAAACTTTTTGACAAGCAGCGCTCCTAATTTAATTACTGTTTATTGTTCCTTCAGCTTGGCAAAGCTGCTCAGAGGCTTGGCTGACTTCTGTTCTTCCCTGTAAATGCCACTTCCTCTAGTCACAACTTTTTTTCACTCTGCAACTGTAACAAAAATGGTGTTTCGTACAGGGTGGCACAGAAAAGAGAAGACGCCGTTTCCAAAGAAGTTACTCGTAAACTCTCTGAGGCAGACAACAGGAAGATGTCCCGTAAGGAGAAGGATGAAAGGTAACCTCGTGCTGTCTTTCTCTTGTTTTAATAATGCCTGGCGTCTCTAAAGCTCTGGGTAGGACATTAGACACTGTTGCTTGCTTGTTTTTCTCTGTAACTAGAAACTTTCCCTTCTGGTAAGTCAAATTGTTTTGTTTTTATGGTGATTAGGAAAGTTGTTTGTTTTTTTCCCTGATAAGTACAAGCTATATTGTCAGCTCTTCCATCAGCTATAAATCGTTTTGAATGATCAAAGAACTGTCTTAAAAAATCAAAGCCGTTACCAGTAAGGTCCTATAAGGCCCTTAGGTGCAAAGCAAAACACCTTTTATTGCGGGCCCGCGGATAACTGCCTGCTGGGAAGCCGAAGGGTCGGGCGCATGCGGCACACACATAGACACACACATACGTGGCGTAGCGGCCTGCAAGCTCCTGCAGCACGGCGCTTCCTGCTGCTGCTGCGCCGTGCTGCTCGGCGGGGTTGTGCTCCGCACCCCCAGTGGTTGTGACTGGGAAAGCAAGCGTGCACATTCCCGTAATAACTCACGGACATCCAGGCTGTGCCCGATGAGCATCAGAAAGATCTGTGCCCGGTAGGGCTGCACAAGACATAGGAAGAGAACTGTCTTCTCCTTGGAGCGGAAAAGCCACGCCTGCCCTTACAGCCAGGCGGGCTGTTAGTATCTGACAGATACGAACCTGCACACAGCCCTGTTTGTAAAGGGCTGGGTTGGATGCGCATGGAGAGAAGACAAATCGTAAGTCAATATGCAAGTGCAGAGAACACGCAGGGGTTTGTCTTTGAGCTGAGTGGTAGCTTCTGCCGTGCTGCCTTTTAGAAGCTGCGTGCTGTGCTTCGTTACACCCCTCTGTGTGTCGGTCCCTTCGAAGGGCGGGCGTGCTGGGCTGCGCCTTAATTTCAGTGTGTGAAGTGATGTCTTTACCTGCTCCTAGAATTCTGTGGAAGAAAAATGAAGTGGCGGATTACGAAGCAACGACCTTTTCCATCTTCTACAACAACACTCTCTTTCTGGTCTTGGTCATCATTGCTTCGTTTTTTGTGCTGAAGAACTTCAACCCCACCGTGTATCCTTTATTACCACGCCTGAAACAACCAAAGCCCTGTTCCTGTGTGCTGTCATTGCTAACTGTATTCATCAGCTTGCTGCAGGTGGACCCTGCCTGTGAGTGTGGTTCGTTTTAGTACCTCGACGTAGAAACACTTGCGTGTAAAAACAGAGAGCACAGAAATGAAAAATACCATGTCCAAATCACAGAAATGCTTATCATCTGTCACTCGGTGTTTTAAAGATATTACTTGGGCAATCTTCAAAAGCAATTATGGCTTTGCCATTTCAGTGGGCAATCTTCAGAAACTCTTACGGCTTTGCCATTTCAGTGTTGTCGTTATGCAGTAAGGGGGCAGCTCATGTTCTTGTAGAAACGCTGTATCGGTGTTAATTGCCGCGTGCTGCTACATTGCAGAACTGTTTAGTTTCAGTGACTTTACATTTTTTTGTTACTTAAATACTGCTGGAAACACTCCTAAGAGAACAGGCCAAGCTTTACGAGTGCCTTCATTCTGAAGTACTCGATGACTTTCTGGTAGCCTTGATGGTAAGCTGTATTTCTAGTTCTGGTGTTGCAGTCCTATTTTAAGACTATTTCAGCTTGTTTTTTCATAAAACTTCTACTAACCGTTCTGTAAAAAAGCAGTGGTTTCTTTACATGTATGCATCCTTAACCTTCTTCCTCCAGAAACTATATCCTTTCTATAAGTGCTTCATCTGGACTGATCGCCCTGCTATCTACCGGATCCAAGTAGCCACAAAAACCCCACAGTTCGTATTTGTGGCAGCGATCAACTTCCATACAAAAGCTTAAGGGAGGAATAGGAAAACCTGTTTTTATCATGTGACTGCCTGAGGGTCTGGGGGGAGGGTGTCAATAGCAAATTAGTGAATTATACATTTGGTACCTTTACGTGGTATTATTCGATAAATTAATCAAATTTTTTACTTAGCATTGAAAGGAGACGGCCTGTGAGCGGTTATCAGACAGCCTTTCTGAAGCACCTCACGGGTGTGATGATTCTGCAGACCAGTAAACGTTACAAGTAGAACATAAGGGGTGCTGCACAGCAGCACGGAGCAGCTGTAGTCGAACCCTGTAACAGAACTTGCCTGTAAATTTGGTGGCTATTGTAAGAGCCAAACTCCACGGTCGTGAAAAGTGACAATCCGTCATTTATTACTGTAACTTGCAAAGTTTTAATAAAAAGGAGGCTTTTTGTCATTTAGTTTCCTGTATTCCCTTGTCATTTTCTGCAAGTGGGTATTTCTGTGGGTAAGCAACGTGCAAAGGCTTGTCAACTCTGCTTCCATAGAGAAGAGGCTTCTACAAGTCAACGTGTGTATTGTTTTCATTGGAAATGCTCTTCATTTTTAAATAACTGAGTCAGGGCAGAATCTGAACAGCATCTCCTAGGAAAACATTCCTGAATTTGTTTTATTTTTTTTCCATTCATTTCTGAAGTCGTAAATCAAAAAAACTGCAGCTTTTCCTACCATGACTTACCTAAAATGCTTCAGCTGGCTTTTTGTAATAGGTTTATGAGGCAATCCTTTTTTTCCATGCTATCAGTGAGGCAGCTGTTACTTAAAATGCTAAACACTGCTACTATTAACGGAGCCGTATTGTAGAAGTCACACATACTGCTGTTACCAACTCAAACCTGTAGGAAGGAAGAGAAAAGCTTATAATCAGATTTAACCTAAAAATTACTTTGCTGATCTTGGTGCTTCAGTAAGATTCATACTTATGTAAGATTTATTAAAAGACGATTCTGAAGTTCAGGAGATCCTGCAAGGCAAGCCACGTAGCGTATGCTGCTTGTAACTTTTTTTAACAGTTCTTTATTCTGCACAGTCAGACAACTTCTCAGCTTCGGTAGTTTACTGCTCTGACTTGCACCACTGATCCTAGGGCTAGTGCCCACGAAGCAGATTTCAGAGTACTTACCTATTTAATTTTCAGAAGCAAGGTGACAGTTACCCCTGGCAGGCCTGGGGAGGGGGCCCCGAGCAGTGACAGCCCTTGGTACCGGAGGTGCTGAGTGCTCAGCGGCCGCCTCCGCTCGCTGTGACCGACCAGCCCCTGTCCCACAGGAGCAGCTGGTCACTGAAACGTGATGGGGCTCCAGGGAACTGCCACAAAAATGTTCTCACAGCGTTGGTTTCAGGCCAAAGCGTTACGTACGACCGATGCCTGCCGTAGTGGGCTAACTTCTCCGCAGAGTGATTCACGGCTGTTTCCAACGCAAGCCCCTGCTTTATCGTAACCGTGTCACCATTGGTAACAGAGCTCCAAGTATAGAATCAGTTGCACAAAATGCTTTTATTGGGTCCAAGCAGAAGTCAAAGTCAGACTGCGTTTTTTGATATACAGCAGCTAAATTCATTTACACATACCACAGCTTATTGGATTAAATACAGGAGAGAACAAGTCAAGTATTCGTATCTGTTCACGCGGCCCCCGGGAGCGCCGCACGCGAGGCAGATATCCTGAAGTTAAGAGGAGTAGCATAGAAGGGTCCCATGAATACTGTACGTAGCTGTACCTCTAGGAATGACGTCCCTAAAGTATGTTCCAGTACCAGTGTGAAGGACGAACTGAAATCATGGGCGCGCTTTACAAAGCAAACCAATGGTAAAATACGGCATGGCTCTGAAGGTGGGCAAATTAACAGCGAAATGTTTACTATCAACCGCTGTAGAAGGATGAAATGCTCACAAAAGAACTACCTGCGTCTTAAAAATACAATGCATTTACTTATGCCCGATTCCAGAACAAGTTAAAGCAAATGTAGCCTTCCACCAAACGCACACCCGATAGTGTCTGGTAGTTTTCAGCAGCTATGCACTACATATATCTAGAAGTATCTGTATCTTCAAAAGCTCATGAACATTGAAATTTGCAATAGCTATGTCTACAAGCAGGCAAAAGTAGAGGCAGGTTTCTAGAAAATGCAAAAAACTATTTTACCATGGATTTCTTGGTTTCAAGTTTATATAGAATTACAGTTGTGCAAACAGTTGTTTGCATTAACCTGACATGCATTTGGGGGTTTTCAGACTGTGCTCGTCTGGCGTCTACTCAACATATGTCTTAAGAGCACCCCACGGCTGAAATAGTTGTCTACTTAGCAGTTGAGCAATAGAATGTATAACTAATTCTCTGACTTAAGTTCATTTTTCCATTACAAACAGAACCTAACGCATGTATTCAGCATAAAAAAAAAAGCAAATGGAAAATCTGAACTTACCCATTCTATCTGTTAACCTAACTGAAGAAACTTCATGGTTGAGAATTCCCGAATGTGGTTTTATTAAAACCTAAAGTTGTATCTGGCTTTTCTTCATTGAAAAAATATATCTGTACATCCTTCTTTAATTACCAAGTACCTGAAGGTTATAAATTATTTTTTGCTTTACATGTGTTTTTCACAGCACAAGCATGAGGTGCTAAGAGGAAAGTAAAAATTAATGAATTCCATCAAAGGTAAGAAAATACAAGATAGTTCTTGCTTGTAAAGGAGATCAGCTGTGCTTTTAAACTTCACTGCAGATTGGTAGCAACAGCACACGTCTCGAAGGATCCAGTAACAGTAGACACGGAGCAGCAAGCTGCTGACTGATTCTAATGACCGGATATTAACTCAGGACTGTACTTCTGTACAGAGCACTTATTAAACCATGCAGTCCAGGTAATTCATGCATTGCATTATGATCTGTAGTCCTTCTTGCTGTAGGGCTTATTTCCCAGAATATTATCTATTTCATTTACAATATGTGATGTCATCTTTGGAAGAACCTAGGGGTAGAAGAAAGCCAAGGTTTAATCAAGCTTCCATTAAAGACAGTCACAGCTTTTTCCAAAATTAAATCTAATCTTCTCATCAAAGAATGTCTCCTCTGGGGCTGCGCGTGTGAGAAATGTATTTGAACATTTATCTAATATCAGTTTTCCTCTAAGGGAAAAAGGTAAAGCAACTTTATGCTGTGAGACAACCGCAGAAATGCCTGTCCTGAACTCAGTGTGCACAACGCTCCCCGACTGCAGCAGAGGCAGCAGGAACAGCAGAGGAAGCTCTTATCTGTGAGCAGCAACAGGGAGCAGTTAAGGCCCATACGGGCCCCGTGCTTTGCTCAGGCCTAGTGCTGAAGACTTAGTGTAGAATATATCATAACATATCTTAACGTCAGGCCACTTGCTCATTTCAGTTAAGCCTTGAGGCGAGATGCAGACAACCCACTGACCCTGCTGGCACCCCCCTCCTGTTGCTGAACAAGGACACAGCTGCAGCACAGCAGTGCCAGTCGTGGTGAAATGCAGTAGGTTTGCCTAATTAATGTATATAACTAGCACCATAAGATGCCTGAAACAAAACACAAAGTAGTAAAACTCTTAAGAAGATGAGGACACTAGTCTCACGTGGCCCTGAAGTAACGCAGGAGTCAGGCAGGAGCTGCCGCGAGCACTTGCCTGTATGGCTCCCAGGTTCTCTATCAGCTGCTCCGGGTTGGAAGATCCTAGAAGAACAGAGCTCACCCCCTCGTTTCTCAGACACCACGCTGGGAACAAAGTCACAGGATGGTTAGGAACAAAGGGTTCACTGCACCGCATTACCGCTGATCCCGGTAATTGCCAGAACTTCTGTCTCTATTTGTCAAATAACAACAGTATTTTTGGAAGCTGTCACTTCCCAGGTCCCCTCTGAGTCATTCCTAATCCAATTAAACAGGATAGTCATGCACCGTGTCGATACTTCCGTTTTCCGTTTTTAAAAGCGCTGCCTTTCGTTCCATCGGGCTGTTCCTCCTCTTCCCACGGAACGAGAGCAGGGGATGCCTGACCTACCGCGTCTGCACCCGTCACCACCTTATGGATTGCTCTTCTGGCCCGGCTCCTCGGTCAGCCACACAATTCTGTGAGCTGAGTAATCCAGGACTACTCGATCCAAGGAAGGCGTGCCCCTCACATCTCACCTGGACCCTTTATTCTGACAAAAGCAGGGAAAGGCACGGCGCCACCACAGCCCCCGCGCTACTGCTTACCCACTGCCAGCTGAGGTAGTGTGCAGCCCAGGCGCTCCGCGATAGGCGAGAGGTCCTTCAGCTTCGTTTGCTGCTTTCTTCCCTCTTCACTTATGATTTTTTCTTTCAGCCACTGGTAGCACTGGAAGTAAATCACATTGCAGTCAGGTGTTAGTTTTAATCATCTGAAGTGGAAACGTAAAGGCAATTATCGGCACCTCTAAAATCATTTCCAGCCCTAGAGGTAACTGGGGGCTGAGCAATGCGATGCTCTGCTACCTGAAGCAGTTGTGGCAGGGGGCAGGACGTCCCCCTTGTTAAAACCCCACATTTTATTTTTGGGCCGCTGGAGCCAATTGCAATTGAAAAAAGGTGAAATATCGGTCAACGGCAGAAGGTTTTTGACACCCCTCTTGCTCCCAGCAAACAAGCGAGAGAACATGTGATCTCGTTAAAGGCTTACTGCTAATGTTTGAGATTAGAAAATTAATTAGAAGAGGCTGAGATTTCGGTTCTCCCAGCTCCAGACTTGAAATTCAATTCTGATTCACTGATTCAATTCAGATCCCTCTGGGAAATGATGCCTTCTCAGCTAGTTTGTAGCAAATATTACATATTTTGTTTTGAAAGGCGTACTTTGCATTTGTGATTTTTCTCAAAACAATGAAATGCCACATCTGAAAATTGTGATGCTTGTTAGCAAGTCAGCGCACACCGCGCCTTTCCTTTCAGCTGATGCACTGAGATTTTCAAGTAGGTGTTCTCCAGCCCTGAGAATAAAGTCAGCCACCTAAGGGAGACGTGATACAGCAGCAGCACAGCTTACAGAAGCTGTGAGAGCTGGCCAAGAGCACCCCGGTGCCCATGAGCGGGAGCTGAACCTGCGGCCAACCCCAGCCTGCTGCTGCTCCAGGGTCCAGAGGAACCGAGCCCATCCGTGCGGGGCAGCGTCCAGGCACGGGGCTGCCTTTCCTTGGCATCTGCCAGCCCTGACAACAGCAGCACGCCCGCTCTGCTGGAGCATGTGAAAAAATACCTTTAGAGCTGCCCTGGAGCTTTCGGGGACCCCGTTGCCGTATTTCCCTGAGATGATCCCGCAGGCCAGGGGAGACCACGTCATGGCGCCCACCCCTGCGGAGAGGGCAGAGGTTTTAGGGCACTGGGGAGAGCAGAGCTGTAACAAAAACTTTCAGCAGGGAGCAAACAACTCCTGCTTATTTGTGTGGCAGCTGCCTGTACTCTTCAGTCCCTTAAGGGTGTTGAGAGCATCTTCCTGGCAGACAGGGGTTTGCTCTCTCTGTATTTTCATGGGCTGCCCTCGGTGCTCATCCAAAGCCTTCCCGTGACACCTGCACAGACCGCGGGGTCTCAGCAGGCAGAAGCAGCCACTCCAATTAACACCCACTTCTACCAGAGGCACCAAGCCAGGTTTCCTTTAGGCCATTAGCAAGGCACTTGGCTCTCGCTTTCCACCCGCAGCAGGGGCGTGCAGCAAAGGGCACTGCTCCCCTTGGCAGCCTCTGCTCCGACCGTTCCTTATTTCTCTTTGAAAATTAAATAGATAAAATGCACGGCCTCAGACTTTACCTATTTTGTGGTACAGCTCCGGCAGCTGAACCTCCACTTTCTCTCGTTGGAAAAGGTGGTACTCAGCTTGCTCGCACACGGGCGGTATCATGTTAAACTGCCTGGCCACGGAGTAGGCTTCCTGAAGAGAAACCAGGAAAAACACAGGACTCACTGAGAGGCTCTTGCAGGATGTAACCAGACAAACCACCCTCCTTGAGCACGGGGGTGCTATCAGAAGGGACTTTTCCTTACCATGATCTCCATGGCGCTCCAGCGTGACGTCCCCCAGTACATCGCCATGCCCTGGTTTATCACGTGCGTCATTGCTCGGACAATTTCTGCAGGAAAAAGAAAGAAAAAAAAGTATGAGAACTCTGCAGAGCCAGATTTGTCAGCACCAAACTCGCCCCAAGCCACCGGTAAGAGCCCAGAGAGCTGCCAGCACAAGAGGGCTGCCTGTGGCATTGTCGGGGAGCGCCCGTGGCTGCCGTCCTTTGGTGCTGCTCCCTGGTGTGGGAGCACAGCCGGGCAATGAGGGCTTCCAGCAGTGCCTCTGCCTGCAGATTTTGGGCCATCCTCCAGCTCCGTGCACCTCCAGCAGCCCCTGGTGCTGTCGGGGCTCCTGCTGGCTGCTTGCACCCCCCCAGCTGCCCCAGCGCTGCTCCCGAAAGAGGGCCAGAGCCCCAGTGAGTTGCAGCAGCCCGGGCAGCTTGGCTACGTGGCCAGCAAGCCAGGCAACAGCTCCACAGCTTGGCTTGTAACACGGCTTCCCACGACGCACAGCCTTTCCATGCTCTCCTGCTCGAGCAAGGAGGAAAAAGCACTAACAGCATAAATGTAAAAAGTTCTATCCCCCCCTTGCCTAAAAACTTTTACCAACCAATAACCTTTTACCAGGTTATTGTCTGAATATTATCCTCTAACAATATCCCCTCTAAAATATAACACAAGAGGGCAGCACAGTCGAAAAATAAACTGCAAGTGCTTCTCCAACACCAGGCACCAGGGCTCTGCTCATCCAGAGGCGCTGGGGCCTCCTTTCGTTCCCTGTTCATTTTCCATCCTTGTCACACGAGAAAATCTCGCAGCTCCACTGCTTCCCTTCCTCCTGCCAGGGCAGCCCTCACGCCGAAGAGGCTGGGTGGGTTCTGTCTGGGAATGCGATCCTCCCAGCGACAGAACAGCATTTGAAAAATGGCATGGAAAAATATTTAACCTTATGGGTGATGCGAGCCCCTAGCAGTGTATCATTCAAACCGACAGAACTAAGCCAAGTGGGAGCTGGGAAGCAGAAGAAAACAATCCCCATTGCTGGTACCATCACACATGAGGCACCTCACACAGCAGGCACTGCCAGACTGCAGCGTGCTGCTCCTCGGAAAGCTGCAAGAAGGGGGGAATTTGCCTCTGAAATCCTGACCCAGGTGAGGTCACTCAGCCCTGCTCAGCACCCAGCTGCACAGAGGAGCCTGTCCTGGGTCTAGGTGTTAAAGCTGAAGGTGACGGCTGGGGCTGCTCAGCTGTGGTGCTGGGCATCGCTACCAAGAACAAGATAAGCTGCCTTCTGTACACGAGGATTCTCGTCCTATTTATGGGGGGGAAAAAAAAGGAAAAAGCTTGGCAGAGGGTAGTTTACACTGCCAATCTGGAGGTTACTGTGAGATTTCTCCCGAAGGCAGCGACGAGCAGCTGAACACGATGAAGTCTCCATTTATAACCCTCGGCGGGCTCTAAAAGCGCAGCGCGCCTCCTGCACGGGCAGCTGGCAGAAACTGCTCCCGAGGGAAACATCGGCCTGAGGGCTGCTTCCCCCGGGAGGAGGGGAGTTCAGATGCCAGATACTGTTTTCCTTTTATTTATTTATTTATTTATTTTAAAAAGGGCTGTGGGGTGAAGCTGTAGGGGTTTCAGTAGGGTGATCCTGTAGGGGGATTCCTCCCTCCCCCTGCAGCACCCGCTTCTCACTGCTTTGGGTTTGCTATTTTTGCCGTGCGATCATTTAGGAATTTTATAAGCATTTCCTCATACGCCTCTTACACATTTCGGTCCATGCTTGTTTTCATTTCTCCCACCTCTACTCCTTTCCAGAACTGGAGTCAGCTCAGAGTATGTATGTATTTATACTCTTGTTTACCAGACCCTTCACCCTTGGGTACGCCCCTGGGACGGTCTTTGAACAGCATCCATCCGGACCACTCAGTCTGCTCGCTGGATGGCAGAACCGACAGTGCTTCAAGGGAGAGGCTTTTTTTCAAAGTGACTGTTCCGACCCCGGCAGGCAGCCTCCAGCAGCGCGGTGTCAGCTCGGGAGCCGCTCCTGTCCCCTCCCGGCGCGTTTGTGGGGCCGTGGGCTGGGCCCCCCCTGCCCCAGCCAGCGCTGGTTCTGCTCGGCTGGAAGCATCGCTCGGGGCGAAGAGAAGCATCTGCTGTCACGGCCAGGGGATCGCATCTGCAGCCGGAGCAACGAAGCGTGAAGGGTCAGGAACAGAAGCGCCCATCTGGGCAGACCGTGGATATCTCCTTTTATCACAAAGGGGACGCTTTTCCAGCGAAGTTTTTTACTGCCCAGAGCTGACAAGACTCGTCACGAGAGAGAAGAGAAAAGCAGCAGCTCTTTCGCCAGGAGCTTGAGCGTGTCTGGACTTCAGTCAAGTGTCACCAAGCCAAAGGACGCCTGTCTGGTGCTCAGCAGCCACAGCGAGCTGCAGCACCTGGTGCTGTGAGCTGGGCCCTATCCGGACAGCTTCCATCCATCCCCTCTGGTGGGTTCCTCGGGTGTGCTCCGGGGGTGATGCTGCCCTGTCCCCGTCCCTAATCCTGCCCGTGGCGCTGCACCCTGCAGGTCCTCGTCCAGCAGCGCTGCACACACGGGACACGGTGGGCTGCAGGGGTTGGGAAGCAGCTATTTACTCGTGGGAAAAGCGTGGCCACTTAAGGACACCGAGCATAGCTGGGATTATGCCTTGTGAAGGTAGCTTAACACTTGCTGTGCGTGCCAGATATTGCCGAACCGACAGATGGCTCAACAGATGCTCCGGGATGGAAGTGGCTTAGTAGGTGAACCATAAAAAAAGTACGAAGTACACAGAAAGAATAAACACCGCACCATTCATAATAAAAACATCCCTTCTCTCACCCTGCTCCAAGTCTCAGCCAGCCCCACGGTTTATATGCTGCTGCCAGGCTCCAGCACCGCGAGCGGTACCCAAAGCTGTACGTGCATGAGAGCTGTGCTGCCTTTGGGGTCCTGGGCACTTTCCTGCAGCCACAGCTGCTGGCACGGGGTCAGGGCTGGGGTAACGCAGCACTCCCGGGGCCACCGAGGTGCTCGCACGTACACCATGGGCAGTTATCAGCTGAGAAACATCATTAGAGGGAACAGACACCGTGGCTCCCGTGTGTTCCTAAATATCTGCCCCCCTCACCAAACTGAAAAAGGACCATTCCTCCCAGCTGCCCAGAAACCTGGGCAATGCCCCCCCAGCAATTACTCATTTCACACCTCCCATCGGAAGAGCCCCTGGGATCACACCCTGGGGTTCTGCACCGTGGGGAGCCGGCGGATCCAGGCTGCCCAGGGATGGGGACAGGGATGGGGACGGTGCAGGCCCGCCGCCCTCCCCGGAGCTGGCTGCCGTGGTGCACAGGTGTCGTTTGGCACAAAGGTCTGCTGAATGCAAAGGCAAATTCATTTCAGCTTTGTCTGAAGCAATTGGGAAAAGGAAATTAAGGAACGAACAATGTTAAGGGCACCGCTGGGATTTAAAGAAAATTTCAATTCCCATTTAAGAGATACAAATTCCTTTCATTTAAGTGTAAATATATAGGACTCCAGGATCTCATGAAGCAGGTATTCTGTATTTAAGCTGCCTCGCCAGAATATTTAATAAAGATTTGCTTTTCATTTCCTACCATCAGAGGCATAAGCCCGTAAGCCAGGATCAGTCGCACGGAAACCTCCAGCTAAAGCTCCCACTAACCTTCCATGGGGGTGTTGTTGTCCGGCCGGTTGGCGAAGACCACGTCCACGTACTCCAGCTGCAGCCTCTGGAGGGAAGCCTTTAATCCTGCAGACGGCAGAGCAGAGAGAAAAACCCCGGGGTCAGCGCGGGAGCACGAGGGGGGCACCGTGGCAGGGCTGGGGACAGCTTCCTTCCTTTGTGGGTGTATGGTTTGTAGCTAGATGCACACACGTGTATCTGTATATACACCCACACTGTGTATCAGAAGGATACTCTGCATCGTGCAATGTTGCCTCATATATAATCAGCCATATTAGGACTAAACGATTATTTGTGCTTTTATTTAATTACACCGAGATTCGGGTTGGAAGACACCTGCATCACGAGTGCCCGCGGTGAGCCAAGGGGCAACCAACAGGGGCCGAGTTCAGGTTTTCTTTCAGAGCTAATCTAACATCCCAAGGGGGGTCACCTCCCATTTCAAACAATAAATAAACTCTAATTGCTTGCTAACGGCCTTGCTGGGGGCCTGCTCTGCCCCCTTCACCTCCCTGCCTGCCGGGCTTCCTCGGCTTCTCTGCCAGCCGCTGATGGGAGCCGGCATCCAGAGCCTACGTAGGGATGTGCGTGTGCGAGAGAGAGAAAAAAGAATCCCTAACACTTATTTTCTATGAATCTTCCCAGGAACAAAATGTTTTATATGAATGTTCATGAAGAACAAGCCAAAATAGAGCAGTCTGAAAACGTTCGCTGAATTCTGAGATTAAAAAATGGCTGTTTTTGCCAAGTGTATTTATAGGAAACAGCTACCACTGACCTTAACATTATTTGCTACTTTTGCTGCGAAACCATTCCAACTGCTGCCAGGATTTTGCTGTCATCTCACGAAGCAGCTCCTCCAGGAACGGGAAGCGGGTGGGCTCGGACTGCCCGCGACATGGCTGCGGTCCCCCAGGCACCCGGGGTGCAGGGCCAGCAGCCGGGACGCTGCGCCACGGGGCTCGTTCACAGGGGCACTGAATAAAACGGGGCTAAAAACCTTTCCCCAGCACTACCTGAATACAGAAGGCATACGCTAATGCGGCTGAACTCCACAAGTGTGAAGTGATGGAAGTTTTCTAGGGCAGCTGCTCCTTGCTGGAAGCGCTCTGTGTTGCAGCTCGGCTCGCCCAGCGTGCTGTGACCTCGCTCATCCCACAGTGCCTGCTCTGGACAGCGACAGCCAGGCTGCGGTGTGGGCAGCACTGCAATCCCAGGTAAGGGCGGGTGAAGTACGTCTACCAGGAATATATTCCACATAATCTATTTTATAATGCTGCAGCGTGGCTGAGCTGTCCCTACCCCTTCTGTCTGGAGACCGACACCACGGTACCTGGCGTGGATGAGCCCGAATTTTCCTTTCCTAGTTGTTTCTGGCAGCAAACACTGCCTCGAGCAACAGCCCCGGCAAGCAGTGCGGGCTTATCCCACAAGTCAGGGGGCACAGGGCAGCAGGGAGGGCTCGGCCTGACCCCAGCACGCTGGGTACGCCACAGCCAGGCTCGGGGAGCTTTGGCAGCTCGTGTACAGCTCCAGGGGAGCCTCGAGTGCTTCCCACGCTGCTCCGTGCCAGCAGACAGAAGTGGGTCAGACAGCAACGAGGCGGCTGCTGCGAGCCGTGCCGCGGCGCTGTGAAGCACAAGTGCACAGCCTGATGCTTGCTCGTGCCCTGTGCAGCCACAGCCAGCCCCATCCCACGGCTTTGTGCGCCTCTTCCCCTGCATGCATCCATCGTACCGGGGGCATTTATCCCCAGCAGCGAGGAGGACACGGCAGCAGGACCCACCCCGCATGGAGAGGGAGCACCGCGGGATGGAGCCGAGGGGCTGCGGGGAGCTGTGGGGAGCCTGCCGGGGGGTACCCAGACCTGTCCTGGCAGCACAACGCCCGGCCCAGCACCCACCTTCGATGATGTGCTTCCGCGAGAGCCCTCTCTCCGTCTCAGCCCTGCAAAGACAAAGCGGGGACACGCAGTCAGGGGTCTGAGGCACCAGCCACCAGCAAGAAGCGGCGCTTGAAATGCCTCCAAACAAAGTGACAGCATCGGCCCGTGGAGCAGCGATGCAGCTGGGTGGGACGGGTGCCAAAAGAAACATTTCCCAGCCCTGCGGTGGGAAGCAGCGAGCTGTGCTGAGCCTCGGCTGCCAGACAGCGAAACGAACCTCGGTGTAAGGGGGAAGATCAATTTAATCACTCGCGCATTATCTCTGATGACAACCACCCAGACGCTTGTTCACAAGCTAACATTAGGGATAACCTTCATGTCCGTGGTTTGTTCGGGCTCCTCTCAGGCTTTCCAGCAGGTTTGAAAGCGCCAGTGTTGGCGTTTTGTTCTGAGGCCAAAGACAGTGAGCACGCTGCGGGAAGCAGAAGGCCGGGCGGTGTTCAGAGCCGGGCTGCTCGGCCTCCCCCAGCACCTCCCAGCAGGTCACAGCGGGGTCTGCCTGAGGTCAGCCCCCCCGATCCCCCAGCCCGGTGCCAGCTCCCAAAAACCCGGCCACGAGCGCAGCAAACGGGCAGCTCCAAACTTACTTTCCACCCCAGTACAGCTTTGTTGTGATGACCAGGCTGGACCGCCTAGGAGCAGAAAAGGAAAACTGTTAAATAAAATCATCCCAGAAAACCCACGCAGCAGCCCGCAAAGCTTCCTGCCCATCCGCCCAGGGCACGCGGCACGGACCCTGAGCGTGGGGCGTTCCCTCAGGCATTAAACCCCAGGAACGATGCATTAGCCAAACTGATCTGTACGCCCCAATGCGGTATTAAATATCTGTCATTCGCAAACTACTTTGCTGCATAATTGTAGGTGTGTAACACAATTTATCCGCTTCTTTGCTAGACGTGACTGCTTTGTTCCGCAGGACGCTTCACCCCGAGTGATCGGCCCTGGCACGGGGGCACGGATTTTGGGAGAACACCGCTGGGGTTGCAGGCTGACTCTGACACACGTAATCTTTAAAGATTATGTAAATGCTCGTAGAACGACACAACGTATGCTAATGCGCTTCATTTACATGAGGTATCATCTCCTGCCAGGCTGCCCAGGATGAAGGCCCATCACAGCTTTGCATTCCTAATTCACAGCCTGCCGTACGCGCGCGCAGCCCCGAAGCACACATCACCTGTCTCGATGTACCGTGCATGGAAATGAGGCCAAACACCCGGGGAAGGTAACTGCTGCGCACAGACAGGTGGGCCTGGGCCACCATCAGGGCAGCACCACGGTCTCTGGACATCCTGCAGGTGTCCTGACCCGCTCAAACCAGCATTTTGGGTCGACCACAGCAGTGTGTGCTCCCCAGAAGCACAGAGCGTTGCGGTTCAGCAGTTACAAGGCCTGGCTCTGGAGCTGCCCCACGAGCAGCCCTGGCGCTGCCTGCAGGCAGCAGCGCTCGCTCCCGAGCCCCGCACAGCACCGGCTGCGCAAGGACCGGGCGCATTCCCCCGCGTCCGAGGGTCCCTGCGGCGGTACGGTACCTCCAGCCCTTCTTCTTGAGGATGTTCCCCAGGATGACTTCGGCCCTGTGCAGGAGAGAGAGAGCCCATCAGAGAGGAGAGGCGCAGGGCAGAGCTCTGTGACCGCCCCGGCCAGCACGGTGGTGCTGTGCCAATGCCAGCAGAGCCGCTGGGCCCCATCCCTGCACCCCGCTCCGCCTCGCACACCCAGCACTCATCGGCCAGTGTCAGACACACCATGGGGGGATTCTTTTATTCTTTTTGTTTGGTTCATCAATGACACCAGGAGCATTATCAGCCGTGCTGCAGCCAGAGCTGCTCCTCCCCTGGGGAGCTGCGCTGCAGAGGGTCACCGCCACGGGCCGCTAATCCTCATTAGAGCACGCACCAACTTGTCATTTATTCGGGACACTTTCCTCCCTGAGCCGACAGCGAGCGCTTGCGGCAGCACCAGTCACACATCTCAGCTGGGTGCAGGGTCATTTTGTAAGAGTGCTCCAAAAATAACATTTTTTCAAGGGGATTTCCCATGCAGAGCCACGGCCGGAGGCACAGGGAAGGACTCGGGCAGAGCCCCGCGGAAGGGACCCCCGGTGCCCAGCACCGCAGCAAAGCCGAGGACTCACTTGCCCGCTGCGTACACCTCGGCCGTGTCGAAGAGGTTGACGCCGCTCTCGTAGGCGATGGTCATCAGCTGCTCGGCCACCTGCGGGCAGAGACACGGGGCTGAGCGTGGGCACCGCTCACAGCCCGGGCAGCGCCTGTGCTGGACGTTTCTCTCCTCGTTGGCACGGGAAGCGGCACCGGTGCCACCACGCCATCCTGCACAGGATTCGTCCCTCGGATCCTTCCCTCGGATCCGTCTCGGGAGGAATTAATCTCTTCCCAGAGGGAAGTTCTGCGCTTGCTGACAGGAGAGCAGCCAACAATTTAACAGGGCTGCAGAAATTGCTCTGCGGATGTATGGGGTTTGGTGCAGAAATGCGTTGAAGTCTTTTTTTTTATGCATTGACTAATTCTAAACAAGGAGAGCAAGCGAGCCAAATTTGTCATTGAAACAACTCTTTTTGCTTCAGCCTGCAGTACTGAGAAACAGGAATAAACTCAGCCCAGTGATCTGCGGCAAGCAGAAATACCCGCAAAGGTCAAGCCGCTTACAAAGAAAAAAAGGTTTGAAATCAGAATCCTGGGCCTCTTCCCTGCTGCAAAAGTTATTTTGGGATTTTCTGCTGCAGTACTACAAGGCGGGCTGCTGGAACGTTTGCCTTTTTTTGACGAGCAGCGTTGCCAGTGTACCTGGCAGGCAGCGAGGTCCACGTGCTCTGCAGGAGCACGAGCAGAGGCTGAGAGCCATCTGCTGTGGGCCGGGCTGGGGAGGAGACCCGAGCACGTTTCCATTTGATTCATCTGATTTTGGAGAGAAAGAGAATCAAAAGGAACTGAAATCACTGGGCAGCCCCCCGCGAGATGCTGCGCTCCTGGTGTTTATGGCTGCCGCGGATCACACACGTCCTGCAAAAACACAGGTTTCCCAGTCCTGCTCCAGGAGCGGTGCCGCTGCCAACGGCACGCACGAGAAGCGAGTTACAAGGGGGAGATGTTTTTATTAAAGCTCATCTCCGGAAATGTCAGATTCGTTAGGATTTTTGTAGCAGGATTTGTAGCAGGATTTGTATTCCTTCGCGTAGCGACTCTGCCATTTGCTGTTACCAAATCAGGCTCCTGTTATTTTGCTGGCCACAAATTCATTAAAAAACGATTCTCATTAGCTTTGCTTCATGCGTTATATTTAAACCCAGGATTACTTACCTCATCTGAGATTTGGCCTCCGAAAGTGACCCATGTCCCTGGAAAAACAAGAACAAAATAACTGGTTACTACCCGAGAGGCTCCTCGGTGCTCAGACCCACCAGGACGGATTCACAGTGGTGAAGTTGGAAAACGTTCTGACAGTGCTGAAACACGTCATTTAGGGTATTAAACTCTTCCCCGACCACAGCTAATGCTGCCAGAATTAAAAAATTGTATTTTTAACTAATTTTGCACTTCTTTCTTCCCGCTGTGAGGGAAGTGAGGTGCTCCCAGCCCCGGACGTGCAGCAGGAGCCGCGGGACCGGCCCCGGGCTGCCGGGCTCTGGTGCCACGATATGATACAAATGAAAATAGGCTTCATGCTGTCATTAAGCGTCTCTAAGCAAGTGAAAAAAAAATCCAAATGAAGAGCGATTTCCATGTTAAAGCCTCAGAAGCGTTATTTTTACCGGAATACATTAAAATGCATTTCTACTGAAAAAAATATGTGTTGAGTCTGTTTATCCCGAAGCGATTCTTTTGCCTAACCACGCACGCAGGTCCCGAGCTCAGGTAAGAAGAAGAGGGGTTATTTATGCACCCGGCGGCCCACAAACCCCACAGTCCAGGCACGTACAAACCTGTGCCACCAGCCGTGCCCGGAGCACCACAAAAGGCTTCCAGGGGCGGCAGCGGGGGCACCCCGAGCCCCCCAGCCCCGCTAGGACACAGAGCGCCCGCGCTGCTGGGACACCAGGAGGCTGGGGGCTGCAGCAGGGCGCTTGAAAAACCCTCCTGGAAAACACAAGGCTCCCTCGGCATTTCCAGCAGCGGCTGTCAGATCGAGGATGATTCACAGCCCCGCCAAGAGGAGCAGTTTGGATGAAAAATACACTAAAAAAAATCCCAACCCTCACTTGTCCCCCTCCCGACAGCCATTTCCCGTCGGCCCGTCGCGGTTAGCGGTGTGCTCACACCTGGGGGCCCTGCGGGAACGCAAAAGACAAAAAGGCTTGGAAAAAAAAACATTATTTCCCACGTGGGATTTGTGGTGGAGCACGGGCACGGCTCCGAGGCACGGCTGCTCGCCTTGCCCACGTTGGAGAGCCTTTTCCAGCTGGGTGCCTTCAGCTCCGGCAGAGGCATTTCTGCTTTTAAGCCAGATCCGGCTCCGTTTCCATCACGGCTCGGAGCCTCGCGTGGTGTGACTATTTCTGGGTTATTTGCTGATGCAAAATTCACCACTTGACAATTCCGCTGCCGGCAGATGTGTCACCTCGCAGGGAAATAGCAGCGCCCTGGCCGGGAGCCAAGGCTCAGCCTCCCGCGAGGGTGATTTTCCCCCAGCCTGCTCCCTGCGAGGCCGATGCCGTGCGAAGCCTCCGGCTCCCGGCGGGATCGACGCTGGGCGCTCAGCCCTGCCTGCTCCGCACCCCGCCTGGTGTCCGGGGCTGGGTTTCCATCATTTGCAGGGCTTTCAGAAGCTTTGCTCCCGAGCAGAGTGAACGAGGTGCTAGGGGAAAACTTGCCCCTTTCCTGCTCACACAGCTGCTGGGTTGGTACCTCACCGTGAGCAGCCTCTTCTTCCAGGGGAGATCGCTGAGCCTTCGGAAACTTTGCTAAGCTTCAAGTGGATTCTTACTGCGGAGAGCTTAGGGAAACGAAGCTCCCTGACTTCTGGGGAGCTGCACAAGGGAACTGCTTACAGTGTTCAGGCAGGCACTGAAACAGACACGGGATGTGTCTGCGGTGGGAGAGGCGAGAGGGGTCAGAGGTGGGAGAGGTGGGAGCTGTGCTGCAGTGGGAGCCCCCTTGCCTGTAAATGTCACCGATCCCCAGGCCCTGTCCCCAGCACGCCCAGGACCCTGGGGACAGCGTGGGGACAGCGTGGGGACAGCGTGGGGACACTGCCCGGCTCCTGCCCTGTGGCACTGGCCCCGTGCCCGCCGCAGTGCCCGGCCCTGCAGCTGTGCTGTCAGAGGCCCGATGCTTTCAGATAGACTCAGATATATTTAGATGCCGCTGCGGCCCCACCTGCTCGCAATCA
Source organism: Nettapus auritus (assembly GCA_011076525.1). Taxonomy (NCBI): domain Eukaryota; kingdom Metazoa; phylum Chordata; class Aves; order Anseriformes; family Anatidae; genus Nettapus; species Nettapus auritus. The sequence goes on from CM021773.1 coordinate 24,690,651, forward strand.
CAGAACTGCTCCACAAGGCGATTTTCTCCTGCCGCTACTTCCTCCCGTAGCTCTCCCTCCACCCCAACGTTCGCTCTTGGTGGAAGCGCCAGGACGAAAAAAGCCTGCAGTGCCCAGCGAGGAAGTCCTTCACAAGCCGGGAGCTATTTTAGCCAGAAGAGCTCTTCTTGCCGGAACAGGCCTTATTTTTATGACTTTACAACTCAGGGTGACTTTCACATCCCCTCTGTTTTAAAACCAGCTCTCAAGGCGTTGCGGAAGAAATGCACATCTAAGCACTCGGTGCGCCTGCCACCGCAGGGAGCACCTGGGTGAGCACGGTCCCGCTCCTGCCACGGGAGGTGGCAGCAGGGGATTTACACACACAGCTGTCACTGCACGCACGTCCTGCCGTGCCCAGAGATGCCTTTTTTGATAAAATATTGATAGGGTAAAATATTGATAAGCTATTCTTCAGTTCTTGGATCAGTATGGAAAGGAAGCAGCGAGGTGCGTGCGGAGGGAGGGAAAGGGAAAGGGAGAGGGAAAAGGAAAGGGAGAGGGAAAGGGAAAGGGAAAGGGAAAGGGAAAGGGAAAGGGAAAGGGAAAGGGAAAGGGAAAGGGAAAGGGAAAGGGAAAGGGAAAGGGAAAGGGAAACGGAAGGCTGCAGGGCTTGGGGCACAAACTCACCCAGGCCAAGGCACGAAACTCGCAGTCCGGATTTCCCAAGGTTTCTAGAAAAAAAAGAAAAGAAGAAGAAAACAACATTAAACCAGGTGTGCACCCAAAGCACCCATTTTCCTGAAGGGGCAGTTTCCCACTTGGCTTGGGCACCGCTGGGCTGCTGGGGACTGAAGCAGGGGCTGTAACACCCCCCCCGCTCCTCCGCCTTCACGCAGCGCTCCTGGCAGTAACCCTGATTGCAGCACTCGCCTTATCCAGCCGTGTGCTCTTCGTTCCCCTTCCCGCTTGCCAAAGCACCCCTATCATCCAGCAGCCCCAGAAAAGCACCATCCCCTCACCTCGCCATCCCCCTGCCGCCCCACGCCAGCCGCAGGGGCTGTCCTGGTGCCCCCCCCGCAGAGCAGGGCTGCAGACAAGATAATTAGCCGTGAGATGTGCCGTGTGTGAACCCCTACCCTAACGTGAAGCTGGCGCGGCAGCACGAAATGCCCTGCTAATTATACCCTCCTGCTTTAACCTTCACATCACAGCCGGATCCGTGCAATTTTTTTGCCAGATCGAGGTATAATTTGGGGGGCAGCTCTTTACCTTCCGCTGCGGAGCGCAGCGAACAATTGCTGCGCTTTTTTTTTTTGCTGCTGGTAATGATTATTTAAATCCTAAAGAACGAACAGGACAGAGCCCCCAAATGCTGACTTATCGGGGCCTCAGCTGTGCTCAGACAGCGACAGAGTGCTGCCAGCCCCAGGCTCACAGCACGTTTGGGGCAGGCACCGACCCGAATCCTATCTATAGACACTGACAGATCCCCACGTATCAAAACCCACTGTGTGCAGGGTGCTGGCACAGGCGATGCCGATCTCCCCCTGCCCAAAGCTTAACCCTAAAAAAGTGAGGTTTATGCAGCTGCAGCTGCCTGATGCTGCAGCCAGGGATGCGCCGTTCTGGCAGGGCCATGATGTGGGGCTCGGGGTCAGGACTGTGGCGTAACTCCACGTTCCAGCCCGCCCAGCACGCGGCTTGCTGCGCACTTCCAGCCCCATTCCCACTTGGAAAGCACCTCTTCCTCCGAGTTCCACCCAGCTCCTCTAACGAACCTGGGCAGAAACACCGCGTGTGACTTTCCAGAAGCTGTCCTCGCCGTTTACTTGGCGCACTTGAACGCGGTGCTTGGAGAAATTTATGTCCACGCCAAAGAGCCAACGCCGGAAAACGCCGAGTGCTGCTGGCGCAAGATCCTCCCTGCAAACTGAGCTCAGTAGCTGCTCGGCTGGAGGAAGGGTGCCAGAAAGTCACACGCGCATCAGAAATTCAACTCTAACCGAAGTCACCTGATGTAAAGACGGGGCAGTTTTCCATAAGGTTTGGCACCGGGTTGAGATGAGCCAGGCTGAACCGCGCTCAGGTGCTCACCTGCAGCAGCCCAGCAGCACTCTGTTGTCCATGCACCACTTCTCAGTGCTCTGCCCGGCTTCTCACACCTCTGACATCTTTTTGCAGGACCAGAGCTCCGGACAAGCCGCTGCCAGCCCCTGCTGAGCGCAGGAAGGCGTCACTGCCTGCAGCACAGGGCAGCCTTCAGACTGCTTCTCATCGCCTGTCTGACACCGTCTGGGTTTGCTTTATCCCAAACCTGCACCATGAGCAAGGCCCAAGAAGCACTCCACATCGCCCCCCTGATTATTTAAAGATAAAGCCTAAAGCAAAGCAGCTACATTTTCAGGGAGAAAAGAAAAGAAAAGAAAACAAAGACCTCCCCAAGAGCCACCTCACCCAGACATCGCTGCTCTAACCCAGTCCTGCTCCTGAGCACAGCTCACAGGGACAGGGGGACGGCACCAGGACAGAGGGACAGCACGAGGACAGAGGGACAGGCTGCCCAGCACGGATGCTCCTCAGAGCAATGACCCCAGGAGGAGCAGGACGGATCAAAGCCGGAGGAAAAGTGCTTCTCCTGCATCTGTCCCTGCACTCATCGCAGGAGAGGACGCTCCAGGCTGCAGCGGTAGTTAAGCATTTTTCCTCTCTAAACTTTGCAAGATTTACACCTAGGCAGAGGTGGAGAGATGCAGTTCCGCACGATGCAGCACATTTTACGGCGTTTGGATGAAGAAATGCAGCGTTTTGTCAGGATGCGACACGGTCAGCGAGATGCTGCATCAGCGCCTGGCTCCTCGCCGGCGGTAACGCGCGTCCCATCCTCTGCGTGTCCCTGGGGACTGACAAACCGGTGGGGTCCCCGCACAGCCTGCACTCGGAGGGCTGATTCTGTCCCCCAGAAGCTATGCAGCACCCAGGCCGCGAGGTGGAAGGAGGAATTTCCGCAGGAAAAACCTTCTGGAAGCCCACAGGGCCGAAGGGAAGGTGCTGCTCATCCGTAACCGCAAGGGGAAACCAGCAAAGCCAAAAACCTGCCACGCCGTTTGGCTTTGTAACGCACGCAACGTTATCCTCATAAAAGATCGTTTGGTTCTGGACCTGACCGGGATGCTGAATAAGCCTGAATAAGCAAAACCTTTCATTTCTGCAAAAGCGGGGGGGGGGGAAGTATTCTGCTTGTTAGCCATTTTGCTGCGCGCGAAATAATGAGAGAGACCAGGAAAAATACGAGGCGGAGAGGCTTGAAAGACGGGTAAGAATTGCTTACTGCACGTCTGAAGCCACAATTGTACATTCATGAGAACGGCAAAGACGGCGGCTTCTGACCCCGAGAGCTTTCTGGTTCGGCATCGGGCAGTTAAAAAGCAATAGAAATGGGAAGAGAGGGAATAATACATTCAGCAGGAAACGCAGAACAGAGACGGGGTAACGAGAGGCGCCTGGGATGAAGGCTGGCTGTGAGGATTCAGGGGGAAAAAATCACGTTTTTTCAAGGACCTCGGGAACAAAGGAGGCTGAAATCCCTTCCCCGGGGATTGCTCTTTGTAACGCGGCACCGTAGGAAGATTAGATTACGTCTGAAATAAATGTTAATTTTAGTTAAAAAGACAAGAAGGCTTAAAACGGAGACGAGTATTTGGCGATGAAAAGCGAGAATAATTTGATTGTGTGGCACCGCTAAGGCCGTTTAACTCCTTCTGGAAGGACACTCGGTGGGAACTGAGTCCTGCTCTAGCTACTCGCAAGCTGCTTCCAGATCCCCTCTGCTTGGGAAGCATTTTAAGCTCTGAGCACCGCGAAATCATTTCGTGCTCCGAACCCATCCTTCCCTGCGACGCCGCTGTCCCAATTAACTCGGGGGCGTGCGGGGCAGCCAATTATAACCCCCTGTTTGCCAAACGCCCAAGCTGAGAAAAACCTTTTCAAGTGAAGCCGCCCTGGCACGGGGAGCTCTCAGCCCCGCGCCGCAGACACCTCATTTAATGAGGGCACAGCCACGGCCAGATCTGAGACCTGCCTCCAGCCAGCTCCTCCTTCACGTGCTTTACGGCAGCTTTTAGTTTAATTATTTCCTCCGAAGGGTAAGTGCTGACGGTGCAGGCAGAGCCGAGCGAGGCCAGAAGCAATCTGGAACTCACTGCTCACCGCCTGGGCAGCGCTGAGGTGCTCGGTCGCGTCCTGGGGACATCCCGAGCTGACGGCATCCTTAATTAAAGGAGAGGGAGAGAACGTGCCCGAGGAGCAGCCCGTGCCATATGGCAGGAGTGGCACTCGTCTCCCGTGGCACGGGGCAGAAAGCAATTGTAATTATTTGCTTTTAATTAACTCCCCTCCGCCCATCCCTCGCCCTTGCAGGTGGTCCACAGGGAGCGAAGGCAGCCTCGGCGGGTCCCCAAAGCAGCAGCACGTTCCCCTGCTCTTTAATGCTCGCTTTTTGCCCTTCTCCCTCCGCCAGCCCCTGCCCGGGCTCCCTGCCCCGTCCCCAGCTCCCCGGGGGCCAGCACCGGCGCTGGGTGTTACGGAGGGCTGCATACACCCCGGCTGCAAACGGCCCAAATCAGCCTTGTGTTTGGGAGAGGTGGGAAACAAAGAGCGTGAACCTTCACCGCAGGGACAGTCGGGGTGCTTGGGAGCCGGGGCTGCTGAGCAGCTTTGCTTCAGAATCCGGGTAAAGCTCAGCTGCTTCCGATGGTCCCACCTGAACAACATGGTGAGGGGAAACAACCTGTCTGTATCCCTATCCATCCGTGTTTCTACCCCTCAATCTACCTGTCCATCCATCCACCTGTCTATTCATCCATCTACCCATCTACCTGTTCACCCATCTGGCCGTATATCCATCAACCCTTCCATCCACCCACCCATCCACCTATCTATCAATCGGGAATGCGACAGAAAAAAAAAAAAAAAGTTTTATTTTTAAGGAAGAACACAAGTTTTGTAAAAAAACCTCTGCAGCACCACATGCAGTGACTGAAGCATTTCCCCACCCACGGCAGAACAACCGACGAGCTCCACAGAAATCCAATAACGCCCATCTTCCCTCTTCCCACCCCCAGCCTGGTTGGAGCCTGTGCCCGCAGCAGCCGATCCTTACCAGAAGTGCCGGGTGGAGGGGACGCATCCTGCCTGGGCCAGGACCCCCGATACGGCAGCAGGTGACCGCCGGGACGAGGCTGGACGTGAGGATGAGGTGTGGGGTGAGGAGACCCTCGGGGTGACCTCCTGGGGTCCTGCTGGAGCCCCCCTCTCCAGCAGCCCAGCACCTCGTGCCCACGGGGCTGGGGTGAGCCCGGGGCTGGGGCTAAAGGCCCCCGAGCCGCCCGGGTAGGCAAAGTTGGGAGAACCAAGGCAAGGCCCTCCTGTGTGCAAACAGCAGGCGGCTTGGCTTATTGTTACAGAAATGTACAAAAATGTCACCGCTCCTGAAGCTTGCAGTGGGAAAACAACGTTGCTTAGAAACATCCCCATTATTGCTTCAGAAGGGCTCCTTTTTGCACGGAAAATGAATAAAATATGTAATTTGCTCCCTGAAAAAGCAGTGCTGCTCGTCCCAGACAGACCTGGCAAAAGCAAAGCCCGCCCCGCTTCGGTCTCCCCTCCAACACGGGCTCCGAGCCTCTTGTCGGGCACTGGGTTCCCTGCTTCTCCCCCCCCCTGTAAGACCCAGTCTCTGCGGGGTGAGTTCCCCTCCAAGCTCTCCGCTTCACAGTCCCCAGCACTTTTCCAAGCCCGCTTCTTCCTTCCTGCCGCAGGACTCCTGCAAGCCCCGGTGGCACCTCGTGCGCTCCCAGAGCTGATGTTGCACGGCCCCATGCCCACCAGGCAGGCTGCAGCCCCGGGGTTTTGCTCCCCCACATCCATCGTCGTGCCTTCAGCCCGGTGCTACAGCTCGGCCAAAACTTATTTCTCCACCTCCTCTTTCAATGAAGTGGGCAGCAGGAGAAATCTGGAGTGTGCGGGAGGGAAGGGGGGGGCTCAGCCCTGCCAGCCGACAGCGCAGAGGTGCCCGGCAGCCACCGAAATCCAGCCTGGCGCTCAGCCGACAGGTTTGAGGCTCCTGCTTCCCTCCGCCGGCCTCCTCGCACCTCTGGAGGCTGGCAGCACGCTGACAAGTTTGCAGGCAGAGCCTGCAGAAAGAAAAAACTTGGCTGGGAGCACGGCACCGGCTGCTCACTGCGAAATGGAGCCGGAGCAAAACGCTCCGCTGGGGGCCCCGGTGCCGCCCCGCACGGCTCGGAGCAGACCTCCTGTCCTGCAGCGGCACCAAGGCTGCTTGGAATTTCCACGGGTGTCACGGGGAAGAGCGACACTGGCCCGGCCTGTCCCCTTCCCAAGGGGACGCAGGCCACGTTCCCGAAGCGCTCTCAGCACTTCTGGCCGTCCCGCACCTGCCAGCGCCGCCACAGCCCCGAGTGCAAGCCGGCGCTGCTGCTGGCAGAGGGCACGGCAGACGTGTTAATTCTCTTCTTTAATTAACTTCGGCGCTTTCCTGCCTCTCCCCTCGGGTTTAATCTTGCCTCATCAGCTCAAAAAGAGCCGCAGAGTTTAGGAAATGGCTGGGTGCCCCTCCGGCGAGCTCTGCTGGTGCGAGGGGCGTCTCTAAGTGGTGTGGGTGGGAAGGGAGAAAAATAATGGTTTCTGACTCCCATTTTGTGAACAAAACACTTCACAACACGCACAGCGGTTTCCTTTAAATTACAGCCCGTATTAGCAGTAATTGCAGCGATGCAGAACCTCGGCTTTCCACTCCCTCGTGTATTTTAAAACCGCTTACTGCCGCAGAGACAGCGGAGCCAGGGGCTGTGCGCAGGGCTGGATACCGGCACGGCCTCGGCAGGAGACAGCCACGGGCAGATGCGGAGCCCACGACACCCTGCTTCATCCCTGTAACCCTGCAAAACCACCTCCACACCTTCACCCGTTCCTCCAGCACCATTTGAAGGCAGCACCGTGTTCTACCCGAAAAATGGGTTACTGCGGGAAAGAGGTTAAAACCTTTGGCTTTGGGAAGCAAGAATCGTGCGTTTTAAACCAAGTCTTGAAAGAGTGTTCCCTTCCTCTAATGTCAACCACGCTGCTGCCCGTGCCCCAGAAACATTCCCGGTGCTGAGCCTGTCTGCGGAACTGGGGCTGCTGGGGTCGGGGCACCGCGGAGGGAAGGAGCCGAGGGCTGGAGCTTTCCCTTGGAGCTGGAAGCCGAGCACCCACCCTGGGGAACAGCTCATCCGCCCCAGGTGAGGTGCACAGAGGAGCACACGCAGCTGGGTGCTCCAGGAGGAACTACAGCTTGCAGTGGGTGTGAATCCAGCTCCGTGCCCAGCCAGGCAGGGGGCGGAAAAGCATTGCTGGGTGGAAAAAGGCTGAGACACGCGGCCGGGCTCGTGCTGGAGAGGCAGGAGCCCAGGGACGGCTGGCACGGGACAGCAGGGACACCAGGGCACGGGGTTCCCGCCGGGTCCCCGCTCGCCAGGAGGATCCCGAGCACCCTCTGTCCCCTTTTCGCCTTCCTCGGGGGCTGGGGAGGTGGCGATGGCTGCACGGGCGTTAAGCATCGGGTCAACGATACCAAACGGGGGGACGCGACGGATGGAAGAGCTGCAGAGGCAAGATGGGAAAGGATCGATCAGCTGCCAGCCAGCCGCCAAGCCAGGAGGCGGGTGCCGGGAGGTGGGAGCACCGGCTTGGCTTCAGGCGAGGCAGCGCGGGGACCGGCAGATGTCTAAATGGCATCTGTGCCCCCTCCCTTGGCTCCCGTCACACTTTCCAAATCATCTCCGTTACTCGCAGGGCCACCGGGTGCGTAGGTGGCCATCTTAGCTGAAATTCCCCAGGATTTTTTTTTTTTGGCTGCCTCCTTAGGAAAGTTGCGGATGACGCATTAGCATGCAGATCAGTGAATGGGCCGCAGCCAAGCGCTGCCGGCAGCCAGGCCGTGCCCGGGGCTGGGCGCCCAGCACCGCTCCCAGCGCCGCCCAAACGCCTCGTGTCTGCTGTGGCTGCGAGGGCAGCGGGGTGAGCAAAGCGACCGGCTTCGTCCCTTGCAGAGCGGAAAAGGCTTTGCTTTCTTCCACCCCCTCTGTTGTTGCTGGTTCCCCCCTGGAAAAATAATAAAAAAAAATGCTTTCCAAAAAATCCGGGCAGCTTTTTTTTTTTTGCACGGCCACCAGGAGCCCCCGCAGGTGCCCCCGTCCCCAGCACCGCCTCTGGGCTCCTCACCAAGCTGTCCTACAGCCTGCAGCGTCCAGCGCTAATCTAACACAAAAAGCAGCCTGCTCGAAATCCAATTTGGATTCTGCCAGAGCAGCCACGCTAAAATAATACTTTAAAAACGTTTAAAACTGTGCACTTCGCTAGCAATTAAGTTAGCAGTGCTTCCACATCACCTCTTTTCTTCCAACCATTTTGGCATTGGATTAATGCTGTAATGCAGCCTTTAAACGCCAAAAATCCCGGCGCAGGACCAGCCTGGGGTCAGTTCTAGCAAGCATTCACTTCCGAGATCTGCTCCGGGGAGCCTGCAGGGCCCAGGCGCTCCCGGGCTGCGTGGCCACATTGTGTGGGATGTCCCAGTTCTCTGACAGACACCATCAGGGACTTCAGGGCAGCATAAATCAGCCCAGATTTTGTTTATTCAGCCGGATGCCTTTTCCCCATCTCTGAGCTGTTCCTCCCTCCTTTGTGTCCATTCAAAGCTGCAGTCCTGAGGGCAAATGTGTGCTGAACTCACCGGTAAACCCTTTCTGTGCACCGGAGTAGTCCTGACTTAGAGCAACAAAGCGAAGATCAGTCAACGAACCATAAAAACAAACCCGAACTGAAGAGACCTAATGAAACAATACGTAATTTTCTATCAGAGTAATTGGGCTATTTCACGCCGGTGCTTAAAGCCACTTATTTCTGCAGCAAAAACAATGAGCTACGGAATACACGTCTGTTCCCAACTCGCCTGTGCAGGCCGGGGGCTCGTCCCTGACCACCACGTTTGAGGTTTGCTTCAGCTCAGCCGAGCCCCCAGTCGTCCGCGTGCACAGCTGTGCCCCAGTGCAATTCCAGCATTAACACAGGGCTTCCACGGGAGAAATCCAGGCTGGAATAAAAGCTTGTAGCCCTCAGGTCCCCCAGTGCGTGTCTGAAGGAGGGGAAGGAACCGCTCGGAGGAATGATGAGGCACCCGGAGCAGTGCTCGGGTGGGAGCCCAGCCCTCGGGGCCTGCTGGGGGTGACTCTGGGAGAGTTTTTAATCATGTTCGCTGGTGGATATGGGTTTGGGTTAGAGGGTTGGATATCTCGGTCCCGTTTTGTGCCCCTCGCTGCAGGCGGGCGGTGGGCAGGGAGCCCTGTGCGGGGAGGGCAGCGCGGCGCCCACCGCACCCCCCCTGGCCCACGGCCGCCCACCGCTGCACGAAGCGCAGCAGCAGCTCCTCAATAAAGCTCCGGGAAGAACCCACGGGCTCAGGCACGCAGCGAAGACAAACACCTCCAAATTGCAGAGGCATTTTCAGCCGGCGGAACGCAATTATCTCCGCTGGAATTCGGCCAGGGCACTGCCTCGGTGCCGGGTGGTGCAGGAGGGTCCCACAGCACCCCCTCATCCCTAGCAGCAGGAGCCCCATTTCACCGCTCCCTGGGCATGGGGTCGTGCCTGGGGAAGGGCCCCGAGGCTTTCTCCTCTCCGTCTCGCCTCCTGCCTCCTTCTGTGCTGGTTTGTGAGCTCGCAGGACGGAGCTCTGCAGCCTGGAAAGCAGCAGCACCCAGGCAAGGAGCCAGAAAAAGAAAGCACGGAAGGGAAAGACGCTCGGGCCACCCTGCAGGGCTGCCTGTAGGCACACCTGGCTTCAAGACCTGCCTGTGGCCCGGGAAGGCAGGAGGGACCTGAGCACGCAGCACATCTCCCAGCCCGGCACACGGCGCCTCTGCGGTGCCCGTGGCGTGTGCTGGGATCGGGGCTGGGCACAGCCTCACGGACAGCTTGGACTGGGCTGGGCGGTACAATTAGGGAAAAAAGAGGTAAACGAGGAGGGAGGAGAACCAGTCGGTGACCTCCAAAAGATGCTGAACCCCCAGCCTGCCCCCCCTCCTCCCTTGCCGTGCATCCGAAGGACGAGGCCTGCCCTTTGTTCCCAGGGACAATGCAGCAGGCTGCAACTCTCCGCAGCTACACGGTGCTGGAGGCAAGGCTCGAGGCCACCTGGGCAGGACGCAGCCCCCGGGCACCTCCACACACAGAAGCGTGTCACCAGGAGCGTGTCACCGGCGGTGACGCAGCCTCCATCCGGCCGAGGTGGCACCCGGGGAAGCCCGTTCTGTTCTGACTGATGGCCGGCACAGGCGGCAGCCCCGCAGCACGGCCGCACGTGGGCTCGTTTGCACGTGGGCTCGTCGGCACGCAGCGGCTCGATTCCCGCAGCCACACATCGCCTGCTTTCCACCGCCTCGCTGCCCGGTCGATGCCACAATCCGCCACGAAGGAAATGCAACGAGACGGAGCAGAGTAAACACAGAGGCCGGCTCACACTGGCGGGAGCGCACCTGAATCCCGATATTTGCAGATATTCCCGAAGGAACGCATTGATTCCAGCAAGCTTTGCGTTTTGCACGCCGCTTTTGCTCTCTCGTCTGGAGCAAAGCCAGAAACGAGCCGCTTGACGAGAAGCCTCTCCGCCACCCCCACCGCCCGCCACTCGCGCTGTCACCACCTCCCTCCACGTCCCCCCGGCGGGGCAGGGGCTGGCACCGTGCCCCACGGCGATGCCCTCAGCACCCCTACCTTCTGCGCGGGGTCTCTCGGGGGGGGCAGGCTCACCTATTTTTAGCACGGAGCGAGCGGCATTTTAACTAGCGTGTAATTTTAGGTGGCACACATTGTAAAGCTTGTCAGCAGTGACATAATGCCAGCAGAAAATGCACTGGGAAAGACTTCAGCTTGAAAAAAAGGGAGCTGAGGACTTCACAGCGTTGCTGTTGCAGCCACGGGGAAAAGCCTTCGGCTTCTCCAGGCACCCAATTTCCCTCGGATTGAGGAGAAGGAGAGGAACACACAACATCAGCGCCGGCACTGTCGCAAGGCGCCTTCCCCAGCCAAAGGTTATCTCGATCCAGCAGCACCACAGCTGAGCCGGGAGGTTTCGTCGGCTCTTTCTCCAATTTCCCCTGCCCTGCTTCTCTTGGGGGAGCAATCTTCTCTAGATAGGGAGAGATTTAGGAGCAGAACCGGGGATTAGTCATAAAGATAAAACATCAGCCTTGTCACAAACGCGATGCTATTCCTGATGCAATCCCCCAGGTCTCACGCAGCCGGAGCCGGGGGAGCTGTCAGAGCCGTGCCGAACGCCAGCTGGAGAATTGAGTCTCTGCTATTGAAATCTTATCTAGGAATAAGCCAGGGATGATTTACAGAGGCCCAACTTCGCGGGGCTGCAGGGGCGGCTGTGTCCTGCAGGCAGCAGAGAACCGCATCACCCCTGTGCCGGTAATTGGGGGAGCCCTGGGGACTCAGCAGAGATAACTGCTGACAATTAGCACGCAGCGCCCGTAAGCCTAATGAGCAGGAGCTGTGCCTCGGTAACAGATTACAGCTCGGAACGTGCTCTGGGGTCCCAGACACGGCAGGTTTCGGCTGCCATGCCGATCGCTGCTGCTGTGGTGCAGGAGCCGGGGGGGCACGGCCCCCGTGGAGAGTTGCCGAAGGACAGCACCAAGCATCCCACCCCCTCTGCCTTCATCTGCCCTGCCTGTGCCTCTCCCGCAGGGCTAATATGGCAATTTTTGTAACACCGAGCCCTGTGCGAGATGCACACGCATCCAGACTTCGTGCACCCGTGCTAAGAGCCAGCCCGGAGCAGCGCCCAGCACCGCACCGCCTGCCCAGCACCGCCGCAGCCCCTCCATGGGCAGGGGTCCTGGGGCAGGCAGGTGGGACACTGCCCTGGCCCCAGCACCAGCCACTGCTGACCAAGGGGACGTCCAGGACAGGAGAAAGCCACCGGCAGCGTGAGCCTCCCGATTCCAGCCGAAGGTGTGGCGGAGCTCAGCTCCCCACACGGAGCGTTTCAGAGGGAAGCAGCAGCCCTTTGTTGTCCGTCCTTCCCGAGCTAAGAGCGACAGAAATCAGCACGATACAGCAGGCGTTCTAGGGGATGGCTGAGGCTTTTCTCCTGCATTTCACTTAATTTGGCTCTCGTCCCCTCCCCGCTACGTGCACCGGCCGAGAAGTCGGCGTGATGCTCAGGACCGAGCGCTACCCGGGTGCTCCATGCCGGCTGCAGCCGAACTTTTCCCGTCCAGCCTCAAACCCGCTCTGCTAATTGATCTTTCAGCCCATTAACCCCAAGGCGAGTTCCGTGGAGCGCTCGGCGGAAACCATCTTAGCGCCAGCGCTGCAAATTCACCTGGACTGCCGGTAACCGGCACGGGTCGGGGGGCTTCGCAGCGCAGCAGGGACACAGACCCCGGCCCCACCAGCATCAGGGCTCCCATCCCAGGGGTTCCGCGGCCCCTTACCTGTATTTCATGCCCGTCTGCTTGGCGGTGGACTCCTTGAGCGAGATGTGGTGCTGGGGGGTGAAGGTGCCCAGGCTGCGGGCGATGATGGCCACCGTCCGGAATTTGGCCCTTGCCGCGCTCACCACGTTGGGGCCGGCGGCGCTCTGCTTGCCGCTGAGCCTCTCCTCCCCATTGCGGCTCTTCAGGCTGTGCTCCGTGCAGGCGATGGACACTTGCATCGCGCCCCGACGGTGCCCTCCCGGGACCCCCCCCCCGGAACCTCTCCGGGCCCAGGCGGGGGCTCAGCGCCGCTCCTCGGGCACCGCCGCCGCTTAGTCCGGGGCTCGGGGCGACATCGGGCCGCGACCCCCCCCGGCCGGCCCCCGCCGGCCTCCCTGGCTCTGCCCGGCCGCGGGCTCCGCACCGCTTCGGGGCTCCCCCCGGCGCCCCCCGGCCGGGCGCTGCGAGCGGCTGCGGGCGGCTCCCGGCGGCGGAGCGAGGGGCGGCGTGATGCGGAGAGGGGAAGGGCGAGGAGCGAGGGGGAGGCGGCAGGAGGCGGGCAGAGCCCCCCCCAGCACCGCCTTGCCCACCCTGACCACCCCCCGGGGCGGGCCCGGGGGTCCCCGCCTCAGCCCGGGGTCCCCCAGCAGTGCGGGGCGGTGAGGAGCGGGAGGAAGGCACGGCGTTTTGATCGATGGGGGATCGATGGGGGATCGATGGGGGATCACAGCAGAGGCACAGCCCCCCAGGGGTGAGCAGAGCCCCCCTGCCTGCTGTCGGGTGCACGGCCGGGGAGGTGGACCCGTGCCCCCGAGGCCAGCGTGGAGGCCTTGGGGTGAACTCAACGCTCACTGACCCGCCAGCCCTCCTCCACCTCACACACAACACCCAGCTTCGGAACGGTTTCCACGCACGTCGTCGATAGCTGGGCGTCATACACCACAAATAAACGCCGTTAAACGCCCCAAAGAGTACCACACCGAGGGCCACAAGGGTCATCGCCACCTCTCCCCGTGCCCCGTCACACCGGGGGGCTCCAAGGAGAGAATGAACCGCTCCTGATGAGACTGCTCTCGGACCAAAGGGTGCTAAAATTGGAAATGCCTCGTTCGGTATAAGATCATCAGCCTCAGTTTAGAAAAACCCTGAAGCCAATGTCCTCCCTTCCCCCTGGCGCACCGACCCCGGCAGCACCAGCTCCGCGCGGCTCCCCCCAGCCACAGCCCCCCAAGTTTTACAGGTTAAATCGTTATGCAAACGCGCCAAGAACCTAACTTAGGATACTAAATCCTGACTCTAAATGTGACCCGTTCTCATGCACAGGGGTGGCCGCAGTGCCCGGCAGACACCGGCTGTGGGAGCAGAGCTGGGCGCCAGCCGCAGGCGGCATAAAGGGCTGCCTACAGCCACGTCTCTGTGCTGAACCGACCCGGGTCACAAATAACGAAGCCATCTCAGCCGTTCTAAGCTCTTTAACTCAAGTCTTTCACTGTCAAGAGACGGCAGCGACTTAGCACACCAGCGAGCGCAGCCCCGGCCAGCACCGATGTCACACCAGCCCCGCGGCAAAGTTTCTTCGCCTGTGGTTTCAGCAATGCGTGGAGTTATTTTCAGTTTAGCTGCATTTTACTTAAATTGTGACTGTATAGATACAGATATCATATACTGGGGGAAGAGCAGCTCCTTATTGACATGATTACTCCGTGCTGCAGGCATTGAATTGATATTTCAAAATAACAGGAGGGAAAAAAAAATTGTATAAGCTTAACAACACAGCAGGAAGAGGACTATGGCCGTAACGCCACCCCCACGTGTCCCGGGCCATTGCTGCTGGGGGCAGCTCCAGTTCTGTGCTGCCGATGGCACGGCGATGCCGGGCACAGTTATAAACCGATGGCTCCCTGTGGCGGTGCGAACATCGGCATTGTGATGCCACTGCACCACACGCAGCTTTAATTGGAAACATCTCAAACCTGAGATGTTTCCCTGCTCCCTCCAAAGCTGCCTTATCTCTCCGGTTCCATTCGGACAGCGTCTCTCTGCTGGGGGACATCGGCTGGGCAGCCCCAGAGGAGCTGTGGGGAATCACTCAGCTACAAGAGTGGGTTTTCTGCACGAAAGCGAAGCCTGCGCGCAGCCTAGCTGTCAATATAAAGTGCACCACAGCCCTCAGGTCCCGTCGCTCTGTGACCATCGCTGCTGCTGCGTCTGCAGCTTTTGTCTGCTCCGTACAGGAAAAAAGGAGCTGGGGAGCACGGCTGCCCCGCTGCCCCTCTCACCGCCTACAGCTGCGAGGCTCCTGGCTGCATGCTGGTTACAGGACCTGGGGAGAAGGAAGCAGAAAAGAGCAGAGAATGGTGGAGAACGGAGCCCCGGGCGCATCACTGGGTCCCGGGGGCAGCACCATGCGTCCAGGGCAGGGTCGTGGCTGGCAAAACAGCCAGACAGGGGAAGCAGCCGCCGGCAGGCACGCTAATGATACGATTTTGGCGCTCATAAAGTAGCTTTAACCACGTCGGACAGTTTGACAGGTGCTCAGCGGGACTTTGCATGCCACGCAGTTGGATCGCATTAACCTCAGAAAGCTTCGTGGAAGGTCAAAAAATTCCCCCAGCACCGCGGTCGTGCCACGAGCCTTCCACAAAGTGCAGCCGTGGGACTCGCAGAGCTCTGCCCACGGAGCCTGCCCACCCTGTTCCCAGCCTTCGCAGGAACTGTCTTCCTGCGACACCCCAAATCCTCGACCGCCAGGTTCCCTTCCTCGGGGCGATGTGCCTGAGCACAGCAGGACGCGCTCGGTGAAATTTTGTGTTACCTCCCAGCACGTTTCACCAGGCCGTGGGGAGCTCTGGCCACGAACGCGGTCCGTGCTCATCTCTCAGCCTTTCCTCTCCATCTCAGAGCTGCTTGAGACCGGGTTTCCCGCTGGGCTAATTACTTCTGATGGCAGCAGTTCCGTTACATCTCCCTAAATTGGTCTGATACGTACACGGGCGAGATAACGAGCGCGCACGGTGAGCGGAGCCACCCAGGAAAGCAAGGAAAAGCCCCGGAGCTGGAGGCTCGATAAGGAAATGAGCTGCAGGACAAAGACACGGGGCTTATCTCCGTTTCCAAGGAAAACTTAAATTTGCATTTGTACTTGCGCTTGAGGAAGACTCATCCAAATTCCCATTAAACGTTTTCAGTTAAAAACCATCTTTGCAGCAGATTTTAGAGCACGGAGCATCAGATTAAAGCACACGTGCTGCTTTGACACCTGCACAGAAGTGCTGCAGCATCGCCCCAGCCCCGGGGACTTTGTGTTACAGGTTCCTCAGGGTGGGAAGGAAAGATAAACAAATCAAAACCGGCACGAAAACACAGGAGTTTGGGTTAATTCTAATCAGAGCTGAGCAGGAGGCCAGCGGGATGCCACAGCTGCACGAGCCCGTCCTACGGAAACTGTAATTTCTGCATTTCAACACAAATATTTAAAGGCTTTGTTTATTAGGTGTTCTGTAGGATTTGGGGTTCGTTTGGGGTTCCAGTGGGGATGCAGACGCCCTACAGAGACCCGCTCAAGAGCCAGGTCCCTTCCAGCTTCGGGCAGGCCGCGGGCGGCGTTCACCTGGACATGCCGGGCCCGGGGGCTGCCCCCTGTGCCCCCACGTGCAGCCCACGGCCCCCCACAGAAGGGCTCTGCGAGGTTCATCCAGCTCTGCCCGGCATCGAATAAATTAACCATCTGCCAGGTGAAAGGGCTGGCACCGCTCTGAGACACCGAGCTTCTCCTGTCCTCCCGAGGTCACAGCCTTCACAAGGAGGGTGCTCATTTCGGGTGCCCAAGCCAATTCCCCGGTCCCTTCCCCGCAGATGGCAAGCGTCCCCAGCCGTGGCCAGGGCCCTGGGCACTGCTCCCTGCTTCAGTACAGGGAAGTCACCTTTTAAATTTTATCTGCTTAATTTTTCCGGTGCCCGAAAGCCATTGCCATCCAAGATGGGGCCTGGCAACGAGCGTTACTTTAATGCGCCCGATTAAAGCACTCAGCACCGTACAAAGCCCGCTCTGCCTCGTTCAGATACTGAGAGACGCCAGAACATTTTTCTGTCTGATTATCTGAAACCTTGGATGGGCTTCAGGCCGTATTTCAAGCCCGATCTGGCTCTGCTGGCGCACATCAGTAAAAAGCGCCGACTCCAGCCTCTGCTCCCCACAAAAGGGATTTTTGCCGTTATCCCCGGGCTGCGTGGTTGCTCTGAGCCCTGGTACCCGGTTCCTGAGCAGCACATTTGCAGAGCTGGCGGTCGGGGCAGGGCTGGGTGCCGGGGCTGTGCTGTTTTCCGGTGTGAAGCAGCCCAGGAAGGGGCAGAGAGGCGCACGAGGCCGGCAGCGTGCGGCCAAGCCGCGCGTCCCCCTTTTGCCGCGCACCACGCGCAGAAAGCGCAGCTTTTCCCGAGGTTCCTCGCACGGCGTGATTAATGTATTTATTCCAAATAAAGCTCAGCCCAGTGTGTTGTTCAGCTTGTCTCTGCCTATTGAATAGTAAATTCCAGGCAATTACGTACATTATTCTGCTATCCATATGCGTCAAACACCGCCCCGGCATAATTGGGAACAGCTTAGAACTCCAAATTAACTTATATAAAGAAATATGTTGCTAAGGTCTGAGTCTTCGGAGCTGAATAATAAACAGCTCCGCTCCGTCCTTCCCGGGATGCGCTACAGCAGATGGATGACTAATTATTGCCAATAACTTCTGATCGGAGGCGCTGCCAGGGGCTCAGAACAGGGCCGAGCTGTGCGAGAGGCTGCGGCTCCCCAAATTTTGTTCTACCCACGAGCCCCACAGCAACGTCCTGACACGGGACACCCATGGAAACGCCACAGGGACCTTGCCTTTCGCTGCCCAAGCCACGCCAGGGCTCATGCTCTGCCTTTTAGCTGCTGCAACCCACCCTGCTCCACCATTTCTCTCTTTTGTCCCTTTCCTTTTCTCTTTTTTCCCCTCTCAGCAGTTATCACCTCGGCTGCAGCTGCCCTGAGGTTTATTCAGGTCCCTTTTCCCAACGTGCCCGGACAGCTGCTGCTCTCAGAGCCGTCCCTGGAGCATTTGGACACGCTCCCTGAGGACTTCACAGCCTCCCCGCAAAAGGCGGCGTCCGCACTGCTGGAATTACGCAGACGCCGCAGCGTCGCCTTCTCCAGTCTTTCCGGAGCGGGGATGAAGCCAAGCTGCGATGAAACCGAGCGCTGAAAATTAAAAAGAAAAAAGAAAAAAAGAAGCTTATCAGCCAGCAGCAGGCCTGCAGCAGGCACTGGAGCTGCAGGAGAGAACAAAGTTGCCTTTCAAGTCGCTCTCCCCCAGCTCCGGCAGGCGGACGCAGCGCACAGCCTGCGGTGCCACCCGCACGGCCGCACCTCCCCATGGGCGAGAAGCACGGGGCCAACAGGTGCCTTTCGGTCAGCTGTTCTTCAAAACGTGAAAAAAAAGCAACTTCTGACCCAAGGACCGGTGCAAAGCATCACCTGTTCGGCTCCCGTTCGGCGCCGAGTGAAGAAACGGCCGGAGGGGAGCGGGGCTTTGAAAGAGCAGCTGGCTTTGCGTTGGGCTGTTTCCTTAAATGAAGCCGAGCAGCAAGGCTGCCACTGCATCAGCACTGGATTTGCACGGGGACCGTAATCAGTTTTTATTCCACCTGTGAGCACAAAGCGGCAGCCCACGTTGCAGGGCACCATCGCTGGCGGAGCTGAGCCCTGCTCTGTCCCTGCGCCCTTCCAAGCCTTGGCACAGCGCTGGGGACGTCGTTTCCGAAAGGATAACGCCTGGAGCAGAGCAGCGACGCCGACAGCTGGCGGAGGAGACAAAAATTTGCATCGCCGTCCACGCCAACCAAGCAGCTGCGGTGCTGGGAGCCCTCCCCAGAGGCGTGGGTGGCCGTGGCAGTCGGGCAGCGCGGCGCCGAGCTTCCTCGCAGCCTTGTTACTGAGCTCAGAGGGCTTTGGAGCTGAGCACCGCCGGGGAAACGTGTGTGCAGATGTGGGTGTGCTTGCACGTGGGCATGGGCACGTGCGCACAGGCGTTTGGATAGAGAGCAGGCAGGGGAGTTGGAACGGATTTTAAATGAAAAAAAAAAAGCACTCCTGAAAAATGAGAGCTGGTGAACCAAGGGCACCGCTGGGTGCGGCTGTCACGGCCCCACAGCAACGGGGAGACTGTGATCGGGGTGAGCTGTGTCCCAGGAATGCGATGCAGCTGCGCCCTGGAAGGAGCAGGTCAGGTCCGGGTTGGAGCGCAGGATCACAGGGCCGCGTTAAGTCGTTAAGTGCTCGCGTGTATTTTGCCATCTAGCGATTAAACGTTTTAAAGATCGTTGCCTGAAATGAGCCTGCCCAATGGAGACCGGGAGAGCGGCTAATGAAAAGTGCTTGCTCCCAAATCCCCCTCCTCCTTGTCAGCCCCACGGGTTGAACACGGACCCAGGGGGGCAGACAGGGACGGGCGAGTGAGCTGTGAGCCGCCTCCTCCGGCACGAGCACGGAACAACCTGAGCAAGGCGCTGGGAACAGGCTGTGAGGAGCTGGAGGAAGGCACAGCGATGCCTCTCCCACTGCATCCCCTCCGCTTTCTGCCACCGGCGACCCAAAGACTTGCTGTGCTAGAGGTTAAATCCAGCCCTTGGTGCTTGGCAGCCCTCGATGGCCTAGACTCACATCTAATAACGTTTTAACACTCGTGCTTCCGGCACGCAGCGCACGACAACGAGATCCCCAATTTAATTACAAGACGCAAGGAAAGCTCTCCCTGCGTTTTACACCAGGAATTTCCTTTGCGTCCCCCTGGTCCCACATTACGGGGGACAGCACCTGGCTTACGGCAGCCTGCTTTTGAGCACGCCTGCTGTAATCCCTGCCTGTCGCCTTTCCCTGTCTGACCGCCCCGCACGGGGATGGTTCCTCCCCGCAGAGCCTCTGCTCACCGCTCTGAAAGGGGAAGGCCAGCACGGGATGCAGGACACGAAAAGTCAGCTCCCATGAAACGATGAAAGCCCGTGCTCTGCCGTTCCGCACGTCACACATTTAACGCGGCGTTTGCCTTTGTGTGCCGCTGAGCTGACATTTCCACAGACCTTTCATGCACAAACCCACGCGCTCCTTCCCGAGGAGCCGGAGCGGTTCGGAGGCGCTGTAGGTGAGCGCAGCCCCTGTGATTTTTCCCCCGTTAAACGTTCTCATCTGCGGGCTCGCAGCTGAGATGCGGCCACGTCCTCCCACCGCTCAGCACCCGACAGCCTCATGTGGCTGGGCTCAGCCTCGATTCCCTGATCCCTTTCCCTGGGGGCTGCGGACACCCCCGCCCATGGCAACTCTCCCGCAGTCCTGCTTCCATCACAAAAACTGACTCGTTAGTCCCACTTTTGATTTATTCTCTCAAACAGATCAAAACCATCCTTTAGACTGCTCAATGAAGCAAAATGCTACCCATACAGAAGACATTTCCATCAGGAAGCCGAAACGAGGGGCCACAGCCCCGCGTGCTTCCCGGGGGGCTCTGTTGGAAAGGACTGTCACAGAGCATCGTGTCCAACTGCCGGCCCTCTGCAGGGCTAACCAGCAGCTAAATCATGTTCTTGATTGCATGATCCAAACACCTCCTGAACGCCGGCAGGCCTGGGGCACCGACAGCCTCCCTACGAGACCTGCTCCAGTGTCCGAGCACCCTCACGGTACGTAATTTTCTCCCGAAGCCCAGCCTGAACGTAGGGTGTAGGCTCCCAGTGCAGGACGTGGGGGCTCCCATCCAGCAGCTGCCCAGGTGCTGCTTTCCTTCCCGCGTCGCCGCAGAAGGGTCGGGAGTTGTGCGGCCACAGAGCGCCGGCCGGGGGCACAGACCCAGCCCCGCGGCTCACAGCCCGGCACAGCGTGTGTGAAGGAAAGCGGCGCCACGAGCACCCTGATGGATAATGAAGCACCAAATTGGCTTTGCAAATTGCGTTTCATCTGAGAGAAATAGTATTATCATCAGAAACAACAGAAGCCAACGCGCTGCTGCACTCTCGGTTCTTCAATAACAGGCTGAACTAAGCCGCGCGTGCTGAGGCAATGGAAGAGAAAGAAATAATCACCCTACAAATAAACCAGCTTAGGAGTATTTAGTGTTCCTTGTTAACACTTCCTTACAGTTCACACATAATTAAATAGCTCTTCATAAATATATGTATTTATTTGATTTGTATTTTATCGTGCTGTCTTTAGACTGGACCTGTGG
Organism: Nettapus auritus; assembly: GCA_011076525.1. Lineage (NCBI taxonomy): Eukaryota > Metazoa > Chordata > Aves > Anseriformes > Anatidae > Nettapus > Nettapus auritus. The sequence continues at coordinate 24,711,427 of CM021773.1, forward strand.
ATATTGGAAGAAAGGTCTGGGGGGAACCAAGCCGCACTGGGGAAGAAAAGCATTCACGCTCACAGTAAGCCTGGGAGCCTTGTCTGTCTAAGGCTAGAAAAACAAAAATCTACAGAAAATAGGAGTCAGCAGTACCAAATAATAAGGACTACTGGGAAATGCCCACACTGAATATCAGAGAAGCTCTGCACAGCCCACTGCCCTGCAGAAGCGCTCCTTCTCCAGGGTGAGATGCGTGTGAGCTGCAATATTTCATAGCTGCCTCTGTCAACTCTGAAGGATGCGCATACTTAAAGGCATGGATCTGCTCGAATCCATCAGCTTCAACAGGAATTAAACGCGCTTTACTTCATCACGCTAGAAGCTCTGATGGATGGAGAGCACTGCACTCTGCCAGCCAGGCAGCCCCGGCAGGCTCACACAAACCCTCTGCAGGTGGTGAGGGACGGAGCCCCCAGGCAGCGTCCCCAGGTGAGAATCCCCCGTGCTCGGTGCCCTCACGGCACCCCTGCAGAGCACCCATACCACGCAGGCTGCTGGCACCGTACCTGCTCCTCAGCCGCGAGCCGGCCGCTGGCACAAATAAATGAGCTTTCATTAGAGCAAGCAAGTAGTTCTGCCCGAATCTGAAAGGGCCACTTTAATAGCTGGGCACAAACTAATATTGGAGGAGAACAACCAAATTCAAAGTTTTAGAAGTCCCGTGCATTCACCACTGCTCGAGGCCGTGCTAATTTCTTGCGGTGCTCAGCTAGCTGAGAGAAGAGAAGCCAGTAAAGCGGGCAGCATCTCTGGGTTTCAGCAGTCTGCCCGGCGGTGCACACAGGCTCCAGGACACAGCCTCGCCATTGCCAGACGCCTCCCAGGGACAGCGTGCTGCCCTTCTGGCTGATCCCCCCCAGTACCTGTACTTCATCCCCGTCTCTGCGCGGACGGTGTCGTGCAGGGACAGCCCATGCACGTGCAGGAACTTCTCCAGCTGCTTCAGCTCCGCGGCTCCGCTCGCCTTCCCTGCCCAGCCGGACGCCGGGGGGCAGATTTTGGGTACCACGCTCGGCTTTTTGCCTTTCAGAAGCGCTTCGCTCGGCTTCTGCAAGCTCGGCTTGTGCAGGGGGATGTCGGCGCAGGCGGGCTTGTACAAATGCATGGTCCTCGGGGGTGCCCCTGGCCCCGCAGCCGCTGGGTGGGGGCTTCTCGGAGCCCCCTCTTTAAAACCCACTGTGAGGAGAACCCGGTGCCATCGCACCACGGCCGGGGGACGATGGCATCAGCCTGGCCGTAGCACCCGGCAGGAGCACGGCACTACGCAGCCCTGCTTTTGTCCCCGTTGTTCATGGCATTGCAACGGGCTTGTTTTCTCTAGGGCCCAGACGGGCTCTGGCCAGGGTCGGCAGTCGGTCCCACTGAAGCCTATAAAGGCCAAGTACTCCGAGGGAATGGAGCCTGTGGGAACGGAGCGCCGACCTTGTTTCCCAGGTCTTATATTTAGATAACAAGAAATATTTGCTTGGGATTCCATCCAAGGCCAACGAACATAAAAAATAGTATTCTCACAGGGTTTATTTAAGGCCTTGGGCTGGACGGATGAACACTGCGAGCACCTCTCACACAAGTCGTTAAAACTTTTTGTTTTCTTGTAATCTTGTAAACTCAGAGCTCAGCTTAACTGGCCTGCAAATCTTACTGTTACCTGTCAGCCCCAGGAGGACGCAAGTAAGAAGCAAACAAAGGCTAAGGAGCAGCCGAAGCCCTGGCAGAAAAAATAACCCAAGCAGACATGGGAAACTCTCTGGGTCCTTGCCCCCTCCAGGCACCAGCAGACAGCTGGCTCCAGCAGCCGGGGAAGGCCCCGGGAGCTGCAGCACCCGTGGCTGGGAGGCTGCTCTTGTTAACAACAAGAGCTGAATGGTAACGGAGATGCCTGTTTGCAGCTGTTCTGGGTGTCTGGCATGGAAAAAAAAAGGGTAGGAAAGGAGCAGGACACACTTGTGTCTCCACTCATGCCCTCCATCGTCCCCTCTCCCAGCAGCAGGAGTGGTACTGAGGTCCTGGAAACACCTCAGTCTGCTGACTTCCCCCTTCCCCCAGCTGTAGCTGATCCATCCTGCTACCAGAGCAGAGAGTTTCTGGTTCCAGGGTCTGCGTCTCTGAGGGGTGATGGAATAATTGTGCAAACCTCGGGGGCATCCCGAGCCCCCTGGTCAAGGTGAATCCAGCTGGCCAAAGCGACCGGCTCTGGCCAGGTCCAGCTCCCGGGGAACTGACCAGCGTATGAGATGCACCAGGAAGCAGATTTTCTGGGCTCTTATGTTTTAAAAATGCAATCCATTTTTAAACTCTCTTTCAATCCCAAATACATCTGAAAAATAAGTTAAATAATCAAGTGATGGATATATCATGAACTCAGCTAATCCGTAAAGCTTTCAAAGCAGATAAACAAGGACTGATCTCTAAAAATGAACATATTTTAAAAGATTATAATTCAATGTCACAGAGAGGAATTTAGCATGGAAACGTGGATGACCCAGCTATCCTTTCCCTACAAGCATGGCTCTGGGGTGCTGAGGCACCAGCGGAGGGCTGGTCCCATCCCCAGCTCCCGCAACAATCCCTTTCTCTTTTACCTCCTGTCAGATCCTGCTCTCTGCTCATCTCTAAAGCAAGATGAACCAAAGGCAACGGAATACTTCTGCAACTCCTCTGCAGTTTTTAGACATAAGTTTCACTGGTTTGGAGTTTCAGGGACTCGCACAGCTCAGCACCATGAGAACCTTGCTGTTCCCAAAGCCATCCTGCGTGTCCATCGCTTTGTGGTACCGCTAAGCAGCGCAGGGCCAGGCAGGCACAGATAGTTTAGAGGTTAATAGCCACTTTCTCCACCCCTCACTTTTTTCTACCAATTTTCTTTCAAGTAACCCCATTTCTAATTTTTATTCTGGTGGCATTTTAATTGATTTTAACCCTAGCACAGCTGCAAGTCTTGGTTTGTGCCAGGCACCTCAAGCACCCCCATTGCCTGAGATTCGGGAGGATTTTGCCTGACTTCCACGCTGAAATCCCCACTGCTGTGGGTGCCTTTGTGCGGAGCTGGGCTGAAGACCAGCCTCTGGAAGCAGGTTCCTCTCTCAGGGCAAGTTGAACAAACAGCCCCTTTTCTCCAGTCACTAAAATTGCTCCCAGAAGGCACAACAAAGCTCATCCCTGTGCTCCTGCTGCTTGGGACAGACAGACTGAGACAACAGCATGCATCCGCCTGTATTTAGGTCCTATTTCATTAAGGGTCTTAGTCTGGGCAAGAGATTAGAGCCGCACATCTAATTTCCACTAATGCCAAGATCCCCTAACATTTTAAAGGAGCAAGATCAGACTCTGGAGGACATCCAGATCGTGCCCGTGTCTGGGGTGAAAGGAAGGAACCAGCCAACACCTCCACGCAATCTTCTCATGTCACCCACACAGCCCTCACACACCTGAACCCAGTTCTGATGAAATTGCGGTCACTTGCAGAAAACAGCTGTGAGAAATGAGCCTGAATTGATTGTCACAGGTCGGTTCACCTGAGACGTTTGGGAAGCCAAGAAACAAGTTTGCAAAACGTCCAGTTCTCTAAGTCACGTTCATCATAATCAACAAGCCCCCAAACAACTGGAAACGTCAGAATCACAACGACAAAAAGCTTCCTATTGTTGTATTGTTACTACTACTACTACCACCATCACCACCACCACCACTACTACTACTCCTACTACCATTTTGAGGAGCACAAGCCCCTCCTGTGCCGAGAGCAGGCGGCCACCTACCTGTGCGGCATGCCGGTGGTGTACGCGACGGTGTGCTCGTGCGAGAGCTCGCAGACGCGCAGGTACCAGCTCATCTCCAGCTCCCGCAGCAGCGCCAGCCTCTGCGCCCGCTGCTGCGCCGCAGCCGGCTTCAGCCGCGGGTCCTTGGTGTTGTCGGTGCCGCTCCGTGGGGCTCGGTCCCGGCTCCCCAGGGACAGCACCGACTGCTTCCTCAGTTTCAGGGCTTCCTCGGCGTTCTTGTTCCCCACGGTGCCCGTGCGTGCCGCCAGCATCCTCGCAGCTCGCCCCGGCGGGAGGGGAGAGCCGAGCCGCTGCCCTCAAATCATTTAAACTGATTTCCAGCACGCGCCTTCCTCCCGCTATAACCCTGTGCCGGCCACAAAGCCGTAATTAGATATGTGGCCGCAGAGCTTAACCCGAAAGAAGAGCCGCGACCTCTTCATGGAAACATCTGTACGGTGTCCTGCGTGTCAGCAGGCTGAAACGCACACCGCAGCAGCCTCGGTCTGCCAAAAGCAAGGGGGGCAGCTCTAAAAGACTACAGATGGGCTCGGGCAGGACTGGGCTTGTGATCGGGACCTGCTCAAAACCCGGCGCCGGGTGGACAGCAGGGAAAAGTGGGCCAGCTCGCTCAAGCTTTATACCCCTGTTGGGCTCCAGCCTACGTGAGCTCACGTGTGCTTGCTCTGGGGGCACGCAGGCAGGCACGTGGGCAGGCCCAGCTCCGCGCTGGATGCGGCCTCGGTGCCCCCGCGCCTGCACCGGCTCGGCTGGGCCAGGGCTGTGCTGGGCCTGCAGCCCCCGCGGCCTGCAGGAGCCCCGGCATCACGGGCTGGGGCAGGGACCCCACTGCTGCCAGGCCAGAACAAAGCTGGGGCTCTTACCGGCGTGTTTGGGGAATGTGTTAAAGGAGGGGACGCTAGGATTGTGTTGCTTTGCCTCTCCCTGGGAAGTTACGACACCAGGCATTTCAGGAGCATGACTGGAGAGAGGGGAAGGCACAACCACTCAAAAAAACCCACTTGCAGACAAGTAGGATTTTAAAGACATTGCATTCAAATGCAGCAGGATCAGAGAGGCTGGGTGAGGCTGGGCAGTGCAGCACCAGAATATGGCCTCTCATCTTCACAGCCTGAAGGGTCTGATGGGGTGGCACCGGGGGCCTGGGAGGGAAAGCTCCACAGGGACGAAGAACATTTCTGAAGGACCCTCCACAGGGACAAGGAACATTTCTGAAGGACCCTCCACAGGGACAAGGAACATTTCTGGCCATGCGGCAGCCCCCACCGCCCAGCTCCTCGGTGAGCTGCAGACTCGTGCAGCCCTCACCTTACTGGATTGTCCTCTTCACAGGGAGAACACACCAGGGGCTCACCATGTTTCAGGATGTGCCCATGGTACGAAAGATGTTTTTAGGTGTGTTTTAAGAAAAGCAGCTCCATTCTCCTGTGGAAGAAGTCCTATAAAATTACCCTTCCCCAGAAGCCCGTGTGTTGCCTGGCCTGTGTAGCAGAGGGGACACTGAGGTGTGCAAAATTCTAGACAAACAACTCAAACTTCGAGCTGTTAAAATATCCTAGGTTTATGTCTGTTGTAAATGTGATCTCATTAGTCACCAAACTTCATAGCATGTCCCAAGGAGAGGGTTTCCACCACCTCCAGAAGCCTTTCAACCAACCCAGAGCAACCCAGGCAGTGCAGTCTTGCCTTACAGCTACACAGCTTTGAGCCTTATAGGACTGTTTGAGTTCTTTCACCTGGGAGCTGGCTAACAAAAGCAAAATAAAGTTCTTCAACATTGTGTAGCAGACATGGTGCTCACCCAGTCTCACGTTTATTGTTCACTCAGCCATAGAGCGGGTTTCAGTCACTATGGAAGCAAACTACTCAAAAAGCACCTGCTCGCAATTTGTTCCTCCCTAAACGGAGCATTGTTCCTTTCATAGCAGGCTGCCGTGACCGCGGCCGTTCCCGTAACGTGTCACCCGGGTAGGTAACGCTATCGGGCACCGCTCCGGGGAGGCCGCACGTCCTGCCAGGTAAGGACAGCCGCTCACCCCATAAAACATGCAGGAGGATCGCTTGCCTGCAAGCAAAGCCGCCAGGTGCTGTTAAACATTGATGCACGTTTCTGGGCCGCTCGCTGCTGCGGGGCACGGGCAGGCGCCGCTTGGGCCCGCTACCACGTGCTTCTAACGTGGCCTCCAAAAACACGTGTGTGTGAGCTGTGTGCCTGGAACCTACTGCGGGTTGTAACTGACCTCCTTACTCCAGGCTGTGAAGGTGCCTGTAGCTCCTTTCAAAGCACTTTGCGACATCCACTTTTATCCCAGTGGCTGTCCCCAAGCTGGATGCATGACCCCAAAACGCCGGCACTGCCGCTTCCCCAGCAGCGGTACTGCCAGCCCGGCCACTGCAAAGCACAGCTGCCCCCGCATAAGGGACTTAATCCCCCTGCTGCTGGCACTCAGCTGTATTAAACGTGCAACCCATAATGGTCTGGAGCGAAGCGAGGTCAGAGCACCCATCGCTACAATGAACAGCAATGCTGAGATGTAGAGCAGCCACTAAAACCAAGCACTGTACATCAGTGTCGCCAGCTTTAAAGCAGAACGTTCCCCTGACTCCCACCCTGGCCACCCACAGCACAGCACCAACTGACTGCATTTCCCTCTGGCTCAGACAGCGCTTTAGTCGAACCTAGCATTTTTCAGATTTAATAAGAGAAACATTTATAAAAGCCTCCAATACATGCTTTCTACTCAGAGAAGCTTCAGGTTTCCATGGTGAATTAGTACACTTCATCCAGTTTGCATTTTAGAAGTGTTTTTCTTTTCCTTTTTTAAAATCTCTTGAACGGTTCTTTGTCAGGGTGGGCTGGCTCGGTTCGCTGTGTGCTGACCGACAAGTGCCTCGCCACGCCGTGCGGGGACGTCTGCCCTCTCGCCTTCCCAGGGCATGTCTTGCACCTCATTCCCACACAGGCTGCAAATTCTGATCCATCAACTCTCCAGCTGTGCTAACAAAATCGCTTTAAAAGTCATCCTTTTGAAATTCTCTTAAAATGGATCCCAGCATTTCAGATTCCTCACTCTCCTCTCAATAAGCATTCCCCAAAATTCTTCAGCTACGTGTACACACACCCAAAATCTATTTGCACAGAGATACAGATCGACTGAAGCAGGACGAAGTGGCAGCCCTCAATAGCCTGGCAGCTCCTGCTTAAGAGGATTTTAGCAGAAAAAGGCGAGCTTTACACAGGTACAGATTGAGCTGGAAAATATCTGTAAGTGATAGCTCAGTGAACGTATAGATTTCGTCCCATAGGAGCTAAGTAATTTCCAAATGCAGGATCCAATTAGCAGAAGTCTAAGTGATAGCCTTTAGGCTAGCAGCAATCTTGCTCCACACTATCCTCTACTTAAGGTAATTGGAACCTCATCAGGGAAAGATTCATTAGGGTACGTAACAGCTCCTAAGTGCTTCCCCCTGCTCAGAGGGCGTTTGAGCAGCGACCTGCAAGCAGCAGGCTTGGGGCTCCTCGGCCTCCCAGCCTCGCGGTGTCCCTGTCCCCAGCTGCCACCAGCAGCACGAGGACCAGCACCATGGGGCTTCCAGGGAGCACAGCCCATGGGTGAATGTGAACCGTGGCCGTGCACCAGCTGCGGTTTCCCTGCATCGTGCAGCCCCCTCTGATCGCAGGGCTGGGGTGCACCTGGGTGCTCCCATCACAGCTGAGCATGAAGTGACGAAGTGTGTTGCTCTGTGTGGGGCTGCCACTTGTTTCCACAGCACTGTCCCGTCGCACCCAGCCACAAGGCGACCAAGCTCCCCACTATGTGCTCGGCCCTCGGACCCCGAGGGAGCCACAATGAGAACAGCGTCTGGGGGAAATCGGTGGGAGTCTTCACAACCAAGGGTTAGATAGATCAAGGTACTTGGGTTTTAAAGAGAGATTTCAATATCCAGCACACCCAAAGCCGGTGCTGATGTATTCGCGCATTTCTGGCCCTCTTCTGGCAGGCACTGCGAGATGCATTTCTGGAGCAAGGTGAAGGTTGTCCCGTGAGTCCCAGCCCTGCGGGGACAGGAGCCCTGTCCCAGCTTCGCCTGGTGGGTTGGCACCACCAGAGCAGCACAACCAAGCAGGCCCGCTGGAGAACCAGAACCTGCCCGGTTAGATGCTGCGTTACCATGGCAATGGGCGCTACAGAAATGACTAAAAATACCCACTGGCTCCGCAAAGCACACGGGAGCACCCTCAGTCCAGGCCCTGGCTCAGCCGCCTCTGGGCCTGCGAGCGCTCAGCCCAGGGTCGGTGCCGGGCACTCGTCCCCATGGTGCCACCCCCATGGGGCCACACATTTGCCACGTTACCCCACATCAGCCCCACACGCATTTTAGGAACCAGGTACTTCTACCCCAGCACCAAAGCATGCAGAGGGTGGCGCCAGGGCAGGGCCCTCACCTTGCCCCACCACGGCTGGCAGCCAGGGAGCGCGGCCCAAAACAGGGCAGCCATTTACAGAGCAAACAAAAGCCCTAAAAAAATCAGTCACACCAACGTTCAAACATAATATTTTTATTTGTGGATAAAAATTAAGGCTCACAGTACTTTATCATTTCACAAGCAGAAAAATGTTAAAAATTGAGAATGACGGGGAACGCCCCCAATACAAATTCCTCTAACTGCTGACATGTTTTACTGAAGACTTGAGGTGAACAATTGTACAGGGCAGCTACGGTTATTAGTCTGTAAACTATGTGCTAAATATACGTGGGTTTTCTTAACTTTTAAGAAAGTGAACCGAGCATTTATGTTTCTCTCCACGTCTGGCTGTCCTATACTCATGGATTCCATAAAACGCCCGAGAACCGCTGGGATAACACCGCCGACCTTCCTAAGAACAACCCACTGCTTCCAAAATGCATGGCACAGGTGTCAGCGGGGGGAAGATCACAAATTCCATTTCAGTAAGACATTTCGTTTATAGTGCAATAGTTTATGCCTAAACATTTCAATATTCAACCTTCTGGCTTAAAAACCAAAAAAAGTAGGTTCCTAAGGAGTACAGGAATTGCTGTCAAGCTCCATTTCGTTACAGACATGAAAGCAACCAACATGATTAGATGTTAGAAGTGTATGCACACAGGGTGCAGGTACACGTCACACCCGCAGTAAAGGTGCAACCCAAAGGACCGACAAGCACTCGACGTGCAGCCGACAGCGCTCAGCCCCGGTGTGCTGGAGCTGCACGGGGGGCCCCGGGGCTCCAGCCCCGACACGCAGACACCACCATCGCTACCCATGTGTGCTTGCCAGCTGCACCAGAACTATGAGGCTCTATACTGCATGTTTATTTACACGGGGATAAACTGAAGTGTCTCACTCAGAACTGAGGGAGTTTGGGGTTTCAGAGCATTTCTCCTGCATTATTTTTTAGCAATTCCTTCTGTTTTCCCTTTTTGCTGTCAAGGTAACCGACAACGTGGCAGCGGCAGCGAGAGCGAGCCTACTTACAGAAAGCAACAACTGCTACAGCACTGAAAGGCTGAAGTGTTTCTGCATCACACCAAGATTTATTTCTCATCATTGCACCATTTACGTATGAGATACCGACACAGTAATGAAAACAACTATCCTCAGCTTTTTCTGACGGAAAATTAAAATGTGCTATAAGGCCGTGATTTCATTAAGGAGTTTTCTTTTGAAATGAGATAGATATAAAAAGTTTGCTTTCAACAGAACCCATGCTGGAATAATAGATTCTGCCAAAGCAAACTCCGATTTTCAGGGGCTTTTACAGATCACAGTCCAGTAAGAGAAGGTGTATTAACAACGCTTCATTCACACAGTAAAAAGCTCAAAGAGCTCGGAGGGGTCGCGGTGGACGTGGGTGACAACTGCTACCCCATTTTAGAAATGAGGCAGCTGAGATCTGTATCGATTAGGAGCAACTTGCCCGAGCTCCAGAGGCTGCCGGGGCAGAGCTGCGGCCGGCAGGCAGCTCTCTGGAGCCAGGGATACGCGCACACCGCCGGGCTGTTGCGCTCCCCTGCAGCTGCGTGGCTAAAGGGGCTTCAAGGAGCAGAGGGCTGGGACTCGCCATCTCCTTCCCCACGTGAAAAACCACCTCTCAGAATTACAGGCAAAAATGTTTGCACAAATTAGCCACATCCTATAGGCAGAAATTAAATTTCCATTACGTGTAGGCGGTAAATGTAAAAACCATAGGAAAACACGTGCAAGCAAAAGAATACAGAACAAACACTTGCAACTGTTATTCCAGTTCACAAATCTGTATAAGTGGAAATATAAGCAGCTACAGCCACGAAATACCCCATGTTATTGAACAGCTGAATGAAAGGCAACTGTTCAAGAAGTGGGGGGTGAAAGGGACGGCCCCGGGCACACAGCAGCACTTGCGCTGGTGGAGGTCCCAGAAGGCTGCTCAGGGCAGAGCTGCGACACAAACTGAACCTCCACAGACAGCAGGTGCAGGACGTGCTCAGCATTCTGAGGTGGATGGAAACAGCTTTGCCTTGAATACCAGAAAAGCACGGGTGTCCAAAGTAACCATCTCTCAAATTATTGCTTAACTACGGGAACAGCAGAGTACGCATGGTGGAAGGAACCTCCCTCGGTCGGGTGTGTCACCTCCAGTACCGTGACTGCACACTAATGACTACCAGGACTTTAAAAATCAAGCTAAGTACAATACATACCAAAAAAAATCCCGTAAAAGCAAAAGTGTAGAAAATAAATCGTCATCAAGTATAACGCAAGTGGGCAGCAGGCTGCGAAGGGACTGTTGCATAAGCGCTGGAGAACAGAAACAGGATTTGCATGTCCAGGAGCTCTGGTGCCACAGCTTTTACAACTGCACTCCCTTCTACTCTTCTGTCAGAGTCCCCAGAAGCACACAGGATGACCCCTCGCGGTCTGACTTTACACACGCGCGTGCAGGACGTGTACGCCGGAGATGAGTCAGCCTACACACGCCTGTCAGCAACCAACACACCTAGCAAGTGATGCAAGAGGGAGCGAGGACAGACAGACAGAAAGTAATTTCATAACATCTCAGCATTGCTCTTTTGGAGCTCAACATTATTGCCATGGGCTAATACGTCCAACAATATAGAACAGGCTTAACAGTACACAACAGATACACATTAATTCCACAACTCAACAGTACCCACTATCCATTTGGCAAAATATTTATTTATAATAAATCTGTTCAAAAGCAGTTGGTCACAAAGTATTCTTTTTACATTTTCAGGCCGTAACAATGCTTTTGGTAGAAGTAAATAAACTGTCTCTTTTTACACAGTGTACAAAAACAAAGAGACGTTGAAATGACAGTTACAACAAACCACATGGAAACGCGAAGGAACGGTAAGACAAAGGCCAAAGCAATAGGAATCTGCGCACAGGCAACGCTGCCATGATCATTTACCCGTACAAATCCTCAGCCCCGCTCAGTTATTCCCACACAGCTCTGAACTGCAGATTTACGCTCCAGGAGAGGAGTCAGATGGGATGTAGCAGCTCCAGTCACTCCTTCACAGTACTGCATGTCAACACTGGGAATGGTTTCTGATATGGTTTAGACTGCACACAGTACTTCAATACAAAAAGTTAATTACTCCCACTCTGTAGTTCCTGGTGGTTTTGATGTCAAGTCATACATCACCCGAGAAATGCCAGGAATCTTCTTGATCTCCACAACCATTTTTAACACAACCTATTGTGGTGGAAAAAAGAAAAAAAATCAGAAAAAAACAGGTAACGCGGACCTGGTGAAAACTACCCTACAAAAGACTAAAAAAGGAAAACTTGGTTCATGTTAATTTTGCTATGAACAGGAGAGGAAAAGCCTATCGCCATTAGAATATTACCACCAGGTAAGAAATGGAAACAACTTAAAGGAAACCTCTAGCCTCATGATATCTGCAGCCACGTTCAGAACGTGCTGATTTCTGGCACTGGTAATAGACCAGCACCAAACACAATACGCTTCCCTTAAGGTAGCAGCTCTTCAGCTTCCACATGACTTCTTGGGAGTTACCTTTTACTATATACTGCTGGATTTTGCTATCAATCATTTTCAGGCATTTTTCAGACCATTGTCTCCAGCTGACCCACACTCAAACACAAAGTAGCGGCCTGAGTGCAACCATGAACTTTTAAAACAAAAAAGGGAGCTCCAAAGTTTAAAAAATAACAGAAAGAAGCATCTATCGGAAGGAGTTTCCGCTGGCAGTTGTTCTCCAGAGGACGGTATTTTGGCTGAGCTGTGCTGGAAAGCCTGTAAGATTGTCGCTTCCGTCACGAACCAGCGTCAGCTTCTCATTTGGGTAGTTCTTCCCAGAACACCACACCTTCCCTGACCAGCACTAGCAAAAACGAGATCCTCTCCCAGAAGAACCAAAATCAAGACAAGCAATCGAGAGACGGAGAAGAAAGGCGAAACAAGTCACCTACAGCACCAGATCGTTTTGAAAAGAAACCTGAACGCCCGTATTCGCATTACCTCTTCTGGAATCTCATTACCAGGAGTTGCCGCAATACCAGTCATGAAGTCGCTCGTGATGAAAGTTCGGATAACCACGGATCGCTGACAGGAAGGTTGTTTCTGGAGGGGGTCTCGATCAAAATGCAACGGTGTCAATATGATTGGCATCTGGCTAATTTTTCCGGCGTAACCTTCAGAAAAACATCGGTACAAAGTGCTTTATTTCGGTTTAAAACCCCCAAACACGACAGAAGCTCTACCACACCTCCCTGCACGTACCCGGACACCATACTACCAGCCCCAGTAACACAGAAGGATCCACTGCAGGTCTATGATTTTTCCACTGCCACGCCTCAGCAGATCCCACCGATTATCCAGCTACGTAATTAGTGGTGTATACATACACTGAATTGCCACTTGAAATCATCTTCAGGGTTTGCAGGCATGCAGAACAAATTCAGACAATCGCTGCTAACCCTGCAATTGGCCGTGGCTGCAATTCAGGATCTACTTCCCTGCCAGCAACGCATAAACATGCAGCTCCAGCTCTGCCCACATCACGCCCAACGAACAGTCACTCACATAAAAATGTATCTTTCGGGAAACTTTCGGTCTTCATCGGTGAAACCAAGACAAGAGCAACTGCCACGGCAGAGTGCTTCAGCAGTTAGCAATTCCCTCTTTAACTTCCAGAGAGAGTATTTTGATGTCTGACATATTTAAAAGAAAGGTTTTAATTCCCTCTGTTGCTGCTAACTCCGGACGATCTTTTGTTGTTTGCTGTAATATGTCCTTCTGAAAGCCAGTGCGCAGAACCCTCCATTTCTCTGCTGAAATTACCTAGAGGTTTGAGTTCAGGTGTGGGGCAAAGTGCCGAGCCACTCCGACACTGACACGGGGTCTCACAACTCCTCCTGCATCAGCCTGACCTGCCAGCACCAGGATTCTTTTCACTCCATGCTAACCCAAGTCTTTCTGTGGGGACCGACTCGTTCAAAGCCAAGCATCACCAACAGGTAGCGAGACCAATCTCTGACCTGACAGCACTACCGTAAGCGTTTTGAGGCTATTTGTGTACAAATTACGCCAAGAGAGCCTTGCAAACAGAATAGGTGTTTTCAACAAAGATATCCTTTGTAACTCGATCTTACAAAATAAACACTTGACGAACTGTTCCCTGTGCATATCACATCTTTGGCTGTTATCAAGGGAAAAGAAAACAAAAAACGAACCCGAAGCTCAGAACTCCTACGTTCCTAGAATCGGCCTGTCACAGCCCAAAAGGAACTGAACGGTCCCTGGATGCTAAGGGTTTCAAAATATTCTGCCACCTACTAGCCTCAGGAGGTTGGATTTACAAATACAGTATTTGCTTGAAATTAAAAAACACGAAACCACTTGGGCACCCGTAGTTTGCACCACCACCACCACGAACTCAGTATTTGGTCTCTCTCCTTTCCACATAAAAGCAGGGTTTTGAAACCACGCCGTGTCTTCACGTGGTTCATTCGCTTCATACAAATACTGACTGGGATCATCAGCAAGGAGAAATATCTGCTTGACTGTTCGGCTGAATCTCTCTGCTTTGGTGTTTGGTTGACTTTCTGCTGGCTAACAGTGGTTTTTGCAGAAGTTTCACACCTCTGAGCTGTGCAAGGTCTCAGAGGCAAACCTCCGCCCTTTCCAGGAGAAGCCAGTACCTAGACATCGAGAGAGAGTCCTGTGTGGGAGAGCTGGTAGCAGACCAGGAGGCACTACCGGCTGGGAGAAGGGTTACCTCCAGCTGCGGCGTGAAGGATCTTGAAACAATAGGCTGATTCATGGCACTAGGCCGAATACCTACCAGACTCCCTGAGGATATTGTGAGCCTCAAAATCAGCTTGACGTAAAGTGCTGAGGACTCCTGTTGTCAGAAACGTGGGCGTGACATCGGTGGGAGGCTCTTTGACTGGTGGACCGAACACATACACAACCCTGAAAAACGAGCCAGATGGCAGGAAAACACGTTTGGTTTAAGTGCAATGAAACAGATTGCCTGAAGACTACAGTGTTGGTATGGCAGAAAAGATAATGAAACCTGAAAAAAAAGCTGAATGTTTGATTTTGCTCCCTAGCCACTAGCTAGAACGTACTATAACTTAGTGGGTATGTTCTGTAACCACGAGCACTAGCTTTGCAAGTCAAATGCGCTAATTTATTTTGGTTTGCTAGAGCCTGGCAATAGCCCCACTGTTACTCACTCAGTTTTTCAGAGGATTATTCTCTTGACATATTAAGTCAGTGGAATCACAGATGTTTTTTCAGTTTTACTCTGATGTCAGTAAAAGTTAAGATGAGGCTAAGAAAGCTACTTAAGTACTTACGATTTCTATCTTCTGCCCTATGAGGAAGCCACCAGAGCCACATCAGTGAACAGTAAACCTTATTTGTTAAGGAATAGCTGTGTTTTCATCACAGGGCACTAACGCTGGTGTTTACAAATCCACGTCACTACATCTGTTAAATTACCTTCTGACTTCAAGCCACTCACACCAAGTTGATCTTTTTAACCCGTTTTATACATTCCCGACCAAAAAGCAAAGTACAACACTGACCGCCTGGCCTCCCAAAAGGACTTACCATGATGCATTCACACAAGTTATTTGGGTTTGTAGACACAAACCAAGAACGCTTGCCTAAAATCCAAAGCAGGAACATATTCAAACCTCACATTCCCTATTTTTTGTTTGTAGTATAAAGCCTGCAAGCATAATTGGGCAGGAGCCCAAGTATTTCAGCGCACTCCTCAAACTGCCAGCTTTCCCAGCTCCCTTCAACGTCTCTATCAACACCAACAAGAAGATCTGAGAAACACACCCTGATACGGCAGAAGTGCCAGGGAAGTGGTACATCCAGGAGGGAAGGGTTAAAACCAAAAGGAGCTTAAAGACGACAGCAATGCCGTAAATGCAGCACAACCTTTTAAGTTGCACACGCAATCCCGATTTCATGCCTTTTGCTCCCTCTGCACGTAGTTGAAAGTTTCTTCCACTGAAGGTCTCACCCAAGAACAGCAGCTCCTTCAGCAGGTGTCACTTAAGTGACAAAATTAAGCTTTGCTGTGAGCAATTATAAACAGTTTTGTCAGAAAGCCTACAGCTAGGCCAGGAGGATTTACATTCTCCAGAACTGACTTAATCTCTAGGCAACTTCAGAAGAAAATGCATATCCACAAGAAACATCAATTAAGATTAAACTGCCCGGCTTTGGAGCTTTTCCTTATACCCCCGGAGCTGACAGCCCTATGTAAATTCCCTTTCTGCCACAAAGCAAGATGCCGCATGACACCACAGCTCACCAACAGGCTTGACATCTCTCAAAAAAGATCCTGCCTAAGTTACGTCAGGAGTTGGCTAATCGAGTGCTTAAAACGAGGAGCTACACTTTGAGTTTCTTCAAGTTAGTCATTCCAGAAATAAAGCTAAGCCTGGATTGGTTCTGCATTTGCAACCTCCACCTAACGCACACATTATGTGTAGAAGTTACATCACAGATTGAACAGGAGAGTGCCAAGCTCCATATATTAAGCAGACCATCAGAAATACAGTTCAGTTCTGAACGGCGCACACCTACCTGTTTATGTTGTGGCACATGCGTGGTATGAGTCTGGCAAGAAACATAAGAGACTCCCAGTGCGGAACGTCTTTGCTGGAGATCCCACAGACATAGCTGTATGAGCGACAGTCACCCTACACATTAAAATAAAGAAATAAATAAGTAACTGAACATGAACGTCGCTGCCAGAATAACTCACACTGCCTTCCCCTTCCCCCTGCGAGTTACAGGACCATACTTTGTGTCAGCATGCAGCGCGCTGAAATCAGCATGCTCAGAGGCACCAAGTACGTGAGCAAAACCAGAGTAAGACAGACCTCTGAGCAGCCAACACGAGCACACAAAAGGAAAGTTTTCAGAATGGAAAGATTCAGCTAAGGTGGTCAGGCCACAGGGATCGATTGCATATTGGTACTTTGAGGGCACCATCGGAGAAAGGCCTGCGGCAAAGAGCAGAAATCTGCTGGTGATATGGCTGTTTGGAACAGTGACAAGAGCTGACTGCAAGGAGTTCCAGAAAAGACGCAAGATTAAGCAGCTGATAATAAAAGTTGTAATTCAATACCGATCATGCAAAAAAAGACACCTGACAGCTATGATCACTGAGTAAAGAAATCCTCCAACTTCTCATAAGCGCTTCCATGAGAATGCCAGCTCAGCATTTAGTGACAGAAATACAAGCGAATACAAAGGACCACCCACAGAAACTCCCATGGCATTAGCAGAAGAGTGAGAGGGAACAAAACACTGTGCTACCGTACAGATTCAAGTGTTCCCATACCCCGGAGTTTGCTTTGATCTCCTTCCCTCTCAAGGGTAAGAACGCCACATAATCAAAACAATTAAAGAAAGGGCAACGAGCATGTTCAAATGCAGAAAGCTGCCTTTTTTTTTTTGGACCGACTTAATCTAGGACCTCTCAGCCTTGAAGGAGGCAACAGGATTATGGCAGAGGTCTACAAGATTACGAACAGCCTGAAGAAACTGTCTGTGGTAAGTGACCAACGTTATCCAACAGTAACGACATCCTCACGTACCAGACTTGGCATTTACCCGTGTGTCTGTTCAGATCTCCTGACGTCTGTGCGCCACCAGCACTGACAAGCAATAATGACACAGGTATCACCTTCTTTTGATGTTTATTTTCCAGAGTCAAGCCCTTTCTTTTTAACCTTACAGCAGCAATTCTTAGGCTTCACAGCAGTGTACCGCGCTGCTAGGAAGCAGCTTTAAGAATATCCCTCGAATGAATTCATTTACCTGCACTCCCACGGTTTTGATGGGTAACAAGAAGGCATTCAGTGAATGTAGGCTTGTGATCTGCATCAGCTTCTCCTGGTCTTCTTCAGTCGTACATGCTTTGACCCTTTGCAACAAAGTATGTGGCTGTGCAACGACGCAGAAAAAGAACTTTTAACTAAAGCCCTCAAACGCTGAAACAGAACTTAGACAATGCAAATGAAATGAAGTAGCTGCCTGAAATGAGTCCACATTGAGCCCTGGGAACCGTTTACAAGGTACCTTTCGCTTACCAACATTTTTTTAGCGAAAGCAATGGCACATATTTTAAGCTGAAGCCCTCCAAGGCCGTAGGTGAAGCTCTTTTTCTATGCTTATTCTCTTTCTCAAAGCCATACTCACATGCTTGTGGTTTACCTCAGATACAGAACAAAGCAGTAGCACGTTACAGAACACTGCCATCCGACATGTTCTGAAGACAAAGCATCCGTAACCATTCCCCTTCAGTGCTTCTTCAATAAAGTTCTGCAAGTTGTTTTGAACTTGTGACTAGGGCTACCCCCTGCTAGTGGCTTTTCAGCCTCCTGCAGGTCAGTTTAAGTGAGCTTACAGCAACCAGGAAGGTCACAGTAGTCAAAGGACTGAGAGCTTAAATGCCATTGACTAATAATTTTGCTTGGGACATCTAGCAAGCGCTAGTTTCTCCCTCTTGTGCTTTCATTCAGGCACACAGTGACTGTTAGGGCACGCGATCCTAAAAAGTTACAGGTATTTCAGGGAGGGAAAATCTTTTCCTGATACCTCCAGAAATCCTCGCCTCCATAAATTTCAACTAAAACAAAATTTATCTACTATGTGAAGGTACACAAACTTCCACTGTCCAGAAGTTGCTCAACACCTGCCATAGCCATGGCTCCAAGGATTCTACTGTACGATACCACACGGCTTCAGGGGAGCTGGACTGGAATGCATTATTCCCAAAGCGTACAAGTAAGTAGTTTTGAACTTTCAGGGCCTTAAACCTTACAGCAGTGCGCTACGGAATAACGACCCTACTTCTGTACATATTAGAATTGCGCAGTTTTGTTACCTTCTTAACACTCGCAGAAAAATCTGCAACTATTTTCAAAATGTTGTTTGTTTCAGGGAAGTCCTTGCACACGTAAGGTTCCTCAGCACATATCACCCTGATTGCCAGGCCAGGACCTGCAGCGTGAAGTTGAAAAAACATTATGCTAAATAACACGAGAGCTGACTTCAACCTGTAAAGGTAGCAGCATCTGGACCATCAGGTCAGTCATTACGTACAGTATCGCTTGCCATCATACCTATACCTAAATTGTCTTAATACCCTACAAACCAAACCAAAACCTTAACCAAGCCATTTATTCTGGACGGTACTTCTGATCAATATAGCTAAGCTTTATTTACCTACACTTGAAATGGGCTGTCGGTGTAAGGCAGCAGTTAGTGGTGACGAAGCGTGGTGGGTAGCAAGCTAAAGCAAACGGGAACCTCTTCCTTCCCTTTGCTAGGCAGCTGCCCTGAAAGAGTTGGTTACATCATAGTTGAGTCTCCACTGTTTTAAAGACCCCTGGAGGCTATTCAAGCTTTTAACTACTTGAGCCAAAAGTGAACGTAATTTGCTGGAAATGCCTGAGTACAGTTTCTTTCATTTCATGCGACGCTGGTGCATTAGCAGGACGGCCTATGCACTCTGCCAGGGACTACCACACACCCTGCAGGACAATTTGAAAAGCACGAAAAGAAAAGCATACCCCTCTTAAAAGGATGTGGACTTTGTTATGTTATATACTTTGATGCTTTCTGGTCAAGAGCTGTTGCTGTTATTCTCCATGCAATCGTTTTCAAAACAGCAACTGCCCCTGAGAAAGGCAGCAGCCACTGGCCATTATTTCAAGTAAGACACATTTGACAGCTTAGACAGCGTTCAGCTGCACTTCACTGATAATTCTTGCTTTGGCTTATACAACTAAAAAGAAACAAATACAGCTGTAAGAACTCAATTATAAATCTTTTCTTTCAATCACTGTACATAATAAAGCTGCTCTCAAACTTCTCCTGAAAAAAGCTCCTGCTTAAGTAAAAACCTCAGTAAATCCATCGGTTTTGTTCCACGTTTAGAGCTAAGTTTTACGCTCCCACATAAATTTATTCTGCAGGTTAAGCATCTTCTAAGCAGTACTGAGGCCACCCGCAGCCTTTCACTAAGTAGCACGGACTCTCATACCTGGGAAGGGATGCCTTGAAACCAGCTCCTCGGGAAGACCAAGCTCCCTTCCCAGCACTCGTACTTCATCTTTGTGAAAGTCTTTCAGTGGTTCTATTACTTTACCCTGAAACAAAACAAAACAAAAGTGATTTACACTCTAGCTCACATATTTAAACAGAAAGCCTCAAATGTTTAGGTAAAGGCAGTCGAATGGGCCTGCTTTGCACAGCATCAGCTGCCAACACTTACATAAACACTGGAAAGTTCATGTGGATGTGGGCTTTGTAGAACAGTTACAGGAGAGGGGATTTGACAGGAAAGTTAAAGTGTGTGCCCCAACTATCAGTGGCTCCCTCAGTGCAAATACACCTGTAGGCCAAGCTGGTTCTGACTGGCTTCAGAAATTCAGACTACTTTTCTCTTCACCAGATGTTCAAACCTCTCTTAAAAGCCTTGAAAACACTTCACAGAGCGATGAATATTGGCAGTGTGGATCATTCACCGTAACTGTCTCCTGTGACTGGTCACTTACGTAGCACTTACTGGTAACAGAGCAACTTCCTGCAGGGTTGCTGTGTGACGTCTCCTGTGTTGGTTCTTCCTTAGAGTATTTTATAATAGCTAGCGAGTTCACCATTCTAATGCTAGAAAAGGCAACATGGTGCAGTCTCCTACGCTTGCTTTATCCGCACTCAATCTGTTGCTATTTTCCCCAGTGTCCAATGCTGGGCAATACTGAAATAATTCTGACTACTTGAGAATGCAGCAACTAGAAAGAAGCGTAATAAATTACAGCATACTAGAATAGAACCTAAACAACCTCACAGTTACAGCTACGCCAGCAAAACTTTCCAGCACATTTTGGTAACGAACTTCCTGTCTGTGAGCACCAGAAGGAAACACCAGCATCCTCGTTTTCATTTACCTCCTCTCTTAACTTCCGAATCAGCTCCGTGTCATTATGATGAGTTTTGATGACTTCAGCTTTGCCACTTGCAACAAGGGAAGCGCTTTCAATGAGATCGGGCCTGAGGGTACCCTGAGCTAGAAACACCTCTTCAGGTTTCAGATTCATTTCTCCGATAACTTCATTGGCAATCTGTAAGAGGTGCAGAAGAAAAAGAGAAGGGTTTTGATCTACTTTTCAGTTATCACAGGTCTAACTGGATTGTTCCTGACAATGCTACTGAGCTGCTGAAACATGAACAATAAACACAAAGACTCATCATGGCAGTAGCCTACTGCTGAAATTCACCCCTAAACCCATGCTGTTATTTTGTTTAAATAGCAAATGGAAAGAGTGTCTTCAGAGCACAGGAACACCACTGCTCGTTAAGCGTTATGTTCTCCCTGCATCACCAGTACTGACAGCTGACAGGAAAAATGGCAAAACAACGGAAGTGTGCCCAAATTCAAGTTACCTACCCTTTTGGTGAAGAATCATACGTAAACAGAGGTAAAGACGTATCTAGAAATCATTAAAAAATAAGTGACAATAAACATTACCTTAACAAATGTGTCGCCGATAATTTTTCTTTTTTCTTCAGGACTTGTAGTCATATTCAAGGTCTTGCTGATTCTTTTACGTGGAGTTCTGTCTTCATCAGAGATCGGCAGAGTTGTTGTACCGTTATAGAACGAATGAGCTGCATTCACCACTGCATGAAATTACGGGAATTTGTTGCCAAAATCAAGAAAGATTTGTACGTAGGATTGCAAAAAATGAGAATCACTACTGCTTAAAAAAAAACCAACCCATTTCAGTCATTTAGCTATTGTTTGCATTAAATAGGCCTGTTTGATACTTCAAGGATTAACTGCTACAAAAGTATTTTATTTCTTTTATTAACATTCTCTAGAGGGCAACTTTTTCTTATTATGGGGCTAGGCAACAGGATGGCAGTTCAGTTCTCGTCTCCCCTCTTAGATAGGTGCTTTATTTAAATGGTTACAGGATAGTTATTTCCCCAAGGCCTTTCTGCCACTGCAATTAAATGATACACTATTTACGCATGGTACATTATCCCTCTTGATTTAGAGAGGCTCTCAACGCAGAGAGCAGCTAGGAGGCTCTCTGGCATCTTTTACCAGCACTGAACTCCACGACCTCCAGAAGGAGCATTTCCAGTACAGGGATTCCCTTCGTTTGTCACTCTAGCTGCCTGCCAGCACCCGGATTTATCTGGAGAAGGCAAGAACAAGGCCTAGCTTTTTGCTAAAAACAACGAAACAACAAAAAAGAATCCTTCATCAATGGGAGCAGAACAAACTCCGTCCTTTGCCGCACCAGGATTTTGCAGGC
The DNA here is from genome assembly GCA_011076525.1 of Nettapus auritus. NCBI lineage: Eukaryota > Metazoa > Chordata > Aves > Anseriformes > Anatidae > Nettapus > Nettapus auritus. Next base: position 24,733,111 of record CM021773.1, read on the forward strand.
CAAGCTGCCAGATGCCGCTGTGGAAGCTCCCTGCACCATTTCATGCTGGCAGCCTAGTGCAATGCACTGCTCACCTAGAACCACGCTTCCTGACCAGAACACGAGACGACGACTGTACATAAGATGTCTTCTCTGACCTCCTTGTTCTTTGGGCACCAAAATCTCTAAACCTGATCAGCCCAGACCTTCCACCCTCTCAAATGTAGTGCCTGAAGTTGTAAGACTGCTTCTCAACAAGCTACTCCACAAGCAACTGAAGAGCACCCATATAGAAACTGGGAGAGTGAAAAAGAGCCCTGGGAAGGGATTTTTGGCTATAGTGGCGCTGAACCACCCAAATGAGCTCACGGTGGAGAGATATGGGACAAGAAGTAAAGCCTCCGTGGAGGACTGTTAACCACGCTGCTGAAGAAAACCGCAGTCAAATGAGTTTTGCAGCAGCTGAAGACGACTGCTTGTCCACCAGGGACCGAGCATCAGCAGCAGAGGCAGGCCCCAGCTGCCCTCCTGTGCCCACCACCCGCTGCCGTACCCAGGGACAGAGAGATGGGTCAGGGCAGGGTACGCTCCCAGCACACCGGTTCGGCTTAACGCTTCAGGTTTGGAATGTCGTGACAGGTTGTGCCAAATCAACACCCTTGCTTTGGTACCTACAGTCTGTCAACCGTGAAGGGTGATTCAAACTGACGAAACAAAATACTAAGTGCGCATTTTAGGAGACATCATTAGGGGTATCAGGGATATTTAAGGAAATTATGGTACCTTTAACTTGAATACCAAGCTTTTTGAGCGCCTCCTCCACAGACTGACTCTCCCTTTTGCGCATAAATCCGTTATCTATATGTACAGCGATCACCTGATCGCGGTTTAAAGCTCGATTTAGGAGAGCAGTGCACACCGTCGAGTCCACACCTCCACTGAGTAAAACCTACGGGTGAGGAAAAAAGGAAAAAAAATGTTCAGCTGGTTAGGGGGAAAGCGTTAACTCATAACTCAGATACAGTTACCAGGATGAAAAACTGTTGATTTCCCAGCAATGACTTGGAGGACAATGAGAAGCCAAACAACGTATTGACCCAGTTGTGCAATGGGTACGAGCTTTCTCAAACCTGTTTAATGTGTTACCCAAATCATGACAATTCTGCATTTTTCAAGTCACCCAGGTTAACCGCGTCAGCACTTCCGTCAGGCTGTTAAAATAATCCTTCAGCTTCAGCTTGATCTACTTACCAGGACTTTTGATGAACCCACTTTCTCTTTGATATCTCGGATGCACTGAAGCTCTCTGTTTTCCACCGTGAAGGTACCACTGCATCCCGCAATATCATACAGAAAATTCTTCAGGATCATTTTTCCGTTCACTGTAAGGCTAACTTCGGGGTGGAACTGTGCTCCATACAGTTTTTTAGATTCATTTGCTATACCTTAATTGGTGCAAAGAAACGAGGCTAGCAAACGAAGTGGCAGTGAAACGCATATCCACACAGCAAAGAACACGTTAGCTTCAAATCCATTAAGCTTTACTTTTAAAACTGCGCGTCCTTAAAAAGTGTTAAAACAAAAAGGGCAAGGTGAAGCATTTCAGAGCTGTCACCAGGAAGCCTTGCCCTGCAGTCATTCACCAAAACGCGCCATTCGTTTGTTTTCTATAAATGATTAATGACACGACAGCGTTTGTAGCAGGAATCTGCTTGCTTCCGTCCCAGCAGATCTATTGAGAAATTCAGAAAATCTGCTATTTGCCATCCAAGCTTTACACTAACGCTCCTGGTACAAGTCGAAAAGTTGTCCTAACGTAATTAATCTGAAAAGGGAATTTACGTAACACACAGAATTTGTCTACTTTCTCTAATTAGCTATCTGATTTAAGAGCAGTGTGTAAAATATTGTTCTCGAACTTCAACAGCAAGTTAATGGAGCTTTAATAACTAAACCATGTTTGATTTGTACCATTCCAGGGCAAGCAGACCCCTGGGCTTACACCGCACGCGCTGGGGTACATGTTGTCCTCTCCCCTAGCTGAAGGGAATGCGGTGTTTTGTTCTGAGGAGCAACAACACATGCATGCTTCAAAATAACACAAACTGTAAAAATCGACTCACATTTTTCTTAAACCACTAATTCAACACAAGACCCCTCATTTTCATGTCTGTTTCTTTCTTCACTAGCATGACAACACAGCACGGAAGCCGACGCGCACAAGAACTTGTTTAAAACAATTCAACTATTTGGCAATTAAAAAATGGAAATATTCTATTCCCATCTGGTTCCAATTAGGTCCTGTCTGACGTAATTCCTTCCCCTAACAAAGCCTACCAAAAGACGGTTTCAGGGTAAATAAATACCTGCTATAATGTTCCCAGACTGCGCAACCACTTTGAATCCATCGGCTACTTTATCCACGCTGTCCCCGTGGGTGAGGAGCACAAGCTCTTCCTTCTGAAGGCCCCTAGGAAATGGCAGAAGCGTTCCCATCAGCCACGCGCCTTTAAGCATGTGCAGGATTTCCTTACCAGGAACAGCCACCTCCAGCTGAGGTTCCTCCACTGAAGCCTGCCTGCGCTCCTGTACAACACACCCTTCAAGCGAGAGGCGGTCTATCTGAGCTCAGAAGGTTTTTGTTGGTTTCAAACACTCCACCTCTGCAACGTCCCCTCTCTGACACACACAGCCATTTAGAGCCGGTCAGGATACCTAGAGTCCCGCTTTTTATTTCAGTGAAGCAAATTTTTGGTGATCGAATCAGAACGTCTTCAGGACAGCTCTGGACACCCTGGGCTTTAGGCAGTTCTACAGCAGCCGCAGAGGGAAAAGTTAGTAAGCTCGGACCTCTAGGAAGGAATAAAGCATCATGATTATAAGGAACCTGGGGGGCATCGACGAACTGCCAAGACATCTAATTTCTTCCTAGGGCAGGAAGGTAGAAAACGAGGGGTTTCAGATTTCCTGTTACCTTTCACAAACGAGGTAGGTGCCGGCCAACAGAAAGCAACGCGCAACCAAGAGCGTAACACTCTCCTGTGCTGCGGTACGCGTTACGGTGCCCCAGCGCAGACATTTTACTTTGAAATGAGGGGTTTATACAAAACTTCAAGCAAACATACCCAAGTTCCTGGAGGTAACCGAGAAGTTACGCCTAAGTATTTGTTAAAACACGTAACTTTCATTTTCCTACACACGCTTCCTCTCGCCAGCCACCAACCTCCCGGCGGCGTTACCCACATTGCTTTGCTCCCTTACAACGCGCACGTACCTGAACAGCGAGCACGTGTTATCCAGAGTAATGTTGAACACTCCGTCTTCTCTAACACTCTTCTTGTGCACTGTTCCTCCAAATACCTTATTCATCATCTGCCGAAACAAGAAGCTTACGTGAAGCGGCGTGGCACAATTTCATATTGCTGTCACCTTCACAGCTCTGTCTGCAGCTGCCACCCGCTCCTGCCCCCACTACAAACTAAGCTCGTTTTTCATGATTATACTCATCAATTACCACACTTGGCGAAATGATGAGAATTCTTCTCAAAAATCATCGTCCTGCATCGGGCTCATTCTCTTTTGCTGACCTTCTGTCGGCACAGCCAGGAACTGCTGCTGCCCAGTTACAGGAACCCATAGCGGTGGACAAGTAGAGATTTGCAAAACAACGCATGTCCCGTACTGGACATGGACCTGCACCTACAAATGGTGGCTCTGCGTATCAGCTGAGTATCTGATGCCAGTTGTCAGAGAAACAGCGAAGCTGCTGGACAAAAACCTCTTATCTACCCTTTGGCTTAGAGCTCCGACAGGCCTAAACGTCTCAAGATCCGGCTGCTCAGCTCTGGAGAAGGCAACATCAGTCTGATTTCTGTGACCACAGAGACTCTTACAACCTCTGTTACACCAGACCACTACAATTCTCAGCAAGTTTTCTTCCTAAAATCCAACTCCAAACAACACGATGAGGTGTCTGCACTTCAGATTTCAGAATTCTCAAATTAAGGATTCTTTCCTTTCAAATATACCTGCTAACTTCAGAAACGTTAGTTTCACCTCCCGACTAGGCTGACTCGTTGATGGGAGAAGTTACTTCGATCCAGTCGGGTATTACACCTGCTGTGCCTGACTGATCCCATTCTTCTATAATAAAAGTTTGATTTCCACATTTGATTTCCTTCCAGAAAGTCAGCCTTGAGAAACGCCCCTGCTTTAGGCTAGCTAACGTGGTTTTTAATTTGACATTTTCAGGCACTTCCATTTGAATACAACACACATTTCCCCCTAGAACAGGGAGTGCCAACATTGTTTCCCTAATTACCAGCCTTCCTCGAGGAGTTTTTCCAGCCATTACTCAGCACCTCTGAAGGCCTGGTCAACCGCCAACCCCCCAAAAAAAGCAAGATGCACACGCAGAAGGCATGCACCCAACCCGCCCCATGCCCCCTTGAGTTTGTTTCTTCGCTCAGCTCGGAGCTACCACATCACTGCAGGGTCACCAGGAAGCAGAGAGAGAAATAAGTGCTTTGTGCGTAGAGAGAAATAAGTGCTTTGTGCGTTTGGCTTTTTTAAGCACTCTTTAGAAACATTCTGTGCTTGGAAACCAAAGGGAAAAACTACTTCTGCTGACGAGGGACACATTTTTCATACCAGCTGAATGGGATTAGGCGCATTTACTGTGACAAGAACATGCAGTCGAGCTCAGTTCACAGCAGTACAACAAGGAGAAAAGCTGCTGATAGGGCAGAAGCGAGAGGCACGCCCAGCGTGCTCAGGGCCCAGTTAGCACCTGAAAAACATCCTCTGCATACACGGCACAGTGCTTGTAACGGACAAGCAGGTGCTGCAGCAGCTCAGCTCTAGCTACTCAGAAACGAGGCAGCGGCAGGCAAGCAGCTCTCTCCACAGCACCTGCATTCCGTAGCAGATTCCCAGCACCGGTTTTCCTATGGTAAATATCGCCGGGTCGAACCATGGTGCATCTTCCGCGTACACAGAGTTTGGTCCTCCGGATATGATTATAGCCCTGCGGACAAGAGATAATTTAATTAACTCAAGCGCATTGTTTACTTCAAGGCCTCTTTATGTGAACAGTGGCACGGACTTACACCGCCCTCAGTAGCTCTGTATATTCTCGACAGGTTCTAGTACAGCTCTTCTAACGGTTTAGCTGTGCTACAGCTGGCAGAAGCAGCAGCTTCCCAGAGAAGCGTTTCATCACTTTAAACAAAGTCCAACAGAAGCAGCCTTAAGACGTGACCGTGACTCCAACTCCTAGCCAGGCGCTGTGAGGGAAGCAAGACGGCTCGTGTCAAGCACAGCGCATGAAGACACAGAGCACTTCGCGTGGCTTGTGCCGCCTGGAGGAGAGCTGCCTTCAGAAGAGACGTCTCTGAGTTTCTGCAGCTGCCGCGAACACGGCCCCTAACCCAGCGACTGCGCCGCGAGGTGGTGCGAGCCGTGGCCTGGGCCTGGCAGACGTGCATTTATCGTCGAAAGCGACCACTTCAAGCCGTAAAAGGAAATTAAACGTTTTTCAAGGGGATGAGAGAGCACGGGCCGCCCGGGAGGCTTTGCAGGTGCTGCACTGCAGCAGGCCCGGCCCGCGGCCCCGCGCAGCGTGGCTGGGAGGGCAGCTGCGGTGGGACTCAGCGCTCCTCACAGAACGCTTCTTCTGCCGTTATTTGGAGGGTTTCCACGAGCATTTTCCCATTTTCAGCCAGCAGAAGTGGGCAGTGCTGAGGCGGGCAGGGGCTGCGTCCAAACGCCGTGACACGGCGGCGCCTCTGCGGGATGCAGACGCGGTGGGCGGGAGCAGGTCAGCTCCCTCCGGCCCCCGGGAAGCAATCCTGTGCCGGGCAGGGACCTCGGGGTGCTGGGGGCTCCTTGGGGACCTCCAGAAGCCGCCGGGACGTGGCCCCGGGCCCTGCTCTGGGTGGCGCTGCTGGGGCAGAGGGGCCCGGAGGTTCTGCGAAGCATTTGCTCCAGAGCTGTACGTGTACTTAACGTGAATTCAATCTGTAGGTGTGGCTAAACTTGTTTTAAAATGAAAAATGCCAGTTAAAACCCCACAGAACACAAAGGTTTTCCAAAAATGAGCTGGGAGGTGCGAGAGGAAAACAGAGAAAGCCAGCCCAAGCTGCGACCTGCGTCTTCTCAGCTGGCCTCAGAAGGCACTGCCGTGTGGGATGCAGTTTTGAACGTCTTATTGCAACACCAGGCAATCTGTTCACACCTCCTGGTGTTCTGGTTTGGCTTAAACCCCTCCAGAGCAGCCTCGACTAGCCTTGGAAAGCCCACTCGTAGTGGACCAAAGGCCGTCAGGAGCCACATCAAAATGCCAGCACTAAACGCGTTCGTTGCTGTCCAAACCTCAGGATCCAGGCGTGAAACGTGTCTGAGTCCCCAGCCGAACGCCACCTCGCCCTCACCTGGGGCATCTCCCCGGCCAGGAACACTGCCGACAGCCGCGGAGATGGCTTTGCAAACGCAGCACGTCCTTGCAGTTCGGCCCGGGTTTCCATCCCGCCGCCTGTCTCCCACCTTAGCGCAGACCTCGGGGCAGCTCCCGGCCCTACGCAGTTTTTATCTTCGATGCCACGCGCTGAGACCCGGACAGCAGACTGCCCCCACGGCACGCGGGGCCCGTATCGAAAGGCTGCAGGAAAAGCGCGAGCTCATCTTCACAACGGTCGCTGCACGGAGGCACCAACGGCCTTCGGTGCTTGCCGCGCTCCTGCACGCAAACGATCGACCAAGGCCGGGGACACGAAGTTTACTGACCCATCTGCGGGACCGCTAGGCTGAAACCACGACCTCGGCCTCGAGCGGTGACCCGGTGAGCGGAGAGCACTCGCCGTACTTTATCAGCAGTTGTTTGGCACGACAACCCCAACGGGTCCGAGCACATCGCGCTGCGGTCTTCGGTTCTGGACGGAAAGGGAGGAAAGCTCCCCCCTGCAAACCCCCCGAAGCACCACGAGCGCCGCGATTCACACCTCAGAGAGGAGGTGCAGCTCTTCTGAAAGCAGCAGCTCGGCGTGTGCCCCCTCAGAGACTCCAACGGTGAGAATTACAAACGGGACCTGGCAGAGAACGTTTGTGAGAGCAGTTCTGAAGGGATTTTCTCCCGGGGCGGCCGCCTGATAGGTGCAGCAGCTCCTGGGTTTTCCCGTTTGCGGAAGAGATCAGTCAACTTCCCATCTGACTTGCGCTGCTTACTGGCTCACTAATTAGCCTCGATGAGGAAAATGGGATTCCGCAACACGGCGCTGCCGCATCTGTTGTGTGGCACACGTGCGGAACGCACAAACGAGGCGCTCCTGGCTTCTCACCTAGCCAGCGAGGTCTGTGACCATTTGCAGACTTCAGGGCGTTGATTTATTTGAAATACATTAAACACCCGGTAATAAAATAGATTCATTTTCCCCCCACATGCAAAAAGGAGGCAGACCCTGGCAGGCATCACACAAACCCAGGAGCACTGCGCATGGCACTGCAGAGCGGCCCTTGCTGCAAACAACGCGTGGCACTTTGGGCTACGTTTTCCAGTCGCTTCCCAGAAATGGTTGGGCATGGTTCCTCACAGCTCTCCTGTCCCCACGTTACAGTTCTTTCAGCAGTCGGCTTTTCGTCGTCAGACTAAGGAAATCGGTTTTAGAAACTCCTAAAAGTGGGTTTTGTGCCCACAGCAGCTGCCCTGGCCTGACAGGTAGCACAGCAAGCTCACGGCAGCCTCTCGCATCGTATTTGGAAATGGAGAGGATGAGAATGGCATTTTACAGCTCCGCGACAAGAAGCAAGCGTACACAAGCAAGCTTTCACCCGGCAAAACTGGGCTGTTTCTGCAGACAGCTGGAGATACAACAGCGAGCAGCGTTACGACGCAGGGCGCACGGAAGCCTCAGCCCGCCGCCACCCCGCGGCCCCGTTCCCGGCACAGCCCCAGCACCGCGACCTACCGAAAGCCCTGCTCCCGGATGGCGAAGGCCGGCGTCTCCAGCGGGAAGATCTCGGACTGCACGAAGAGCTCTCGCACGCGCCGGTCGATGACTTTGCCGTACTGCGCGCCCGCGTCCAGAATGACGACGGCTCCCTCGTAGTGGTGCTGCGCGTCCCTCAGCTCTCCTCCCGCGTTCTCCGGCTGCGAACACGGCTGGGTCAGCGCCTCGCGGCCGCACGCCGCGGCCTTCACGGCAGGCGTCTTAAAACGACTAGATCGTAAAGCTCGCTAAGGGTGCCCACGTGTTAATTGGTGATTGGAATGATACGGACTAATGGAGGAAATCGGAAATGGTTTCTCACGTTTAGAAAGGTCGGCACGCGCACGCAGCACGTCCCGCCCGGGAGGCACCCACACAAACACGTTCCCATCCCCAGCACCAATGTGGCGCACATCAGCTCGTCAGCTTTCCCCCTAACCACGGCAGAGCTTTCCCCGAAGCAGCACCGCAGCCACTCCGCCTTCTTCCATCTCCCGGCTCTGCACAAAGCCCGCAGCACCCCGGGACGATGCAGGGCACGCGGCTCTCCCTCCGAGCAGGACAGCACAAGTCAGAAGCACAACGCGTTTCCCCCCTACACTGCCTCATCCGCCGAGCTTCCGCTTGACACGGCCTCCTGGAGAGCGCGGGGAGGACAAACTGAGAACGAACGCCTCTGCTAAAATATTTGATACAGCCATTTTCAAGCAAGTTTTGAACGCAGCCCCCACGCAGGCTGCGCCGCACTTTGCAGCGGGACAAAGCGCCGGCTCCCTTCGGCCCCGACACGTTGGAACCGGCCGGCCAGCTTCGGCTGCACCTGGGAAAGGCGAGGGGACACAAGGACAGGCTTCCTGGGGTTGGCAGGAGGCCGTGCCCCGTGGAATGCCCTCACCGAGGGATGTTCAGGGAAGATGTGAACTCAGCGGCGCTGTCAGACACCAGGGAATTCATGCAGAGAAAACTCAGGACACCTCGCACCTCGGGGTGTCTTCTCCTCAACTCACGCTGCTCCCCTGCCCGTGGAACTCGAAGAAGGAAAAACTGGGAAGGGTTTTACTTTGGCAAACGCTACCTCGGAGCACATTTAGAAGCTCGCAACCGTTTCAGGTTTGTATTGTGGCACGTCAGAGCTGTTCTGCGTGTCGGCAGCGGGCGAGGCAGCCCTCGACCCACGGCTCGGGAGGCTCCCGCTGCTCCAGCCGCCGAGGAGGCCGCCCCAGCCTGCAGCGCTCTGCAGGGCTTGGGTACCACGCAGCCATCAGGCTCGGGTCTGACCCCTTCCAGCGCCTTTTTTTTTTTTAATTAAAAGCCTGGAATCGTACAGCTTCAGAGAGTGCTGCAGGATGAGCCGTGCACAAGCCACAGAGTGCTTCTCCATCACCGCGTGGCTCTGACAGGTGGCTCTTCGGGCCTTCACGTGACAGCTCGCTGCCAGAGTGTCGCTGGGAGCCCCTGAACACCCTCCCAAGGACCTCAGAAGCCAGCATCTCACAGCCAGATTTTTCCTCGGATGCCGCTGAAGGCGTTGGGGCTAAACTCCAGCACAAACACTGCATTAACTGGGCAGCGCGGATCTCCTTACAGGGACGGCGTGAGACCAGCAACACAACACGCATCTCACCAGGGAAAAAAACACACCAAAACCGTGCAGTCGGTGGCCCAGCAACTGCTCCTGCACCAGTCCCTTAGCTGTGGGCCTGGGGCAAGCCACAGCCACCTCCCGGCCCTGCCAGGACGCCGCCTGCTCCCCTTGCAGCACGTCCCGGCGCACATCCCGCCACCTAACCCAGGCACGGCACCCCTGAGCACCACTGCACGTGGTCCTCAGCGGGCAGCAGAGCCCGGCACGAGGCGTCCACGGCCCCAGGTCAGGCTGCAGGGAGCCCGGCCCCGAGCAGGGCCCGGCAGGAACGCCGCCGGAAACCACGGGAAGGGAGGACGGCGCGAGGCAGGCAGGGTCTGGCTTTATTTATCGAAAGGCACAGCTCCAAGGCTTGGGATCCAAATTTAATAAGGGAAACTCCGCTTAACGACATCCAAAAAGAAACAGATGCTGTTAGCGTGCAGCCAACATGGCAGCTCTGCTCCTCCGTCTGGGTACGTGTGTGTGCCAGGGGAAGGACGAGGAGCACCTCAGGCAGCCCAAGTGCCCCAGCACTGGGATGGGGGGAGCCTGGGCTGCAGCCCCTCTGCCTGGCGGGGCGGCTCCAGGCTCTGACAAAAGCTCTTTTTCCCTTCAGTAGGGTTTGAGCTGGAGTCCCTTGTCATCCCCTGCTCTATTTCTAAAAAATCCGTAGCAAAGGCTGGTTTGGGGAGCTTCAGCCAAGCCTGGTTTGACAGCCCTCAGGTGGTTCAGGCACCCGGGCACAGAGCTGCACCCAGCTGCTGTCCTGGGACTGCGGGACCAGGGAAACGGGACGGGCCTCAAACACCCCGAGAGAACAACGAGGGGGAGAATCTGTAATCGACTAATTCAAACCACAAGGCCAAACCCGAAACTATCCGGTATGTGAAAGACCCCTCCTGTTCTCTGTGCCTGACACACAAACACCGACTACACCAACCCGCAGCAGACCCGAGCCCCATCACGCCGTGCTGCCCCCTGCCACGGCCTGTGACCGCAGTGCTGTGGTGCAGCGTGCTGCCGGGCAGCTCCTCGGCGCCGCACCCCCGGGCCGGGACACGCCGGAGCGCGGTGCCTCCCCCCCGCGCTCCCGACCCGGCACCGGGCTCCCCGCACGCGGCGGGGCCGCGGCTCCTCCGCGCCCCGGATGCCCGCGGGAGGCCCCGGCCGCCGCCCGGCCTCCTCCTGCCGCGGGGCCGGGCCCCGGCGATCTCG
>CM021773.1:24744313-24763379 GCA_011076525.1 Nettapus auritus
GCCAAGCAGGGCGGCCGGCAGCGCCGCCCCGGCAGCCACCCGCACTGCCTGGAGGCGCCCCTCGGGGCCGGCCCGGCGGGCGGCGAGGCCGAGGCGCTGCTGCCGCCGCCCGAGCTGGGCCCGCCCGTGCCGGCGGCGCCGCGGGGGTGCCGCGGGGAGCTGGGCAGCGTGCTGCTGCTGCTGGCGCTGTACGTGCTGCAGGGCGTGCCGCTGGGGCTGGCGGGCAGCGTGCCGCTCATCCTGCAGAGCCGCAGCGCCAGCTACACGGAGCAGGCCTTCTTCAGCCTGGTCTTCTGGCCCTTCAGCCTCAAGCTGCTGTGGGCGCCGCTGGTGGACGCCGTGTACGTGCGGCGCTTCGGGCGCCGCAAGTCGTGGCTGGTGCCCACGCAGTACGCGCTGGGGCTCTTCATGATCTGCCTGTCCCGCCGCGTGGACGCGCTGCTGGGCGACGGCCAGGGCCGAGGCCCCGACGTGGTGGCTCTCACCGCCACCTTCTTCCTCTTCGAGTTCCTGGCGGCCACGCAGGACATCGCGGTGGACGGCTGGGCGCTCACCATGCTGTCCCGGGAGAACGTGGGCTACGCCTCCACCTGCAACTCGGTGGGCCAGACGGCCGGCTACTTCCTGGGCAACGTGCTCTTCCTCGCCCTCGAGTCGCCCTCCTTCTGCAACAAGTACCTGCGCTTCCAGCCCCAGCCCCGGGGCATCGTCACCCTGGCAGGTAGCGCCTGGGTGCCTGTGCGTGGCGGTGCGGGGCTGGGGGTGCTCGCTGCCCCTGGCCTCCTGACCCGGGAGGAGGTTGGCGGGGTCTGCTGCGAGTGCGCCGGGCTCCCCTGGCCTGAAGCGTGAGGGGAATCTGCCTGGTCACTGACTTGGCTGACCTAAGCGCTTTGGAGAGGCTTTTTTTTTTTTTTTTTAAACATTTCCTAGCGTAAGGACTACAGAACAGATCGCTGTCTTAAAAGATGCAAACGCTGTGCCTGTCTTTAAGGAGGCTGCTTGAGAATATCCTCTTCTGGGAGAAAGAGAAGAGGAAAAAAGATTAAAAAAACCCTTCCCAAATGGCATTGCTCACAGAAATGACAAGCGTTCAGGCTTGGCCACGTTGCCAACCTCCAAAGGAAGGTCTTAATTAAGTAAATTAAGGGTTATCTTTTTCTTCAGAGAATGAAATGGAATGTGGTAATCCACCCTTCTCTAGCTGCTGGTCTGGGAGTGTTTCCTGACTTTTTCCTGGGGCAGCCTGGGTGGTGCTGGTGTTAGGCGCGTTGCCAGCCGTGTGAGAAGGCCGTGTGTCTGGGGGGGCTGAGGGTGGGCAGCCCAGCTGGGGGAGGACACGACTGCACCGTTTCTGGGGGCAGTTTCAGGGCGACCAGGCCAGCAATGAGAGTTCTCCCAGGTTTAGTTTCTCCCTCTGGGTGTACCAGGTGGGAGAAGAGGCATGCCAGAACTGATGTGAAGTGTTGGGGAGAGACTCGCTTTGCTTCCTGCCCCATAGGTAGCAAACTGATCTTACTGATCCAAGAGGACATTGGCTTCTGAGGCTGCTGCACTTTGTGCGGCTGCTACAATTGCTAACTAACCTTCCCATCTCCTGACTGCTGGTGGCCTTATTTATGTCCTGTGCTGTGTCACCAGGCGCGGGGCACTCCTCAGAGTAACCCCACGGGCGTATTTCTTGCTTTTGCTTTCCCCTGCTGCGCAGCTCAGCAGTGCTGGCGTGTCTCTTCCCTCTTGCTGCAGCAGCAAGCTGACGTCTGCCGCTGCTGATGCAACTTGGAAATCACTCGTGTGCTTAAAGAGGCTTCGCTTGTCTGCTTAGCTCCGCTCACCGGGTTTTTGGTGGTGTTTTTCTTCAGAGCTGCTTTTGTGAACGGCTTTCTTGCTATCACAGGAATATTGCCATAAAGAAAGCTACAACCAAGAAATACCTCCACAACCTGCTCGGCTTGTGCGGGGCATTAACCTGGGTGGAGCAAGGAAAGCAAACAGCTGTGACGCTGCAGTTGCGGGATGTGTTTTTTGGGCAGCAAAACTGCCCTCGAGAAATTTCTCTCCCCTCGTCCCCGTGACGGTGTGCCACAGCTCCCGTGTCCTCGCCTGTCCTGGCGCAGCTGCGGCGCTGGGACGGTGACGGTGGCTCTCTGCTCCTCACACCGGGGAGGGCAGGTTTGGGCAGCCGAAGCCACGGTGAGTTTTGCGGTGCTGACGGGTGGCTTTGTGCCCCTTCAGCGCTCCCAAGGCTTCCTTGTGAGCTGGCTGCTGCTAAGGGGAAGAAACGTCCGTGCTTCGTGATCCCGAGTCAGCTGCAGGTAGCAGCACGAGTTTGAGCTCTGCACTTTGCTGTCCAAGGGACGCTATTGTTTTCTTTAAAAGCTGTCTGGCCGCGTCTGCTGGTTCCTGTCCAGTTCTTCGTGGAGTCACAGGAATGCCTGTGGTGCGTGGGGGAAGAGGGGAGGTGTGACTGCCGGGGAACGTGCCACGAACACGACCTGGCTGCCGAGGAGATGTGGGGCTGCCTTATTCCTTCAGGCTGTTGTGATGCAGCAGCTGTCCTGTCCCACGCCTCCCTGACGGTTTTGCAGCCTGCTGTTTGTGCTCGAGCCTTGGCGTTTGCTCTGCCCCAGCACGGCCGTTTCTTTTCCTGGTAGCAGGACGGAGGCAGAGACAAAATAGGGATGGGGGTGGGGCGGTGGGCAGCACTGGTGGCACCACAAGCGCTTCAGAACGTCTGCTGTTCAAGTCTTCGCGGTCTGGGCTCCTGTTTGTGGCCTCTTTCAGCTACCCCAGGCACTGCTGCGTTGCATCTGACGGGGCTGACCCGATCGGCAGTGTGTGTGTGATGCTCGGAGCTGTTTCCATTCCACCTGTGGTGGGCTCGGCGCTGCTGTCACGGTGCCGCTGCCTTGCGTAGGCAGCAGAGCAGCGCGGCCCTGAACCCGGCTGTGCTACTCAGATCTGCTCAGGGGTTCTTTTTTCAACAGAGGAGAGTGATCTGACGGTGCTTGTGGGGTCTTCTCCCCTTTAAGGTGCTTCTGTAAAGGGAAAAACAAGGGATCTGAAGTGGCAGAAAATAATCAGAAATGCCACTTCTATTGTAAGCTGGAAACCGTAGGGAACAGCTAAAGGAGCCTGCCAGGATTTCGTCCGTGCTTGTGGCGCTTTCTTCCTGCAAATCCAAAGCAGCTAATGATTGACTAAACCTCTGCCCTTTCACCAGCCCTGGCTGCTCGCTTTATCTTGAGGCTCCTGGGGTTGCTTCCGATCAGGAAGATAAAAGGGTACTTCTGTCCTGCCCCCTGCACTGAATTCCTTCGGTACTGAATTCCTTCTCGCCTCCTTTGTAGGCCTGGCTTAGGCTCGTGTGCTCCCAAAGTCCTTGCCACAAAACGTGAGTGTGCTTTACTACTGCTGCCTCCCAGTCCGCTGTCCAGCAAGTATTCTGTCTGCTGAATCTCCCCAGAGATTTTCCCATCCTGCCTTGTAACTCTTCAATTTCTGAATTTGATTTTTTTTCCTCCTTTAGTCACTTTCAGCGTGTTCATGCGCAGCTCCTCGAAGTCCGTTATGATTCCTGTTCTCCAGCGTGCTCACTGCTGCCACCCAGCCCTGGGGGCGAGTGACCCCGACTGCTGTGCGTGACCCTCGAGCAGACGTGGTTACAGACGGAGGGGCAGGGAGGAGCCCTGTCTGCTGCCTGTATCTGCTTGTGCTTTGGTTTTCTTGCTTGTTTTCAGGTGGGCCGAAGAGTACGGGTTTCATTCAACTCTTTTTTATTAGGTCGTCCTTTGGTAGCAGAATAAGCACGCTTCAGTGATCTGGTAAGGGGATGTTTGTGGACACTAGAATATTTTTGTATTCCAGATTTCCTGTTTTTCTGGGGAGCTGTCTTCCTGGTTACCACTACGCTCGTTGCCCTCCTGAAAAAGGAAAACAAAGAATTAACTCCAACAAAGGAAGAGACGAAAGGCATCACCGATACCTACAAGCTGCTCTTCTCCATTATCAAGATGCCAGCAGTTCTCACCTTCTGCCTCCTGATTCTCACAGCAAAGGTAAGTAAACGTACACGAGCTGTCAGGTGCTGAGGACCTGAAAGGCTGCTGGGTCCCCGTGATCCAGCTTATTGCTGGCTTCTGCCAGTGGTTGGCATCGGTGCCAAATTTGTACACGAAATTTGGAATACAATGCCTTGTATGTATGTAATGCTAACAAGCGTTAGTTTGTGCTTACGTGTTTAGACGAGCATGAAAGAAAAGTTTGATTGCAGTCTGACGCTGATTTATTTTTAAACGTGCATCCTTACAGTTAGGCAGTTTGCGGAGGCTGCAGTTAAAAGCACAGAAAACGTTTCTTTTCACCTAAATCATGTCCCAGAATCTGCAGCTCTGTACGAGCTGGGATTTCACGGTGTTCTGTTGGCAGCCGTGGATACCAACAGGCCTTTAAGGGACGGGCACGAGTACTGTTGCTGTGGTCTTTGTTCTTGGTATAGTTCTGGGACTGATGACAAGAACAGGGTGCGAGCGCAGAGCACGTTTCAGAACTGGTTTGGAGATCATAAAAGCGAATTGTGCTCTGTCGCTTTTCTCGGTGTGCTTAATGCCAGGTAAACTGAACTTCCAGCCACGCCGTCGCTGCTTTCCCCGGTTTATTTTGTTTAACCTCTATTGCAGGTTGGCTTTTCGGCAGCAGATGCTGTAACGGGACTCAAGCTGGTGGAAGAAGGAGTACCTAAAGAGCACTTGGCTCTGCTGGCAGTTCCGATGGTTCCTGTGCAGATAATACTGCCTCTGATTATCAGCAAATACACAGCAGGCCCCCAGCCGCTGAACACCTTCTACAAAGCCATGCCTTTTAGGTAAGAACAGACAGAAAATGGATTTGTTGAAACGTAGTAACTTGTGTACTCGGATCAACTACAAGAATTCTCGTGTAACTTCCAGACAGGAGGAGGAGCGTGTCAGGATTCCCGTGGTAAGCTGGATTCTCTCTGTGCCTTGGAGATGGTTCACGTGGTGACACAAGTCACAGAGCACAGCGTGCAGGGTTTTGAGCTGCGTGTACAGCAGCACAGGGCAGTACTTCCCTGCTCTTACGCAGTGTCAATAGTTCCTTATTCCTGAGTCGTTCGGGGTAGATTTGGGACCGGATCTCTAAATACATGTACTGCCTAATGGGCCAGCGGCAGGCTGCATCGACAGGTCGTTTGGGACATCTACTAGATGCGTGCTTTGCTGAGATGAGTGAGAAAAAGGTGAATTAGGCGGATAGAGATGAGATGTTTCATTTGTAAGAGCTTTATATGGGAGTTTGCCCATAAAATTCTGTAGCAATGTAAAGCCACTGAATCCAGCAGGTTACTTAATGCCGTTACTCAGTGGGTGGGCGCTCTGTCTGTACCGTTACTTAAACGTGCTCCTATGCAGTGACGTGTGTTTTCATTCAAAAAAAAGGCCAGGTAGGTTTTTCTCCATCTGAATTTAACACCCGAACACAATTACTTGAACTACAAATTCTCTTATTCCTGCAGGTTACTGTTTGGGCTGGAATTCGCTTTTTTGGTATGGTGGACTCCTAAAGTCAAACACGAAGGAGGATTTCCTGTCTACTACTATGTCGTAGTACTGCTGAGTTATGCTTTACATCAGGTAACGTGCACGGTGTGGGAAGCGAAGGGCAGCAGGAGGCTGTCTGATATCAGCCAGAGGACTGTAAATGCCCCTGCCTGCTTTTGTTGCTGGCTGCCCTAGAATTCCGCTAACCCGTGGGTTTTCCCGTCCCCTCTAGATCACGCTGTACAGCATGTACGTTGCAATAATGGCTTTCAACGCCAAGGTCAGCGATCCGCTGATCGGAGGAACCTACATGACGCTCCTGAACACGGTGTCGAACCTGGGAGGGAACTGGCCGTCCACCGTCGCGCTCTGGCTCGTTGATCCGCTCACGGTGAAGGAGTGCGCGGGGGCGCGGGAGCAGGCCTGCGGAAGCCCGGCTGCTGCAGAAGTAAGTCTGGAGGCGGTGAAGGTCCCCGCTCGGCTACGGCCGCGTGAAACGGCTTCTCTTAGCGTGTTTTCTTCCCGCCTTTGGAAACCTTCACAGAGCACAGTTTACACCTAAAAAAAATCCCAGTAATTAAACTTTTCCGAACGGATAAAATTCCGTCTGTGCGCCCTTCGTGGCTGCCATCCTTACCAGAGGCTTGCAGCTGCGCAGCAGTTGTCCCTCCTGTTCTGACTGGGATGGAGAGCTGGCGGCAGCAGCGCTAGGTTGGTGCCGCGCTCACGGGGGTGCTGGCTGCGTTCCTGAGTCGGCTGTGCTCAGCTTGGAGGCGCTGTGTTCTCGGCAGGCTGTCTTCCCCACGTCCCTTCAGTTTTGTGGTAGTTCTTTGTTCTCTCTGTCTTTCTGCTGGCTTCCTGTCTTGGTGCCTTGATTCCTTCCACCGTGACGTTGCTCTGCGGTCTTTGATCTTTGCTTTCCATTTAAACCGAGCGCTGTGACTGGCGGCCTTCCCGGCTCCGGGGAGCCCTGTGGAAGAGAACAGAGAACGCGTTGTGCTGCTGCACTCAGATCAAGCAGCAGCACGCAAGTCTGCCCGGAAAGCAGTGTTGCAGATTCACCTCCGCATGAGCAAACGAGAAATCGTAATGCAAGGGTCCGGAAGGGCGGGAATGTTGGGGGGCTTTTTGCTGTGCGGTGGTGTTTTCCCTTACTCGTATGGAGATCTCCCTGCCGCACGCCTTTGTGTTTGTGGAGCTCTTTGGGATGCGGAGGTCCTCTGAGCACACTTCTACAGGTCAGACTTGTTTGAACTGGAGTTGCAGTTTTGACTGGAGAAACTGCTTCCTCCTGACGTGCTGCTTCAGCATGGCCCTCAGCTTAGCGCTAGGTAGTTTCCCCGTGCTTTGGGCTTTGTTGACTTAAGTCCTTCCTCCTTCACCTCGCTCCTCCGATCTCTCTTCCACATCTTCCCCGTTGGAAATGTTCCACAGCCGCTCCCTGACTTTGACGTGTCTCAGAATAATGCAGATGCTGGCAGAACCTCCATTCAGAGCTTTGCTTTGTTTTGGGATTACGGCGGAACGGAAAGTTTATAGCAGAACCAATCCCGTGCCATACGCCTACCCCTCAAATGCCTGAGTTTGCCTTTCGGTTCTGTTGTTAAACCACAACGCTGTTTTCCCCAGCCAATACTGAGTGCCTCAACCTCTGCTTCTGTGCTGCAGCTCTGCGCCAAGGCCGGCGGGTCCTGCGTCACCACCTTGGACGGTTACTACGTGGAGTCTGTCGTCTGCGTCGTTCTGGGATTTGCCTGGTGGTTCCTGTTCGGGCCCAAACTGAAAAAGCTGCAGGATGAAGGACAGTCTTCGTGGAAGTGCAAGAGGACCAATTGACGCGATTGAAATACTGGACGGACTAGCCAGGTTATTTTAGTTTCGTTACAGACACATCCCATAACCAACGACCAGGAATAGAGGTATCTTCAAACGCCAAGTCGCTGAAAAAACGGGTGGCTGAGCCAGTGGTACGTGCGTATGTGATACCGCTTGGCTTCCCAGTGCGAGAACACAGTTGAGAAAGTAAGGAAAACAACACCTGCGGACTGCGTGTCCCATGCTCTGGCTTCAGAGCCGTGGCTTCTGGAACAAGCAACATCCAAACTTTCCATATCGTAACTATGGAAAAGCTGCTGGTGCCGCATTACCTGAACAGCAGCGTTGGTAGCTGAGTCCAGCTCTCGATTTCTGAACAGGCAGCTTGGGCACGGGCAGCTGAGCCGGGAAGGATGCGAAAGGCATTGTGACCTGTAGGTGAAGCACGCTGTGCTGCGGAATTCATCGTGGGAAGAGAAATGTGACGTGTCCCTGGGCTTTGTTTCTTCTCACTTGCTGGACTGTAACCGCATTTCAAAGGATGAAATGATGTTTCAGAGATTCTTTTAAATGTATTTTCAGGCTTTTATAAGCTTTAAAGATTTATAAGAGAATATTTTTATAAACAAAGTTGCATTTAATTTATTTCCTCTGTTTCAAAGCATTTTGATTTACATTCAGGATTCTTTCTTGATGGAAAATTGATGTAAAGGAGGACTGAAGAGTAACGCACAATACTCTGAGCGTTGAGTCCTGAAGGTGTGAACGGCGTGGCGTAGCAGCTAGCGCGCAACACAGGCTTTGAAAGGAGAAGGCACGCGGTCCTGCTGGAGGCAGTTGTCATTGTGATGGAATGAAGTGGTAGTGCTGGTTCCTCTGTCACCAAAATTTGAACTGATTAAAGATCAGTGCAGGGAAAAAATGTCTCTCCTCCCAGCCAGGGGTAAGAAAAGAAGATCAGTGCCTTTGAAAGTGATTTGCTGACGACAAACTTGCCAAATTCCCAGTGAGTCGATGTACAACTCGCTGTTGCATTGCGCAAACGAGTTACATCCTGTGGTAGAGCTGCTATAGAAATTTATCACTGATCCTTTAAAGTGGAAATTTCCTGTTGCATTTATCCAGAACGACTTCTTTCCTGAGTGCCTTAGAGATGTACAGCAAGTTCACTGTACGCCTAGAGAAGGGGCACTTGTATCTTGGTGGATGTATATCGTACATCGTTATTAAAATATATGTAAAAATACCTTTGAAAGGTATGTGATTTTCTTTTCAGTTCTCTTTCTTGCCTTGTCACTGCTGGAAGTATTGCACCGTGCCCTTCGTGTGCCCAGCTCCAGGCTGTGGGCCTCGTTACCGTGTGCTGCAGCAAGAAGTAAATTGCGCCAGCTTTGGGCGGACTGCAGGGAGATGCGGTGTGCACAAAGCACCTGGGTGTATCTTCCGAGTAAGAAGGTGCCGGAGGAGGACTGACCAAGTGCTTCCTTGGGTACTGGAGCCTGTTCTGGCTCTTTCCCTCCAAGTGGCAGCCTTGAGCCGTTGGTAGGAAGCCAAGCCCAGAGCTGCAGGACGCAGCTGATTGCCCCCGGCTGTGCTCTGTGCAGCAGCACACTGGGTTTGTTTCAAGGACAGCGGGATTAACAAATCAAGCTGAATAAAAGCACAGCTCTTACTCCCCAGGCTAAGTCTTCCAGTTGCATCTCTGCATAAGCACAAGAGGAATCTAAGAATATAGCTGAGACTTCTCCTCTGAAGGGGGTGCGTTTTTCAGTCCCAGCCACATCACTGGATTCAGTATGCGTGAGGCACTTCGGGTCTGTGTCGGTGCTGTAACTGTGGACCACTTATTTCCATAGCAGCTTGTCCATACCTAGAGTGTTTTTTTCAACCTCTCTGGCTTTGAGGGAGATCTTCTAGACGGCAGAATATGGGAAATTAAATTCTTAAGTGTTTTACTGTTGGATTTTACTCTGCGATTTTGTTTCAGTATGTCTGAAGGTGCCAGTGTAACCTGTTCTAATAAAAATGCCTTGGGAACTGCTGAACTGATACACGAGATGATTTCAGCTGCACCATTACACTCCCAATCAATGGTTATATGAGATGCAGCACAAGTAACCCTCTTCCTCTTTCAGACTGGAGAAGGAACCACCGGACAGGGTACTTTTAAATCTCAGTGCTGCTGTTCTGTAACGCAAGTCACAAATGTTACAACCATGCCGGTTCTTCAGCAGATTGCTGAAAGGATCCAGTAATCTTTCAGCTTTGTTATTGCTTTTTCTTCTGCCCCTATTTAATTTTTTTTTTGATGATGAGAATTATTGCAGTCCTTAACATTAAAAAAAAAATTAAAAATCTCCTGCTTGAGAGTCTGTTTTTGAAATGGGAACTGGAGGAAATGACCAAGCGCTGCTCTAGCCTCTTGAGTTACGTTACTGTAGGGACTGAGTGGGCCTGGAGGGGAGTCAGAGGTGGCTTCTTCCTAGCGAAAGACAAATGGCAGAAATGGATTTTTGTAGGTAAACGGTTTGTCCTGGTTTAGATTCCCGAGCGGATTCACTGTAATGTGAGCCAGGTCCTGGGGGAGAGGGGTGCAGCAGAGCGTGAGGAGAGGCAGAGAACAGCTTGCCCTTGTGCTGCCGTTGGACGCAGCTGTGATGTTGGGCTGGGTTTGCCATGCAGGAAAGTCATCCTCCACTGCTCCTGTGAATGTAATTTGTTGTTGTTCCCTGAGACTTGCCAGAGAAATAACCACTTGCTCCAAAATTCAGTTCTGTGCTTGTAGTGCCCAGAGTGAGCAGGTGCAGGGCACAGCATAAGGTTCTCCAGGCTGCACAAGTGGGATCGTGCTGCTGCCTCCAGCCTGCGTCCCTGCGAGGAAGCGGCTGAGAACTGCCCTGCTCCGAGGAGCTCGCCCACCCGATGCTTTGGGAACGTTGGTGCTGGCAGCACGATACCGCCACGGCTCATGGTAACACCTCCACTGGACGCTTCCTCTTTGTTACGGACATTGGAAAACCCACCAGTGATAGTCAACAGTTCTTGGTTTTCCTATAAAATTTTATTGTCTTCCCGATGTTCTTGATGTAGTTGTAGATGCTGATAAACTCTACCATGAGCTACTAGGAGGTGACGCTCGGATGATTTTTGGTGTGGTGAAGTAGGGGAGAGAGGAGAGTTCTGTCACCGAGCTGCAGAGCGCGGCGTCGGGAGGCAGAGCCTGTCCCTGCGGCAGGGAGCGGAGTGGGTCTGTGCAGGCAGCAGCACTGTCCGGCTCCTGGCACCTCTCCAAATGCTGTGTTGTTGGCATTTTAATTAATATATGCTCTTCAGCAAAGTCAGCAGCATGCTTCCAAATTATTGAGAACTGTGTGCATGTTTTTGCTGAAAACCAGATTTTGCACTATTTCTGTATCTATTACTTAATCTTAAAATCAGGCTTAGTTCATGCTTAGTAACTACACCCAACCTAACCGCTTCACCACTTCCCTTGAAGGAAATTATGGTGGTAATATTTATTTGTTCGAGACACCTCGCAGCCAGTAGCTTAAGAACTGTTTTAATTGCAACATCAGGTAAAATGTTCTGATTCATTCAGGATTTTTGGTGCCTTGGGTTACGAATTCCTGACTGGATCTGTGGTTTTCCTGAAATCCTGAGCTGTGGCCGATACTGACGTTATTTAATGTACCTCCTGCTCACACAAACCTTGAGCTGGGCTTTAATGGAAGTGAAAGGCTTGTGTAAACACAACCTAGGTATAACTTTATATCACGTGTGATTATTTCCTTGCACTGTGTTTTTTCGAAGACCTTGAGGGTCTTTGCACAGCTGGGCGATCCGTTAGCTGAGGGAAACGCTTGGCTGGAGTTGCCTGGTAAGGAACTGCGGGTGTTCGGTTGGAAAGAAGGCAGGGGGACGAATAAACAGCAGCGGCAAATACGGGCACGTCCTCGGGTTGTTTCCTGACAGCACCCCGGGGAGCAGCAAGGGCTGTCCCAGAGCCGGAGGATGCGGATGATGAGCCTGAATTCTCCTGAATTCTCCTGAATTCCCCTGAACCGTCAGGGCTCGGCCCGTTAAAGCGGGAACCGAGCCTCGGCGTCCTCCCCGGCCGCCGCCAGGGGCTGCTGGCGGGCTCGCCCAGGGCCCTGCATTCGGCTTCCCCTTGGGGAAGGAGCCCGGCTCGTCAGCGGCCCGCAGGCCCCGGCCGGTGCCCGGCGCAGCCCCTTGTGCCGTGCGGGGGGCGCTGCGGGCTCTGAGGCGGCCATGGCGGAGCGGCGCAGCGCGGCGGGGGAGGGCCTGGCCCGGCTCTCCGAGTGGGCCGACGGGCACCTCGGCCTGCTGCGGGTAAGGGCCCGGGGCGGGGACGGGGACGGGAGCCGGCCCCCCGCTGATCCTCGCTGTCCTCTTCCCGCAGAGCCTCAGCGCCGGGCTGGCGGCGGCCGGGCTGCTGGTGCTGGCCAGGAGCGTCCGACTGGTGAGTGCGGCTGGGCCGGGGCCGGGGCCGGGGCAGGGCCGCGGGGCTCCCCGCAGGGCTCCCGCAGCCCGGGGTCCCTCCCGCTGTGCCCCTCTCCCGCCGGCCTGCGGCTGGTTGTAGCCTGCCCGTCTCTGGCGCTGTAAATCCCCCCGGTTTTTAGCTCATAAAGTCGCTTTCCTCGGTGCTGCATCCCCAGCTGCCGCTTCCTGCAGCCCGTGGCACGGAAGTGCCTGTAGTTCGGCCAAAACTGAAGCAGAAGTGGTTTCCTCACCTCCTTTCTCCCCGCTTCCACGAGCAGAAGTGCTTTTCCCATATTTTTAAGCATAAACCCAAGCCCCTTCACTCCTCGGAACGGTCGGCTCCCAGCCGCCTCCAGCCGCTTAGGGGTCAGCGGTCACTGCTGCCTTCCCTCCTCGCAGCCCCGAATGCAGCCTGCTATGAGAGAGCGTCCACGACGTTTTTATTTTAAAATCTCCCCAGGAAGCCCAAACCTCACGTATTGCAGGATTGCCCACACGGCACCTGTAGGTCAGCCGCTCGGTGCTTTGCACAGCCAGGTCGGTAGGGCCACAGAAGGTTTCTCTCGGTGAGAACAGTCTCAAATTCCGGGTGCTGTGTCCCTGCTGCAGCTATGTTGTTCCTGCTCAGCTGCTGCTGGCCAAGCCTTTGGTGCCACTACCCTTTGTTTTCCCCTGTGATCCCATAGCTCCCTCCTTTGAATCCTCCCGCTATCAAGGGATACGGTATCGAAGGTATCGAATTTAGTCACCTTGTGATCTTTTCAAAGGTGCACACCTGCTTTTGTCCCTCTCCCCTTTGCCTCCCTTATCAAAGGCTGTGTTGTTGCTGCTGTCTGCTCTGCTCTGCCTTTGTTTTGTGTGTCTGTTCTTTGCGAGTGTCTTCAGACGCTCGCTTCTCGGCTGGCTTTCACCCCTCTTCTAGCACCGTTCAGGCCACTTTTAAAACACTCTTTTCATGGTGACTCAAGTTAACTTCAATGCGTGTCAGTATAAAACATCAGTTCCCGTGCTTTCATGCTCATCCCTAATGTTGCAAATACTGTAAAGCAGGGAGCACTCCTGTGCATCTGGGAGGCTGAGCACGTAAGGGGTTCTACAGCTGATTACTGTCTAAGAAATTAGTTGTCCTTGCCGTGTAACAGTATAGCTGTGTATAGTTGGATTTCATGTGACTGAAACTGCTCTCTTTCTGTGTATATATTTTAAACCGTGTCTCCTTCCCATCAATAGACAACAAAGTTCACAAACGCTTCGGACATACCCGTGGAGTTTATTGAAAAGAATGTCAAACTGCGGGGAAAAATCCATCACGTAACGGAGAAAGGTCTGGAAGTGGAACACATTCCCATTAGCATTCCTATCGTTACATCAATACAGAGAAAATGTAAGTAAAAGTAGATGAAAAACAAGGATGGGAATGAAATGCCGCCAACAGCATTGTCCACTAATACCGCGACACCAGAAGTATTTGCTTTTTAAAAGCTTTGTTTTAAATGATACCCTTGGAAGGAGGTGGGCAGAAATCAGTGGGACATCGGGTGCGCTGCCTTTGCACAGAGCAGGCAGGGGCAGGCTGTGAGGAAGGCTGAGGTTCCGCTTCTGGCGCTGCCTTCTGATCCTTCCACACTTCACAGGTGGGAAACAGGAACAAGACAGAGAGGAGAGGCAGGAGGAGCTTGCCAATGCAGTGTTTGATTATGGTGATACGCTGCTGGCAGCAAGAACCCCAGCACACAGGCAGTTAATTTGTTTGCATAGCTGCTCTCATTACCGGAAAAAAAACACGATGCTATTGCAATGACGCTTTTATTCGGAGATGAGGATCAGACAGTTCTGTATTCCAGGGCGCTTTTGCCCTGGCTTCTCAGAAGCCGTCGCTCAGGTCCGTGAGCACGGTCACGTGCTCGCTTTGCAAATACGCGGAGGCGCTGATTCCTCTCCGAGTGTTTGTGCCCCTTCCGATAAAATACTGGTGACTGATAACGGAAGTAGTTCTCCTTGCATGTAAAATAAAACAAAACAGCTTGTATCATTTGTGAAATCTTTATTTATTTGTTTTTAATGAAGGGGGAATTAGATCAAATTCTTAGCTGCAAGTCAGCAGTGCTCTGGGGAACTAAAATGGATTTATTTTCTTAAGTCCATGGGAATAAACTTGCTAACGACAGCCGAGGGTCTGTGCAAAGTATGAAATTTCACTTGACTGCGGCATTCAGTAAAAAAAAAGTTCTCTCTTTCTACATCCAGGGCAATCCAAAGGTCTTTTGCTGGTAAGACTCGCTGGAGTGGAGCTGGCTCCGAGTGGCGTGGTCTGGTTACAGAAGGAGTTGAAACCCTCACAAATGGTTTGGTTCCAGCTTCTTGGAAGGGAGGACTTGGCACTCGAGTGCCGTGTTTTGGTAAATAAGGTAAAAATAGTAACAAAAAATGACTTTAATCGGCAGTTTTAAGTTTGGCTGAGGTTAAACAGTCAGTACATGGGAATGTTATTAGTTATTGTAAGTTATCTTTACAGGAATTTTAAATAAAGTTATATTGAAGTCAGGCTCCCAAACAAGTACTTCTGTCGACTGATCAGTCTGATGGTGCTAGGCTGTATGGTGTCGTTCTGATTAGCTTAATGTTTAATCCATCAAATGTTTTCTTATAGATTACTCGTGCTAGCAGTCCGTTTGCAAAGTCAGCTGTGTTTCTTTTAACTCTTGCTGCACGAGGGTCGATGTAGCCAGAACTGCAGCTCAGTGGGACCGCACGCGTGCACACGCACAGTTTTAAAGGGTAAGTGAATGTCGGATTTCCTGTGCCTTCTTGTAGGGTCGCTTTCTCAGCGTGTGCTTAAACGAGGAGATCTTGAGACAGGGGCTGGGCCGAACAGCACGAATCGAGGGACTGCATCACCATTCCCGCCTCTACTGGAAACTGCACAAAAGGCTGCTTCGCGCGGAGTTAAAGGCCTTGAAGAAGAAAAAAGGAATATGGCACGAAGAGAGCTTCTCTGAAAGAGTTAGAGACCGCGTAAGCAACAATAAATGCGTACAGACACTGAAACAGTTTGTGAACTGGTTAAGAAGCTATATTTAAAGGCTGAATGGGA
The DNA here is from genome assembly GCA_011076525.1 of Nettapus auritus. Classification (NCBI taxonomy): domain Eukaryota; kingdom Metazoa; phylum Chordata; class Aves; order Anseriformes; family Anatidae; genus Nettapus; species Nettapus auritus. The sequence continues at coordinate 24,759,281 of CM021773.1, forward strand.
GACTGGGAAGTGTAAGCTTGTGATAAAAAGCGCTGTAACGTGTGAGTTCCTTGTCTCGAACAGAAAAGCTGTAAAGTTACAATGCCACATTATATAACCCACCTGGGACTGGAGTTGTATTATGCAGGACGAAAATCGAAGCGTTCTAAAGGTAACATTCTCTGCAGCAGTGTCCCAAAGCAGTTGTGCCGTTTCCCACCTGCTAAATACCTCCAGATGCGTTGACTGCAGTGAGAGCAGCCGGCAGCTGTTGCTAAGAGGTGCAAAGTATCCAGGCAAAGTGCAGCACCTCAAGTGCTACAGGTCATTACTTTGTAACTGGCGGAGGCTGGAGAACCCCATGTCAGGGCTTGAGAAAGCTTGCAGCACACGTTCACCTGCTTGTTTGAGTTCCTGTCCTGCATCTGTGCACAACTTGTGTGCGAAAAAATCGTTCATCTTGAATAACGGGTTGCGTTATTACCAGAATACAGGGTAATTTGTTGTGGTGGATCTTAAAAAGCTGATAGGTCATAACCACTGACATGTAAAAATAAAAAGTGACTTGGTATGTTAAAGAATGGAAACTGCTGTGCTAGTAATGCCAGTTTGTAAAACACAAGATTAACATGAAAGAGTTTTGCAAGTTATATCAGAGGAAAAAACGAATCTGTTTTCTTTTGATGGTTCTAAAAGTATCTAAAACCACATGAAGAGAAAACTTAGATAGGAAATTTCCATAAGTGGACCACAGAGTGCTTTATTTTTGAAAGAGGTGTTATGTATATGTATATTTTTTGTAAATATCCTCAGAATAAAGACTGATTTTTCTCACGTTCATCGTCATGTTTTATTTCCCAAACACTTGAATTTTAATCTGCCACACTCCTGATTATCTCAAGTAAAGTACTTTGCAGGTATTTTTTCTTATCATGTATTTATTTCGCAATGAAATGCCAGGGAGAGGAGTGCAGTACAAAAATCTCAGTATCTGAGCATTGCCTGCCTGGTATTAGTTGTCTTTTTTTTTTCCTTGCTAGCTTCATTGTGAATCCTGAGCTCCTAAAAAACAAACAACAAAAAAACCACCACCACCAAAACCAGTTTATCCTCGGGTAAGAATGTATGTCAGTATTTTTATTATTATTATTATTACTTTTGTTCCTGTGTGCTCTCAAGAACCAAAAGGTTTTCTTGCACAGTCCGGTGAGCAGCTAGCCATGAGGTACCTGCAGGACAGGCATCAGTGCTGGGAACCACTGTGGGACAGAGGAGCAGGGGCAGACCCTGACCGGAGCTGCAAACCAGCTCTGTGCCTGCTGCAGAAAATTCATAAAAAGAAGTACCTGGTTTTATGCATCACAGGTCTGGGTCAATCACTGCTGGTGCTCGGACAGAGAAGTCACACAGTCATAGTCATAAGCTACTTCTCGTGGTTAATTGTAGGTGATTTGGTTTATTAAATGGAGTTTTTTTCCAAACTAAGCATAACTCTACAGTTATATATGGCCTTTTGCTGTGATAATTAAATATAATTATAACTAAATATAATTCTATTCAGATCCTCCCCCCCAAAAAACAAAACAAAACAAAAATCCTCTGATCAGGAAAAAAATAGCCGTGCTTTCCATCCGTGCAAGTCTTGAATGGCTGTGGATCTTGTCTCCGCGGGGGGCCTGTCCTGAAAAGCCAGTAAGAGGAGCAGAAACAAACAGCCAGGCAGAACCGCGCTGTGGAACTGACGGGGAGGTCAGGGGAAGAAAAAAGCACTCCATGATACGGCGACACCCCGCGCTGCCTCGCGGAGCATTATCCATTTCCCTTACCCACAGCAACACCCGTAAGGGTGTTTCCAAGGGGAGGCTGCAGTTCTTGTGTGACTGTAAGGCCAAGAATTAAACTGCTTAGCTCGCTGCCCTCCCTGCAACTCTGAACGCCCCGTAAACAAGCCAACTTCTTACACAGATCGCGGGGAGCGAAAGGAGATGCCTCCAGATGGCCCACTAAGGAAAATATCTTCCGAGTCGCGGAGGCTTTTTATTGCCGGTGTGGTATTTAAGGCAAATGGCCGTGACAAACACGACCAGCCCTGCCCAGAGCCTCCCAAAGCGGTGGGCGCAGCCCTGCCTGCTCCTGGCAGAACAAAGGCGAGGCGCAGGGCCCTGCTGCGGCGTGCTGGTGGGCGTCTGGCCAGAGGCTCCTCCCGGGACTGCTCCTGGACAGAAGAAAGAGCAAAAAGTCACCGTCCTTAGGTAAATCTCTCGTTTGTCTCAACCTCTCCAAGCTCCTTCCCAGGCTGGACCGTTGGAAGGGGCCCACGGGGATCGTGGAGCCCAGCTCCACACAGGAGCACCCCAAACCCAAACCCTCTGCCCCAAAGCTCCCTGAGCACCCCAAACCCCGACCCCTCTGCCCCAAAGCCCCCTGAGCACCCCAAACCCAACCCCTCTGCCCCAAAGCCCCCTGAGCACCCCAAACCCAACCCCTCTGCCCCAAAGCTCCCTGAGCACCCCAAACCCAACCCCTCTGCCCCAGACAAAGCCCCTCGGGCTCCGGCGGGCACAAAAAGGCGTCTCCAGCCCCCGCGGCCCACCGAGGGGCTGCCCTGCAGCAGCGTTTCTTTCGCTGCCTCCCTCACGGCAGCCGCCCCCCGTCGGGAGGCCCCTCGGCCGGCTCTCGCAGGTGGAGTTGCTGAGGGGTTTCCCAACAACGAGCCGGGCCGGCCGCCCTCCGCAGGGGGCAAGCGGGGGACCCGCGGCAGGTGCGGCGGGCCCGGGGCGCTCGGTGAGGAGAAGCGGGGGCCCCTCGATGGGGGGGGATCGCGGCCCTCCGGGGCAGGTTGAACGGGCTCGGGGCCGCCGCAACACCGGGGCTGGATCCCGGGCGGCGAGGCGGCAGCTCGCTGGGCTCGGCTCCGCTCCGGGCCGCCGGAGGCTCCGGGTTTCCCCTGAGCTCCCCGCCGGCGGCGGGCGGGGCCGGGCGGCGGCGCCGGGCGTTTGAACGGGAGCGGAGCGCGGCGGGGCCGGGGTGAGCGAGGGGCGCCCGGGGTGGGCTCGGGGGGGGGGGGGGGTCGGGGCCGGGGCGGCGGGGCCGCCCCCGGGGGTCGCCGCCGAGCGGGGTGCCCGCACGCCGGGGCCGGCCGCGGCTCTTTGTCTGCCGGCCCCCGGGGGCCCGGCCGCTCGCCAACAAGTTCCGGCGGCCCCCCTTTTGTTCCCCAGCCGCCGTTTTTTTGCCTTTTTTTTTTAAGGCTTCCTACGAACGCGAAGTTCTGTCAGAGGGAGGCGGGCGGTCTGTGACGGGGCCCGCGGGGTGCCCGGGTCCCTTCAGCCCCCTCAGCGGCTGGCCAGGGACGGCTTCACCAAACCCAGCGGAGTCTGTAAGGGGAAAATAACAAATTACCCCTGGAAGCAAACAGAGGGGCTCGCTGCGAGGGGTCCGAGCTGTGCCCGGCTCCGGCTGGTGCCTCAGGAGCAGCCTGGCACCCCCAGGGCTCTGAGGAGCGGGGTGCTGGGCGGCCCTGTGCAAGGCCGGCTCTTGGGGCAGCCTCTGCACCAAGCTGCGTTGGTGCTGCAGTCATCCCTCGGTCAGCAAGGCTTTCCTTTAATCCCTTACGGAAATCTGCAGTGCCCCTCCACACCCAGTTCGGTTCAGTCTGATATCCTCGGCAGCAAAGCCGGGAGCGCGGCTACGCAGTAGGTTTTTATGTTTTATTATTAAATTATATTACTTTTATTAAGTTTAAGAAAGTCTGGAAGTTAAGGGCACGAAAAGCACTCCTGAAGGCAGCAGCCTGCTCGCAGGTCTGCGTTACCTGAGAGGGCAGCTTACCCCAAGCGTGCCTTCAGCCGAGGTGAGCCTGCGTGCGCCATCGCCTTGCGGGGCTTTACAGAGACTTTATTAATTAAGAAGCCGGGTTAAACCACGACAGTTTCAAACCCCCTTGAGTGGTGGGGGTGCTTTAGGAGCAGTCGCTGTGGTGTTTTCCCCTCCCTGCTGGGATGCAGAGCGTGTTGTGAGCAGCGTGCCACCAGCCCCAGAGCTGCCCGCCGGCAGAGGAATGGGGCAGCGGAGCTGGATCGCCTTGTGCCCCTGGGTCAGAGAGGGATCGCCTTGTGCCCCT
>CM021773.1:24763389-24882129 GCA_011076525.1 Nettapus auritus
CTTGTGCCCCTGGGTCAGAGAGGGATCGCCTTGTGCCCCTGGGTCAGGGCTGCACCGAGGATAAATCTGTCTGGGCTTCCAGAGCCGCAAGCAGGAGGTGCTTCTGCCGGCGGAGGCTGAGGCTGGCCAGCGGGCTGGCCAAACTGCTAGGGGGTGTTTGCGTTTGCGCCTTTTCTTTCGTGTTTGTTTGTTTTAGAGAGCTGGGATTGCTTTTGTAACAGCGGCGGTTTTCTTGCTGCGGTCTCCGTGGACGCTGAGGGCATCGGCGGAGCTCCAGAGGTCTGAGCTCGCCCCTGCTCTCCGTGGCAGGAGCTCTGCCCGGGTGTGCCTGGCTGGCCGAGTGCTGTGCGTGCGCCTGGAGGTGGAGGGGCGCGTTGGAGGGTCCAGAAGGCAGTGGGAAATATTTATCCTGCGGATAGCCGCTTATTAAGGCTCTGATGGGAGCAGGGGAAGTGCGGAGGAGTGGAAGAGAGGCGGGCAGAGCTGCTGAGAGCGTTTTGGAGGCAGGCACCTGTTGCAGTGCTAGAAAAAGCCGAGTACTCAGTGCTGGGGATGCGACGTGTGCTCTTCTGGGGGCTCGAGTCCACGGGTGAGCATTACAGAACCGCTTTAATTGCGTTTGGCCACGTGTGTTAGAGAGGTGTAACACTCCTGGCCAGAGCTGTCTGTGGGAGCCTCTTCAGCCTGAACTAACTCGGGGTCGCTTGCAGGAAGATTCAAGTGGAGGCGAGCTGTGGCGTGAAGCAGCCCGGGCAGCGCTGCAGGCCCGAGGGACTGGAACTGGCACGGAGTTCACGTAACCTGCACACCGAGGGGCCAAGCCTGTCCCTGAGAGGGAGCCGCTGGCTCCGGCTGCTCAGGCTGGAAACGGGCGCCGCTGAGCCTCGGCTGGCCACGGTTCCTGGGCTGAGCTCGAGTTGCGGGTGATCTGCCGTTGGGCTGGCAGCAAACCTGGTAGTGCCCCTGCAGGAAACAGAGAAAGAATATCGGCAACCATTGACTGCTTCGGTCGATGACACGTGCAGAGGGTTTTGGGGGGCAGCAGTCCCCAGCCCTGCTCCTCGGGGGGACTGTGCCTCAATAGCACGTAGCCTGACGGCATGTGAGGTGCAGATCGTCTGTGTTCGTGGCTGGCTGTGCTGGCATCTTATGTTTATCTTCATATTTGATCAGGGCTTGAATTATTCCGTGCCATAGCACAGCAGTAGCCAGGGTTTCAGTGGCTGTACTACATTGCTATAGCCGTACGCTCAGAGATAGCAGAAGCGGCTACTGTGGCAGCATTAGGTGTCTCAGATAACAGGATCTCACATCAGCAACGTGTCTGGAAACGACCTGTCTAAACGGTCACATCTCCTGGCGAGAGGCGCGTCCCTCAGGGCTGCTGTACCTCTGCGTCACAGGGAGCGCGTTCCGGCTGCGCTGCTGAGGAAGGAAGAGTTCTCCAAGGTGGAAGGGACCCCCAGGAAAGAAACGTTCATCTTCATTTCTAGAAACAGAATTAATATTTTCCGAAGTAATGCTAGGTGAGAACAAAGTAAGCTTGCGCTTCACGATTGTTGTGACTTCAGGCCTTTAAAGCAGCGTTTTGGTGCTGGGGAGAGATGAGCCCTGTGTCGGGTACGTTCAGAAGCTCCCAGAGCTGTGTTAACAGCTGCTCGGTGAAGTTCTGAATCCCTGTGCGAACGTTTGCTCCTTTCACTTGCTCTCCTGTTTCACACCCCAGGCAGAGCTGTGCATGCGAAGTGATGCTAAGCAGAGCTCCAGCTGAAAGCGGGGCAGACGTGTTCTGGAGAGCGGCACTTCCTATTCCTGGCCTGGCACGACAGTTCAATTCACTGCAACCCTTGGAAACCTATCTCCGGCGTGGAAAGCAGCACTGGATGTTTTCCCTTGTGCCCACTTGAGCTGGCAGAGGCAGCTGAAAGGTGCGCAGAGCGCTGGAAGCGTGGCAGGAAGCCGCCCGCACACCCGTGTGTATCGGATCCGTGCCCGGCAGAGGCAGCAGCACGCGGCCTCCTTCTGGAGGAGCGGGGAGCAAATGCTAATTCCTTTTCAGGGTCTGTTGCCATGGGGAGTCCGTTCAAATCCTTTCTCCTGCCTTCCCCAGCAGCCAGTTGTGCTGACACATGCTTTTCAGGACTTCCCAGGAGCGGAGAAGTGAAACAAAGCCCCGGCAGCATCAGGAGCCGCGGGAAGGGTCAGGTCAGCGGGACGGGACAGGTGAGGCACTGGTGAGGCACAGGGCCCGCGGGCCGGGAGCTGGTTTGGGGCAGGCGGTGGGGGCTGTGCGCTGCTGAGCCCGGCCGGGTGCTGCCTTTCGTTTCTTCTGAACGCCTTTGGGTACAGTTTCCTGGGTGCCCCGAGGGGTTTGCTCAAACAAGCAAACTGACACGGTCCGTCTTCGTCCCGTGAAGGATGTGTGACCAGGATTTACTGCCCTGATAGGGAAATTACCCAAATATCAGTGTAACACAAACAAAAGGCAACAAACGACAAAGCCATGCCATCACCGCCACACACACGTCCCCCAAACCAAAAACCAAAGGCACACCTCAACTTCATACCTCTGAAAAGCACGATGTGCCGCATCTGTGTCCGAAACCCAAACCCTCGTGACCCTTCCCCTTTGTACAGACAGCCCTGGCTCCGAGGGGTTTCCCATGGCTCCCAGCTAAGCCCGCAGGACGTTTTTCTTCCCACTGCGTGGCTCGAACGCCGCCACCGCCTTCAGAGCCATCGCTGCTGTGCCAGCGCAGCCGTCCTCGGGCCTCGTGGCAAATTAGATCAGGGTCTGCTCTGGAAGGAAAATAAACCAGATAAAAACTTGTTATTCCTCCAGGAACTGTTCCGGAGGAATAAAAATAAGACGAGGATCAGGTACTGGATGGTTTTCCCTTCTATTGCCAGCTGTTATCAATAATCCTGCTCCGTGCTGGTGACATTTATGCATAAATACTTGCTGTTGAAAGTGGGGGTGTAATTTGGGGGAGATACTTTAGATTCTAGAAAGAATCTGGATGTACCATGGATACTTACAAAAGAAGAAGCTTAGTAGGGTAGCTGAGGCCTCACCGGAGGTTTCGGACCGTGGGTTTGGCCGTGGGAGGTGCCGGTGTCCTGCTGGCAGGAGCCATTCGTGCTCTCAGATTGACTTAACGTTGCTGCTGAAGTGCTTCAGCAACGAGAAGGGGACAGGGAGCGGAGGAGAGAGGAGACCAGCAGCCTGCGCGCTGCTCGCTTAGCTGGAGCTGGAGCTGCCCAGTCGGCTTTCGGGGCGCTCTGCAGAGAGCTCAAACCAAGTTCCGAGCGCTCGATGGGCGCGTGCCTAATTCCCTCTTCGCGTTAGGGGCCTGCCGGGTGCCCAGGGGAAGCGTTGCAGCTAAATGTCCGTGGGGCCCATTCCCTCGGACGAGCTTTGAGAGGCAGGTGCAGGATGCGAGCCCTGAGGCTGTTGAGTTCTTGGTGTTAAGCCCCTGGTGACAAGAAGCAGCTAGCACCACCCAGAAGAGCACCCACATCCCGAATCCAGAGGTACCGTGCGCATTTACCTCTGCACATCCTGGAATCAACTCATTAAAAACACACCGCAAAATACCCGGTGTGAGGAGCCCCCCCACGGCCTTAGTAAGAAAATCCTGTTTGTTCATGTCGCCAGTGCATCTACGCAGACCTACGTGTGCGGGTGTAAGTTGAATTATGTTTGTGTCAAACTTCTCTGAGCAGAAGTAGTAACTTAACAAACCGTCCTTGTTTGCTTCAACAACTTCGGATGTGCTGTGCCCGTGTGTTATGCCCGTGTAGCTCGTTCTACACGCCGAAATAACTTCCCTGTGTAACCGCTCGTTGTGGCCTAACGTGGCCAAGATGCTTTGCAACCTGTCCTCTTGTTGGAATGCTAAATTCCCAAACGTTCTCATGAAATGGTCTTTAGGCCCAAAGCGTGGGGGCTTCCCGTGTTTTGTGCTTGTTTGTGTTTCATTTCTCTGCTGCTTTTGTACGCCAGAGGAGGGTCGGTGCTGGCCGGGCAGACAGCGAGGGGCTGGGGGGCGTTACGGGGTTTATGGGGTGTTTGTGTCCGGTGTCACCGCTTTGGGATTCTGCCCTCCTCCCCGAGTGCCAGGAGAGCCTTTGTTCTGAGGACAAGGGGACATTGTGTCAGCGGGAGAGGGGGGGGAGGAGGAGGAGGGGGCTGAAGGCCTTGTCAGTCCCCCCGCCCTGAGCTCTGGGAGTGGAGCAAGAGAGCAAACCTCGGAATTCCGCGTGAATTCTTGCCGATAATTTCTTGGCACAGCGCGACGAATTAAAACATAGTGACGTGTTCCTGCGCTTCCACGCCGCCGGCTCGCGCCCCGCTGACTAATGCCAGGCGGCCTTACACACGGCCGGCTCTGGGGAAAGCCCACCCCTGACAAGGACAGGTCCAAGAAGCGCAGAAGCCTGGCGGAGGCGCCGCTGTTACCGGGCGTTACTGCTGGGAGGTCCCAGTTTTAGTAAAATATGCCTTTAGCGTAAACACTGCGCGGTCCCTACCCAAAACGTGCTGTGACGGAGTTACCAGACAGCCGGCTTTGAGGTAGAGCAGGACGGGAAGGGCAGCCAGGTGTCCCCGGGAGGAGTTCCCCAAGTTCTTTTCCCTCGTGGCGGAGTACGGGGTCGGTGCCAGGAGGCGGCTGTGGCTCAGCCGGTCGTTACGGGCGGCGCGAATCCCGCTGGCCGCGCTTGGAGAGGAGAGGACTCCATCCGCCCCTTGTTTTGCAGTCACTCAGGCGGAATATCTGCGTCCCTCAGCAGACCTGCACTGCGGAGGAGCGGGGCAGTGCCCTCACTGCCTCGGGCTCCCCGGGGAAGGCGGCGGGGCAGAGGAGCTGTTCGTGCAACCGTGGGCGAGAGGGTGGGAGGGAGCTGAAACGGGAGCCCAAAGCAGGCCGTGGCAGGAAGGGGCGGCTGACACGAGTCCTGACCTGGATGGAACAGCAAAGGGAGGAGGAGAAGCCAGGGATTTGGTGTGAAAACCGAGGAGTCCACGCGTCCTTTTTGCTTGTTTTCCTTCAGCAGCAGGCACGAGAGAAGCGTGAAGCGCGGCCTGGTTCGGCTGTGGTGTCCGACGTGAGGTGTCCGACCCGCACCACAAGAGGCCGAGCTTCCCTCAGTGGACGTTCAGCGAAACCTCAAACAAACGCAGCCGTGTCTGGCCTTGCACCAGCTTATTAACGAGTGAACTCATGCCATCCGGCTCTCTGCAAATCCTTGTTCCAGGCTGTGGCGGTGGAAACGCTCCCGAGGCCCGAAGGGGGCTTGTTCCTCGGGGCTTGTTCCTCACCTCGTTGTCAGGGACTGGCTGCCCTTTGTTCCGCCGGCCCTTCCCACTTGGGGTTTGGAAGCGCTGGTGGCAGCGTCCGAGCAATTTTGGCACCCGGGGGGCTTGGCCTAGCAGAGCCCCAGGGCCCGTGGCCAGAAGGAGGCCGTCTGCTCCGGGCTCTGGGGGGTGGTAGCATCCGCAGCAAATTACCCGTGAGTATTTCAGAGCCCGTGTGCCTGCTGCTGGCGGCCTGGGAGGCAAAGCTCACCCGGGGACAGGGCCGGGAGCCTCAGCCCCTGCTCGGGGAGTGCAGCGGGGGCTCTGCGTCCACACGGTGCTACAGCGCGGTCCCAGCGCTGGGCTGTCGTTAATTACCTTCGGTTCCATTGATTCCTCTTTTTTTTTGGTAGGTTTAACTGCGGAGGGACTGTTTTGTTCTGTGCTGTTGTCCGACGCGTTTGCATGTGGGCCAGCATCGTTAAATAGATTAAATCGATCCTCTCTCGCGGCCGCGTGCTGGCCTGCAGGGCTGCGGGGCTGACCAACAGCACTCGTTGTGCACAGCGGCTCCTGGCTCGCTGTGGGGAGCTGCTGGCGGTGGGGCCCAGCTGCCGAGTGCTCTGTGCCCGGCATCGCCGCGCGGCCTCGGAGCTGCGTGGTGGGGAGAGGGCTGCGTTTGCTCTAACAGCCGGGATGGGGCTAACGGGCTGTTCTGCAGACAGAGCTCCAGTAAATACACTTGGGTTTCTTGTAGAGCTTCTGGCAGCTATGCGTTTCTTGTAAATTAACTCAATTACCCGTTCTGTTTCCCTTTGTAGGGTGCCTGTCGTTGATGGTGAGCGGAAAGGCTTCTCACCATGAGTTACTGGAGTCTGGATAAGAAGAGCTGTCTGCAGTACTGCCGGCACTTCTTGGTGGACAACGGGGTGTTTCACGGTGAGTGCCGCGTCGTGGTGCCGCCTTCCCGTTCTGGTGGAGAGGGGAAACCGTGCTGTGTTTGGAGAGGCCGTGGGTGCTCGGACAGGGGGCGAGCGGTGGTCGGAGCACCGACGGCAGGCAGGGTTGCTCCGGGTGCAGGTGGCAGTTGTGTTTTGGACCAAAAGGGATGACGAGTCTGTGCTAACTTCCTCATGAGGCATCTCTGAAAGCGCTGCAGCGAAACCTGCAGGTATGCGTCTTTTGAGGAGGAAGTGGAAGCGTCTGCTGGCACTTCCAGGCGTTGATCAGAAGTGTGTGCTAAACAACAAAGCAAGTTCCCCATAGCGACCCCCCAATGAGTCCGCTGCCAGCCCCTTGCCTTTTAGCCTCGTGCCGCTGCAAGCTGCATGGGAAGGTCGCTCGGGTGCTGAGGTCTGCCTGAAGGCAACATCGGGGAGCTACCCTGACGATGGTTTGGTATAAAATTCTTTTCATGGCTTCTTCTTCTCCGCTTACACTTGATCTGTCAGCTTCACTGGCGAGCGCGTGTTTCTGGGAGCCCCAGATTTTGTATTCCTTGTTCTCTCTGAAGTGAGGGATGAACGGACTGTCACTGCGGGGCAGATTTGTGGCACCACTAACAGCGGCAGAACGGAATGCCTCTCAATTAACTACTGAAAGCCAACCCCAGATCTAAAGGATTTGGACACCTATCTTTCTGCTTACCTTAATGTTTCCTCTGCAGCCCGCTGAGCGTCGTGCTGCATCGCACCGTCACGGAACTTGCACTGCATTGAACCGTCCCTCAGCAGGTTTCAGTGGCGGTGTGCGTGTTTTTGGAGAACACGGGGCAGTTGTACCAGATGCACCGTGCTGGGTAGTAGGGGCGTTTACATTGCTGTGAGACTGCTGCAGAAGGATACAGCCCTCACTGCGGGGAATCCTTTGCTTAAACTGCAGGCACAACCGGGCGGGGAGAGCTGCAATCTAGCCGTGACTGCACAACACAGCAATGACAGGGTTACACTGAAATAAGTGGCAAACCTGGCACAGGCAGGCACCACAGCTGTACTTCTCAGATGAAACCGAGGTTCAGCCCTGGGATTTGTCAGGGTGCTCCTGGTCCCGCTGATTTTGGGACCGCTTTCCTTCTGAGATGTCTGTGGCCCTATGGAAGGAGGGAGTTGTCTCCCACACGGCCTCACCCAGGTCCCCCCTGCCCGAGCGTGAGCGCTCTCGTGGTGCTTTGATAGATGCCCGTGGATGACGCTTCTCTGCAGGCTCTCTGCCATGGGTGTGTAGCTGGAGCAGCTCCGTTTTGGGATACGTATTTGCAATTTTCCTATTGCAGAAGAAATGGGAGAAAAGTCTGGGCCAGGCTTTGTGACTCGAGGTGGTGTTTTGTAGCGGAGCAGCGTAATGTCTCCATCTGGCTAATCCTGCGGAGACGGGATAACGATCCATTAGCACCGAGTCCTGCAATCCACAAATAGTTACTGAAGTGATGAGTCTGCAAAGCGATAATCATCTGAAGCAGGAGATACAATCGGCAGGAACCCTAGACCAGAAAGGTTCTGCGGCTTCATTTATTTGTCCTTCATTCGGGACCAGACAGGATTCATCACTTTCCCCGGCAGAGCCCTCCAGGGCTTCCTATCCGTCCCTCCAGCCTGAGCACGCCGCTGCAGAGGGAGCTGCAGCCCTGCTGACCAGCGCTGGAAGCGGCAGTGCCAGCAGCACAGGAGGCATGAGCGTGTCCCCAGGAGTCAGCACGCTGCTCCCGGCACCTCAGCACTTGGTTTGCTGCGGAACCGTGCTGAAAGGGACGGCAGAGCTTTGGCAGGGTCGGCTTTGTGTCGCCGTGCCTTCTGCTCCTGTGGCTCCTGACAGAGGGCAGCGGTGACGTGGGGGCAGTGAGCAGGCTGAGCGCTTGCCCCCGGTCTCTACTGGCTTCTTGCCTGGGGTCACCCTGGCTGTTCCACCGGGAGATGAGGAGAGGAAATCTGAGGTGAACCTGCGGGGAAGGTGCTGCCCGTTAGCAGGACAGGCACCGTGAGTGCGCTCCTTGCGACCTGCTGGCAGTTGAGTTGTTCGGTTTGTTTCCAGCTCCGGTATCTGTTACTTCTCACTTCAACAGGTCTGATTTTTTTTTTAATTACTGTTTTCGTATTCTGACATTGAGATCACGGCTCTCCAGAGAGCAAGCGTGTGGAGCTGCTGATGAGCTTTTTGCTACATTTGTGCATGCTAATATTCTGTAGTCGCTGAACGGCAGGCGTGACATGTTTGGCAAATAGATGATTTAGTCGCAGCAATTCTGGAAGTAGCTTCACGTAGTTATCGTATTAGAGGCAGTTACTTATGCCAATTATCTTTTCCTCCTCTCTCAGCAATACAAACCTTTTGTTTAAATTGCACTTCTGTGATTGCAATGCTCTGCTCTCTCTAGTTTTATCATCCGGCCTCTCCGCCTCTTTCCTTTCAGACGTTGGTGTCGGCAGGGACTGCACCGCGGCAGGTAGGCCGTTGAGTTCGTTCAGCCTTGCCCGTATTAACTCAGCCGTGCCCTTTCGTTCAGAGCAGCGGATTAATTCAGAACCGTTGCACCTCAGGGGCAAAGCAGACAACTTTATCCCAACTTCATCTGCTGCTTAAACACGGGAAACTCACAGAAATGGGAATGCCGATGCTCCTTGTTCCTCGGGAACGCGAGAGAGAGGGGACTGGGAGAGCAGAGCGGGGCGTGAGGGGACACGAGGTGAATCTGCTTTATTTGGCTCAGAAAATCAAAGATTTCAGGGGGCCATGCCTGGCCATAAGTGTAGTTGCAAAGAGTAAGCTTGGGGAAGAAAAAGCTTATTGAACTGCTGGGAACGTTGGCACAGGACCACGCTGAAATCCGTGAGGAAATGCAGGGAAGAACCGAATTGCTTTGAGGCAGAGGCCAGTAAGTTTCGAAGAAGTGTTAGAAGCATCCTGTGTGTGCCCTTGCTCTGAAGTTGCAAATGCAATTAGTGGCAGCGAGAAATAGGCTGGCAAGTGTAAATGTAAGGCTGGGGGGCTGTCTGAGCGCTCCCCGGCCATGTCCCAGGTACTGAACAGCAGAAGCACCAGGACTGTCTCCGTTCCTGCAGGAAATGCTGCTGTGTGCACATCAGACTGCCCCCTCTGTGTTTTGGTGATGCTTTGGGACACTGGCACGCTGTTAGGCGAGACAAAGGCGCTGACACACAACGCCGTGCGTTCCTGCAGGCTGTAGCAGGCGCTGTTCGGGCAAGGACTGAACACTGCCGCGTGCAACGCTCAAGTCCGGTGTGCGTCTGGGTTGCCTGAGCGTTCCTCAGCGTTCTGCGCTGTTACCAGCGAAAGCTGCTAAGAGCTGCACTTGGATGCTCACATCCCTGTCCGTCTGACGTTTTTGGTTGCAGAAGTGGAAGTGGCTGCCGTGCCTTGCACTCTAGGGAGCTTTCTCTGCCTGGGAGCACACGTGGCAGTTTTCTTGGGCAGCGGCGAGGTTCGTGCAGCGTGCACACCGAGCGTAGCAGCACAGCTCGGCCGGCAGGCTGCTGCAGCGGGCGGCAGGACGGAGCAGGTGGGCAGCCTAACGCTGAGAACAGCCTCGTGGACACGGGGAGCCTCCTTCCTTTTCTCTCCTACTGCAAAGAGGGCCAAAATACAAAGTACACCGTGCCTCTAGGCTCGGCAGATGATTTTTATCAGGCTTTTCAAGCTGTAAAAGCGGATCTGTTTTGTTACAGTGCAGGATCGGCCGTGCTGTCGGGCCAAACATCCGTCTACTCCGCCAGCGGATCCGGGGGGCTAAAAGCACGAAGGCCACAATGGTGCGTGCCTAAATCCTCCCTGTGGAACACGCTCCCAGCACCTGCCGGTCAGCAACGTCGGTGCTTCCCCAAGCTGCATCACGATGTCGGAATTTATTAACTTCCCTTCTCCTGACTTCCCATTCTTTAGCATTCCTTTTTCCTTTCGACCACGTGTGGGGACCAGCGGCGGGCGGCAGGGCGGTTGGTGCAGACCTGCTGCTCGGAGGGAGGCGCCCCTTTCACGCAGCCTTTTGAAGAGCACCTCGCAGCCTTCCCGCGCGGGACGGAGCAGTTGTGCCCCGCCGTCAGGAGGCGAACACCTTCCGCCGTGAGAGACTGCCCCTGGCAGGTGTCACTGCAGCGCTCTCCGTTCAGCTCAGCCCCAGAAGCTGAGCTCTTACGCAAGTTCCTGGAGGCTTTTTTTTTTTGCTTCAGTGATCCTGAACTTTTGTGTGCAACGAATGGGAGCATAAATGCATTACGTTTTACTTTTTACGCAGTAAAATGGCCAGTTTTGCTTATTGGAGCACAAGATTTGGGGGGAACAGTGTGAGATGTGTGCTGAAACGCACGTATGTGTGCCTTGGTGCTTGCTGCTGGGCGAAGCTTCATAATGAGCTCTGCTGAAGCCTTGGGGCTGCGGTGCTAAAAACGCCAGATGTTGACTGCAGAACTTGCTCGTATGTTTTCGTGGCCAGCTTCAGCTGAAGTTTGTAACGATGCCGGGGAGAGCAGGAGAAGTGAATAGTGCGGTAATCCAGACTTTGTGTTCGGAATTCCTTCTGCAAAACAGCCAGGTGTCGCTGGAAATGTGCGCAGAAGAAGGGCATTAACGAATTTGAAGTTCTCATAGACCGAAAAGCAGTTCCTGAATATACTGGAAGCTTCCTCTCCCTGCCTCCCTTAACGCGTACCGGCCTCTGGGAGCCGCGGCTCCCACCTGGCGCCGTGGGGCAGGAGGAGCTCCACGCCGCCCCAGGGTGCCTGGTTCTGATCCCAGTGGTTTTCCCCCTCCATCTCTGTGTGTGTCAGCCTTACCGAGAGCAGAGTCTTCGTTAGGGACGGAGGAGTGGAGCTGATTAAAGCCTTAATCTGATGAGAGCGACAGGTTGGTCGTGCAGATAACCTGAAGTTTCATTCGCAGCTAGCCGAGTTCCCAGGAGGAGACTGTGTTACAGCTTGGGTCTAATATTAAATCTGGACGATGAGCATGAGGATGTTATCTTCTTATTTCATTGTCTGTTTACGGTGAAGGCAAAGGTTCTCTAATCAGCTTTCCTTCTCTGTGGCAGAAGAAGGCTTTGTACCGGTTTCCGTCCATTTTGTCAGTGAAAAAGGAAAAACTGATGAGCCAGAAAATTAATAATCCTCTGGCGCTGTAATTTCAAAACCTAATTGTTAAAAATGTTCTCGTTTATTGGAAGATTCATATTTTGCAGTAGAACTTGCACTGCCGTGTCCCTTAGCCCGCGGATGTAGGCACGGCAAGCGGTGGTTTTTAATGTCTATAAACTGAGCTTCCGTGCTTCTTAGCAGCTTGGCAAAGGTGCAGGCGTGAGGCAGCACTTTCACCCTGGGGTTGCCACCTTGGACTTGTAAAGGCAGACTTCGCTGCCGTTCCTGAATGCCTCCAGGCATCTGCTTGGCTTTCCTGGGGGGTTTTCAGCTGTTCCTGTGGTCTGAGACCGGAGCTGCCTGGGGAGGAGAGGCCGGAGCGCAGCGATTCCCATCGCCATCAGCTCGTCTGTCAGCCCCGCTGCCCGCCCCGGGGCTCCTGCAGCTCTGCTCCCTGCCGGAGGAGCTGGCAGCGCCTCGGTGGCCGGCCTCACGCGTCTTTTGCCAGGGTTATTGCAGAGCGCTGCTTCTGGGGAGCTGAAAACATCGGCGCTGGTTTGGCCGGTGCCGTTTGTGCCCCTGGCACGGCGTCCTGCCACGGCAGCTCGGCCAGAGGTGCTGAGCATCTGGAGCTGGGCGCGCAGAAGGGAAGAGCCGGCAGGTACTGGGGGAAAGCCTTAAATCCCCCTTCTCACCGAGGGGACGGTGAGCGCTGTGGCACTCGAGGTACTTGCTGTCTCAGAATAATTCCCGTGGTTTAATGACAGAGCCTTGTTTGCACAGCAAATGAAGAGAACCGGAAAATAATATCAGTCCGGGGGAAATGGATTTTGAGTGAACGAACATCTTTTTAATAAGCTCTATTGCTTTTGTAGCTGCGACTGTCAGAAACTATCAGTGAAATGAGGCTTGGAGTACGGGTAATGCCTTTTATGAAACCAGCTTAAAAAGCTGAAGAGACAGACTTGGAAGCATGCCAGCCGCTGCGAAGGTCACCAGGGAAGGGCTTGTGGGGCAGCAAAACTAGCTAGGATGCGCGGGCTGCCCAGCCTCAGCGGGATGGAGCTGCAGCGCCAGGCGAGACGAGGCGAGCTGGTTGCCTTCTGGCTTTCCCCTTCGCAGGCAGTGCCTCGGAGGACGCGCCGGCTCCAGGTCTGACGGGCTGACGGTGCGCTGGGTGTAGGACCTGGCTTCGCAGTGGCGAGTTGTCACGGTGGTTGTTTTGTGGAGCTGAAGGCACTACAGGTATTTGCACGCCTCTTGGCATACGTCCCCCCAGGTTCCCCAGAAGTCTTCATTTGTTTGCTGCAGTGTCCTTGCTGACCGTACGGCGTGCTGATCTCTGGAGCCATACAGCACCGAAGCGCTTCGATTTGCGAAATGAACGTTACTCTGAAGACAGAGTAATAAGGGATGTGCTGATGGTGAGAGCAGCCTTCCCCCAGAGCAGGCTGGGTGCTGGAGATGCTCGTGCATAGCTCCCATCACGTATCAAGGAACGCCGGGAGCGCGGCGCAGTTACACCTGCAGCACGTTACCGGGTGCAGTTTGACGTACCAAGAACCAAACCGAAGGCTGGGGACGGCTCCTTCCTGTTTTGTTGTTGAGCTGTGGCTGTAACACATCGATTCGTTCGGATGCAAGCGTATTGACAGCTGTCCAGAGGCTTCGGAGCGATGACTCGGTGAGAAGTCATCTTGTGAGCTGAGGTGTGAACCCCTGGTGGGGTAACCGGGCAGCGGTCCCACTCCCCTCGGTACAGCTGCCCGAGGCACTTCTCCCTGCAGAACCAGGCTGCAGGCGTGGGGAGCAGCCAGCAGGGATCCCACGGAGGCCCTGGGGCTTGTTCCATGTCACGGGCTGGGCTGCGTCTGCTGGATGGAGCCACGGCGTGTTGTGCCGTGCTGCTGTCTGACACGCCACAGAACCAGAGGATATTTGGGTTGGAAGGGACCTTAAGGATCACCTAACCGCTCCGTCAGGTGTCCCTGACACCCCCAGGGAGGGGGACCCACAGCTCTGGGCAGCCTGTTGCAGTGCCTCACCTCCCTAACGGATCCTAACGGATCCTAAAAGATCCCCATCCTTTTTATAACCCCTGTTAAGTATCGAACTGATGATTTCTCAGTAAGTAAAACGTCCGTCAGCTCCGCTCGCCCTCGGTGCGACCAGCAGGCAGGACTGCTCCCACTCTGCCCTGCCCCGATCTCGCTATCACCCAACTTTTCCCTGGCACAACCGGACAAATCCTGCGCTCCTGTACCGCTGTTGGTCTCTGAGGATGCCGCTGGGGATTCTGTGGTGCTGCTGTAGAGGCGGCTGTGCAGGGCCCGCGGGGCAGTGCGAGAGCAGAGGAGCGGTAAGCCAGCAGCAAGTCAGGGGCTCTGCCCATCGCTCCGCGCTGGCCGTAAGCCCGATTTCCGCAGCACTTGGCTTAAAGAAGCACGGTACTTAGCCAGTAGCGTGGTCACTTCTTACAGCCACCGGCAGAGTTGCTGCTCGGCATCTCACTGGAGACGACTTGTTCTTAGGAAATCGGATGCTCAGTGATGCACAGGCTGAGCCATTTGCATGCTCCGCGCTCTCCCCGGCCTCGCTGTGCGGCGCACAAAAGCCGCCTGTTCCCCTGCGGGGAGGAGAGGCGCAAAGCGTGGCAGGGGGAGCACCAGGACCTCGCCTTCCCCCCGCACAATGCCGGGCTGCGGCCGCGGGGAGTTCCTCGGGGTGTTCTTCCTCGCCTGCATTCAGCCTGCGTCTCCGGCCGAAGCGCGGTAATCGCTTCCCGACCGGCCTCCCCGGAGCCTGCGGGATTTCCTCGTGCTGGCCTGAGCCGCTCTTCTTGGCGGGCGCTACAGGCGCCGAATGTCTTAGTCGCGGCACCGTGCGTGCGCATCTCGCACCCCAAGTCGCTGCTCCCGCCTCCCCGCAGCAGCGGCACGGAGCAGAAGCCTCCGGCTTCCCCGCCGGGCTGCGCTTTTCGGCTTTGAAGGAAGTTGCCTCGTATCGCCTCTGCGTTTGTGTTTCTGTCTCTTACGGCTCGCCAAGATCTCGTTGCTCCCCGTAAGGAGCCGCGCTGGCGAGGTTCTCCTGTACGGATGGCTTCCCAAATGTTTCGTCTCCGGAGACGCGAAGATTAAATCGAGGCTTTCCTGCAGGGAGCATTTCCGTTCTACTTGCCAATGATGCCTGAGAGTTGCAAATTTGATGGCAGACCTTGAAGTGTACAAAAATTTAAGTCCAGAAAAAGGTAAGGATGTTTGGGTTTGTAGTTCCTGTGGGAACAGCTAACAGCATGCTGCAAGTGCTCATAGAAAAGCAGGGGCGCCGCGTGTCTGTGACTGGGAACTCGTCAGAGCCGTCACTGTTTGGACGTGTTTTAGAATGGCAAACATAAATATGCCCCAGTATTTAAGGGGAAAACTTGGGTTGTTTTTTCGGGGGGGTGTTTCAAATTGGAGATACATTTCTCCATGCAAACATGTGGATTGTACGGGAGGTACTGCTCCTGCAGCGTGGACAGAGATTGCTTTTTATCTTAAATTGTCACAAATGCATTTGCCTTTAAAAACGTTCCCGACCTTTTAATCTGTCGGTCACTTCGGCACAGCACAGCTTTCCGTGGGAAACAGTGTCCGTGTTTTCCAGCAGCACTTACAAAGAGAATGCTGACCCACAGGCAAGAGGGGTGCAGAACTGTGGCCAGAGCGCCGTGGATGAGAAAGACGCATCGATCCCAGAACGGGAGGGGACGGGAGCGAAGGAGGAGACGGCTCGAGGAACTTTCTTCGGGAGCTTCTGATTTGTGGTGTCTGATGTTGTTCGGTTTGGGGCGGCGCTGGGAGCAGGGTCGGGTGGCTTTAAGCCTCTGCGCGGCTGCAGGGTTACTGCTGCACCGAGAGGGAGAGCTCGAGGCAGACCGCGTTCATTTTTGTTTTGCTCTTGCCATTGCTGGCGTTGGGTTATGTGGCTTAAAGAAAAATTTAACAAAAAGGCATTTAGCAAAGAGCTTGTCAAAATCGGGTGTTCTGACTATAATTTTCTAAAAGAAAAATCAAACAGCCTCAGCTCAGGTGAAGCCACCCAGAGAAGCAGCTTGTGTTCCCGGCTGTCTGCTCACCCGCTGGGAAGGCTGTCTTAAAAAAAAAAGGAAAGAAAAAGCAGAGGAGGTTTTCTAGTGGCTTTTTTCCTCTGTGTTTACCGTGGATAACTCCACACGACGAACACTTTAACTAGTGGCAGTGGTGGGAAGCGGGGTCGCGAAGGGGGTCTGTTATTCGGGCGTCCCGTCGGGCGGCGCGGGCGTGCTGCGGCTCCCCAGGCGGCGCTCCTACCTCGGAGGGTTGCGTTCCGCACGGCTCGACGTTAAGTTCTGATGCACACGGGGAGGTGACGGAGGGCAGCTGTTACTCCATCTGCCTGCTGAGACGCGGTGGTAACGGATACGTCCCCGTTTCATAATTTACGAGAGCATGGGAAGGGACTTTGGGGAAGAGCCCTAGAAAAAAGGCGTCGGGTTTAACTCGTGAAGCTGTTGTGGATGCGTGCGTACGGACAGATAAACGCGTTCCGTGCCAGGGGTGAAATCCTCTCCGAAGTTATTTTGTCGTCCCTTTTCCATCGGCAAATACAGCGGCAACCGCCAGATGAGCGCTCCCGTTGCTCCTCCTCAGTTCGTCGCCTGGCCGGGCGGCAGGAGCCCGGTGCACGAGGCGAGGTCTTGTCCCGTCCCGTCCCGCCCCGTGCCGCTGTGTCCACATGCGTGATGTGCCCGATGTCCCCTTCCGCGGGCGGGTGGCTCCGTGAGCCTGCCCCCCCCGACGTGTGCCGTCGTGGCAGTGCCTGGATAAAGCGGTGCCGCCCGGAGCAGCCCGGCGCTCGGCCATGAGCTCCCGCAGGACGCCGCCGCTCTCCGCCTGCCGTCAGCGCGGCCGTAAGTGCGACCGCGGCTGCTGCCCGGGGGTCGGGGGGTGTTGGACAGGCCGGCGGGCTGAGCGGTGGCACTGGGCCTCGCAGCGTCCGTGTGGGCTGGGGACGAGTTCTGTTCACAGGGCCCCGGCAGCAGCCCTTTTTAAGGCCGTTGCCGGTGCTGCTTTGGGATTCTTGCACCTTTAAATCTACCCAAGCGCCTACAAAATGGGTACGGAGTGTAGGCCCTGTGACGGTGCGTGGCAGCGGAGTGAGCGCTGGGAGAGGAACAGACAGGGTCCCCCTGAGAAGAGCCTGAGGTCTGGCTCCCGTAACAGCTTGCACCCGCCACAGCACCGCAATAAGGCAGGGTACGCACGTGGCGGCTCCGGAAGTTTTCAAGCCTCGGTGTGTTTGGTTCCGGAGGAGCGAAGGACCTCGCGGGCAGCAGGTCACAGACACGTTAGAGCAGCCAGCAGCGAAGCTGTGTGCTTCCTGAATGCCTGCTACTCGTGCGTGGCTACTCTGAGTTCCGTGCGGTCTTGTTTCAGCCAGTCTGAGAGCACTGTTACCGCGCCAAGCAGAACCGAGGCGTCTTTGGGAAGCTGTGGCACGCAGGTCAAACCGGGCAGGCACCCAAGCGCTGGGGCCACCGGTAAGGCTGGGGGTGTCCCGCCCCGGTGGGCAGCTCCCGGGGAGGTCCTGGAGCCTGCTGTGATCCACTGCCGGCTCCTTCCAGCGCCACTCTCCCCTACGAGAGCTCCGAGCCTCCCACGGGCCGGGCGCCGCCTGTGCCCGGCGGTCCCGCAGGTGTCTGCCTGGGAGACGTTTCCGCACGTTGCCGGCAGGAACGCTGCTTTGCATGGGGCGCGAAGGCTCGGCGGGTTGTTTTCGGTAATAAAATTACCTCGGTGCTGGGGACCGTCAGCTCTTTGTTGTCCGCAGCTGACTCACCGCGGGTGACTCGCGCCGAGGTAATTGGAGAGCGGAATAGATAAGCACGTCGGGTAGGAAAATGACTGCTGCTGAGAAGTGGGAATAAATTAATTCCTACCAGCAGCTGAACGGGGGGCTTCATTCATTGATTGAAAGGTTAATTAACTCCACCTTCAGCTCCGCTGCGCTTTTCCCCCTCCTGCTCTCTCGAGGAGCCCCAGCCGTGGGTGCGTGTGGGTGCGTGTGGGTGCGTGTGGGTGCGTGTGGGTGCGTGTGGGTGCGTGTGGGTGCGTGTGGGTGCGTGTGGGTGCGTGTGGGTGCGTGTGGCAGCCCGAGGGGCAGCAGGGCTCTGGGCAGCCCAGTGCCACCCTGGGCAGGCCGTGGTGCCGCGAGGTGCCAGGCTTGCCGCTTTGTGCTGCTGGTTGCCGATAAATTCACAGGCAGCAGAAGGCTCTGCTCGGGCTGGAGCTGGGGCAGCGCCTCCTCCGCACCTCTCCGAGGGCACAGGAGCATGCCTTCAGGGGCACCCTGCTGGGGTTTTTCTGCTTTTGTTTCCTTGGACGGGCTGGGGGGGGGGAAATATAAAGGAGTGGCATATGGGGAGGGGAAAAAACATAAAGAAACCGGACCCAGCGCAGTAGGTTGCTGGGACCTGTGTTTCACCGAAGCATGGGTGGTGCATCCAGGGCTGAAGAAGAGCCTTGGCGCTGACGTCCCGAAGCCTGGTGACTCGTGCTGCTTGAATGAAACCTGGGCTAATTTGTTGAAGATAACAATTAGAAGCCTGCCGAGCTGGCGGAGGGAAGGTATCCTGCAGCAGGGGTGGAAACCATGCATTATGTATTGCGGCTGGGGGCTGCGCCCTCAGGATTCGGTTACAACCTGAGCTGTGGATCTCAAGGGGACCACAGGCCCTGCAGGTGAGGTGCTGCCCTAGCAAGTATCGCACAGCATTCTGTCAAGGGTGATCTCGCTGCAGGAACAAGATTTAGGGATATGGATCCTGTGGATCCAAGGAAATGCTCCAAGAGGGTTTTTTTTGCATGGCCAGGCGTGTCAGTGTTTGGATTCCGGTTTCTTTCTGGGTGCTCCCTGAGCAGCTTAATGTGAAACGGCGCGAGGGTCCGGAAGCGTTACCGCAGGGCAGATGAAAGTTCCGGTAAAATATGAAACACAGAAATTAAAAGGGTCCTGAGGCGGGGCAGGGTTCCCCTCAGCTTCCCATGCTGATGGCGTTGCGCTCAGCTGCGTGGCGCTCCGGACGCTGGCGCTGCCCTGAGGTTTAGATGCGACGTGTCCTCTGGCGGCCGGGCAGTAAGAGACAGCCCGCACAGCGCCTCGCCGAGCCACAGCTACCGAGCTGGGGGGTGTCCGAATGCCGAGAGAGGAGCTGATGTTACAGCGGAAACTGACTTTATTTCCTGGGTGTGTTTCGTCTCCGCGAGCTTTGTGTTGGCCTAATGCAGAGCGCGTATTGTTTAGAAACGCAGTTTATGTCCTCCGTAACGATGAGGCTTCTGATGGTTTGGCAATGCTCTTTCGCCTTAGTTAATCCCCTCGTTTTGTCAGCTGGCTGTAACATCCAGTCCCTGAAAACAAGGCAGGAGACTGAACGTCATCTCCGTGCGGGCAGCCGTTCTTGGAAGGCGATGGAAAACGGTGTTTGTGAAGTGAAATCCCCGTCAAAGTGGCCAACATCCCATTCGTCCACAGCCTGTGCTCCACCGAGCCTTTGCTGTAGGCTCTTGGCAGTGGAGGTCTGCCTCTAGGAGCTAGCTGACAGCGTTACCTTGGATAACCACAAACCGAAACACGGCAGGAAAAAGTCCCAGGCCTGCTGCTGCCATTGCTATTTTTTTTTAAAACTAAACATGAATTTTTAACCTGGGGAAGCCGCCCAGGGCTGGGCCTGAGGCACAGCCTCACGTGTGGCTCTGCTTGTGGTCTGCGCCTCCGTGTCCTGGAGAGCCGTGCCCGGGGCCACGGCTGCTTCCCTCACGGCTCTGATGTGCCTGGATTTACTTCAGGTATGGCTAGGGAAAGCACTTTAATTTCAGAGCAGTGACTTCTGCAGGAGCTGCTCCCCGGCGCTCGGCAATCCCCGGTATTAAAGACCCGCCTGCACACGGGGACAGATTAGAGGAGCCGGGCGGGAGGTGGCGGCGGCCGATTTGGGGCGGATTAGAGTGCTTTGGGACGTAAGGCCGCGTCTGGTCGGTGCTGGGCGCTCCAGCTTAGCGCTCGCAGGCTGCAGCGAGATTTATTCCGCGGCGAGAGGCGGCCTCGGCAGGTAACGTCTGCCCTGCGTGAGGGGGCGACCCGAGCGCCCTGGGCTCCCATGGCTTTCCTCCGGGCTTCGGGGCTCTGCCAGGTGGTGGGCAGCGTGGCCGCCTCCGAGAAGGTCCAGCTGGCGCAGATGGGTTTGTATTTGGCTTGGTGCTGGGTGCAGAAGCGGCTCCTTCTGAAAAGATGGGTGTATCGCTGAGAAAGGCGACCATCGCTCCAGCCGAACATCAAAGAGTGCTCTGCATTCGGGTCTGCTTTGCGCTAAGTGATTGTTGTGGGGGGGTGAAGGCAGCCGGGTCGGTGTCCTTACAGCCCGTTAACCTGCAGGGCGTCTGTGGGGGTGATTTTAGGCTGTCGGGAAGGTTTGCCTGCCTCGGGAAACACAAGTAACCTGGCAGATTTCAGATTTTTTTTTGATTTGAAAGTAAATCTTCAAATATACAATGCATAAGCATGATTTTAATTTCTGGATTAATTAGCTTTTTATCTTTGTAGCATAAGCTATGCTGTATTCTCGTCTGTAACTTCTATTCATTTTCAGAGAACAAACGCACCCTTAGCGCTTGTGTCAGAAAAACACGGTAACGTGGAAACAAGCGCGTGGGAAATGTGTGCTAATTACAAGTGGGGTACGGAATCGTGCAGGAAATTGAAGCCGCAGAAGAAATTGTAAAGTCTTTCAGGATTTTTTCCATGTTTTCTGGTGGTTGGAATTATCTGCTCGTGGCCCATTTTCTGCTTTTCTTCATGAAAAAACGTAGTCCCTTCTGCTGCCTTTCGCCAGTGGTGCTCAGCCACGGCCCGGAGTCCCTCTGGTTTCTGCCAGGGCTGAGCTGAGGGTAACAGAAACACTTACGTGAAACTTACTTGTGTTTAAGACTTATTAATAACTGATTACGGATTAGGCGCAACGAAGCAGATTATCTGTATTGAGTAGCTCGTAGCTAAACCTCTTCCGAAGGCAAAGTCGTGTTGCAGTGGATCGCTGACAGCGCGATAGAAACGTGCGTGGGCTTTGCGGTTAGGAAACGGCTCAGGTTCGCAGCTCCACGGGCTGTTCTTAGGGACAGCCTCAGACCTGTGCCGGAGGAAATTTTTAGAATTAAAGGTGTGCAGGCTCCGTTCTTGTACACGCAGGAAGTTTTAGGGATGTGCTTTGCTTCAGTTTCTCTTCCTTCTTTAAGGTTGCGACTTTTCCATCCCTCTCCGTTTCATGGCTTGTCTGCCCGGTACTTGGTGCACCTTCAGGGCCATGAACTGCCTCGGCTTTAGCTTGAATCAGTGGAGACCCGTAAGTGACAGTAACGTCTCGTTCTGGCTTGATGCACGTCTCCTTTCTGGTTCATCCTAAAGCGCTGCCACACGCACCCGTCCACTGGCCGTGGGTGACAGGCCAGGGACAGGCCAGGCCTTCGCAAGGACAAATTCACTGCAGTCGTCCACATCTGTGGTGCTTTCGGGAGCCTTCGGTTCTCTTCAGCTCAAGTCGTCAGCCCTCCAAACAAAACTCCATCCAAATACCGCTTCCGCTGCAGTTCTGGGTGCGGAGCAAGAGGCCTTGGGGGGCTTGGTACCGGGGCCAAGGTTTGGGGCACTGCTCCGCCTGCGTCTGACCGAGCAGAGGCCGCTTCTCCTTCGTTGCTGGCCTCAGGGTTGTGTGTGAAGGGGGGGAAGATGAGGAGAAGAAATAAAGACACCCGGGGCAGCATTTGGGAGCCAGCCAGAGCGTAAGCAAAGCAGCCGGGAGGTGAATTTGGAGAGATATCAAGAGAGGAGAGGCTATGCGGTTAAACCAAGAAAGTAATTTAGGAAGGTGATACCCATGTACTGAGATCAAGGGGAAAGGTTATCTTGATCCTAGTGTTTGGGGAGCTGTGGGAGGGAAGATGTGAGCTGAAGTGGAGGAGATGGGTCTACCTTAGTCAAAACAAAGAGAAACAAAGCTTCATTGTCCCAGATGGGATGGGCGGATCAAGAGGAGTTACCCGTGTGCTGGAAATTTGGAAGCAGGATAGAGGCTGTAAATGCGTGTGTAGCAGCGGGGAGGGATCGTGTCTTTATAATTCCGTTAGCGGTTCTAACAGTGTCAGAACAGCGAGATCTACGCCAAGGGATTACTGAGCCCGAAGGAACACGGACTTTGGACAACGGTCTTACCGCTCAAAGCTGGCAGAGCGCTGGGTTTTAAAACTGCAGCGCTGTGGCTAATAATACCACACCAAAATAGTTACAGGAAATATGCACAGAACAACTGCAAAATACTTTCCTCCGGTGTCTGGCTGAGTTTTCTTTGCCTCCTTTGCTCTGGAGGTGTTTTGACACACTTCACTTTCTGATGCGGGCTCTAGTTGTGCAGAAGAAGAAGAAATGGTTTGCCTGTGGCACAGCAGCGGGCAGTTCCTGGCACTGAAGGTGAAAGGCAAATGTTTTGTGTCTGGGAGATGTTTGAAAGCCATTAACTCGTTCTATCAGCGGAATTGGATGGCCGTTTGGTTGAATTTATTCTGTTCTGCTTAACAGTTGAAAGATGCATGAGTGTTATGCAGTCTGGGACTCAGATGGTTAAGCTGAAGAGTGGAACCAAAGGGCTCGTTCGTCTCTTCTACCTGGATGAGCACAGAACCTGCATCCGATGGAGACCGTCCAGAAAAAGTGAAAAGGCAAAAAGTAAATTATTATGTTTTAATTTCTGGGGCAGCTCAGTATTACAGTGTGAATTACAGACAGGAAACGGAGCAATCTTTTTTGGATTTATTACGTGAATGCTCTTCACTTATTTGAAATTTGGCATGATAATTAAAATGAGGGTTGTCAAAAGTGTGCGTAGAGTTTTAGCACCTACTAAGAACTTGGGAGAGTAAAAGGAAGGGGATGTAGTTCAGCGGCACGTGGGCATTTTCAGTGTGCTTACATGAATTAGGAACAAATTCAGTGGGGACTCAACAACTGTCCTGATCTCTGTACAATGTGTGCACCACAGTTTGAAAGTATAACCTAGAAAAGCTTAGATGGATGTTGTACCAGCTATGATAATATAACTTTATTTAGGTATTAGTACATCTTGGAGTTACCGTGTAGCAGCGTTTCTCATTGAAACAGTTCCTGCTCCCTTGTTTTAAGCTAGAAATTCAAATCAGCAGGGTATGGAATAAAATAAGGACTGGAAATCCAGAGAATCGTCCTGTAGGCTTGAGATTTAAAAGCAAGCAATTGGCAAGGCTGTGGGCAGTGATGGTGCTTTTGGGACCGTGCCTGGTAGCTGAGGGCCGCAGCGGAGAGCAGCACAGGGCTTCGGAGGCGTGGAGGGGGGAGCGCTCAGAGCCTTGCTGTCACCTTCCTGCACCTGCAGCAGGACTGCCCTCAGGGCAGCTGTTCTGTGCATGCGGCGCAGGCAAGGACGAGCCTTGGTGTTAAAAAGCCCTCAGTGATGTGAAGAGCTAATATTAAAAGTCATTTAATGACTTTTAGCCTGAGTAATTCACAATCGCTGAAAAGCAGAACATAACTGGCTGATTACACGAGCATGTCAACTTCTGGGTTCCCTTTTCCCCCCAGTTGTCATCGATTCCATTTACAAAGTCACCGAGGGCCGGCAGTCCGAAATCTTCCACCGCCATGCCGAGGGGAACTTTGACCCGAGCTGCTGCTTCACCATTTACCACGGCAACCACCTGGAGTCCCTGGATCTGATCACCTCCAACCCCGAGGAAGCTCGCACCTGGATCACGGGGCTGAAATATTTGATGGCTGGAATAAGTGATGAGGACTCGCTTGCTAAGCGACAGAGAACACACGATCAGTATCCTTTTACGGGCCTGAGCAACGGCTTCAGCTCAGTATTTCTTGTTTAGCTTTTTAGTGAGTTTGGTATTGGTGTTATTTCACCTCAAGCTAAGTGCCAAAAATGTTGCCATTGGTTGCGATAGAAATATTAGGTTTGACATGGACACTTACCTGTGCAATAAGACATCAGGTGTGCCTTAGGGACTGGACTAAACTCCACGCAGTCAGGGGGCAGGCCTGCGTTTTTGTTAGTGAAACCCCTACAGGAGGGTCAAAACGCTCGGTTCATTTCTAGTTCTCCCAGCAAATACTGTCAGGATTTCTGTCGTCTTCTGTTTGCCCAACTGTGCCTTTATGCTCCCCCAGCATTAGAAGGCACTGTTCCCAAGAGATGGGAACTGATGGGAAACTTAAATGTCTTGGCCTCTGTACAGCTGAAATGTGAAATTTTTTTTTTGGAGTCTTCTGGCAAATTGCCTGGTCTTCTGGTAAGCTCTTTCTTGCCATGTGGAAGAGTACAAAACGATCACTTGTAAATACTCCTCCTGGAGAATATACACGCTAGGTATTTAATTTATATTTTCAGTGTTTAATTCTGATACGAGATAGGCACAGATCCGTTTGGGGGATAAACTGTATGCTCTGCTGCACACATACTCAGCTTGCTATATTTATCCCTGACTTTTTCCGAGCTGCACGTATCTGCTGTGTGGTGAAACATCACTTCAAGTCTTGTTTGTGTTATCAAATGCGGCAGCTGGGAGACTGCCGACAAAATGACCCGGTAACAGCTCCAGCTAGAGCAAGAATTTGGGAAAAGCTGCAAAGGAATATATGTGCAAGAAGGGGGGAAAATTCACTGCTTAGAAAGTGGAAGGGGTTCACGCAGAATTAAGGGAGGCGCAGGAAAATACCAGAGCAAGCCCAGCAGTATTTGAAAATTACTTTAGCTTCTCCTCTGAGAATAAACTCAATATCAGAAATAAGAGAGCAAAGGAGCTAGTGTTGCGAACCAGACTACAGGTAGTTGTCATAAACAGGTACCACTTTGAAGCATTTAAAGGAAACTTCCGTCCATAGCAAGGGTAAGGGGAAAACCGTTTCAGTGCCACCTCGAACAGACGCAAAGCTGCAGAATGGCCCAGGAACAGTTTTGGTAGAGCTGGGCTGTATGCGGCGTGCAGAGTCACAGCCTGCTTTCTGACCTTGACAGCTGCTAGTTTCGATACCGTTTTGTCCTTGTGCAGGGAGAAACAGCAAATGTATAACTGCTGTCCGTTCTCTCTGCAATTCATCATCGTATGCACTTGTTGCTGCCCTGTGGGACACCTGACGTCAAGGTGAGGGCAGAGCTATTAGAGAGAAGGCGGTGGTTAAAGTTGTCCAGAGATGGATAAATTATGTGGGTACAGATGAAAGAACTGTGTAACGATCTTGGGGAAAGAACATGGAAAAACAAGAGTGTTTCATTGTTAATGAGGCTCTCAAGGAAACCTCAGGCTCGTAATAATGCACTGGGCCAGGCTTCACCAGGTCTCCGTTAGGCCATCCACCTGCATCAGGTTGCCGTCTCTGATCCGGATGGCAGCTGGGCTGGCGTCCTGGGAGTCCCAACGCAGGTGGCCCCAGATGTTAACCACAGGAAGGTCAACAGTCTCGGTTATACCAGATAAAAGTACAATAGCAAGCGGTGCCACAAGGGGTACAGTACTGAAAAAGAAAGCTTTGGCTTGGCATCAGCACAGGGAGAACCATGCAGATGGCACCAGATCTTTTCCAACAATGAGTTTTTCAGGGTGTACCCTGACATCGCTAATGCAGGCTGTGGGAAATCTTAATTCACGGGTTTTGCCCGGAGGCTCTGACTCAAAAAAAGGTGTATATGTGAAGGCTGGCTTGAATAATGCCTCGTTCTTTTCCCTGGCAGATGTTAAGGTGCTCTGCTAAGGAGTATCAGCCTCCTGCCCAGCTGCTCTGCCTCCCTCCTCCAGGAGGAGACCACACTCTTGTACGTTTCCTTGACGTGTTTGCAGCTGGGTGAAACAGACCTTTGAGGAGGCTGACAAGAACGGAGACGGCCTGCTGAACATTGAGGAGATCCACCAGCTGATGCATAAACTCAACGTTAACCTGCCCCGCAGGAAGGTCCGGCAGATGTTTCAGGTTGGTGGCCTCTAGCGCGGGGTTTCGCTGTGCCAGCCGCAGTCTGCTTCTGTACAGAACCACAACAGGGTCTGAGAGCTGGGACTTAAACCCTGTCCTTTCCAACATCTCAGATTTATTCCCAAGTCTTTTTTTTATAGACAAGGGCACATCAGAACATTGATTTAACAAGACAAACCCCACAGAAGACAATTCATTAATTTTACTCTTTAGATGCGTTGTTGTTTTCATCTCTGTGAACTGAATTATTCTGCATTGGCAGTGATGGTTGCTCTGCTTCTATTGACTTTTTTTTTTAATTTCCTTTGTGGAAAATTATTTGATACAAACTAGCTTTATGAGAGTGATTATGGTTCTTTTTAAAACTTCCTCTCTTAGCCAGATTAATTCTTATTTTAGATTTTACTTCTCTTGTCTGAAATTACAACCTGCTATTACATGAGCTCCTCCGGTCCAGAAGGAGATTGAACATGAACTGGAAGAGCTTTCTTGAGAAAGAGGAAGTGATAGCAAGGCTGGGGATACTTACTTGCCTTGGAGAGAAGACTTTTAGTTTGGTAAACCTGTGTGGAGACAAGCCCTTAGGCCCAAAGGCAAGTCAGCGTTGAAAGGGCTCTGGCAGCAGGCGTTGTGACGTTGTGACCTGCATTTAACGCTGCTTGGAAAAGACCACGGGTTTCGTAACAAGAGGAAAAACACTGTATTGCAGCTATGAATGAAAGATGTTACTTGTGGAACAACAGCACGTCTCTACACCTTGAGTTCACTTTGTCTACATCATCTGATGGTCAGAGCGGTAGCTCCCCCGAAGTCTGGTCGTTGTGGGGACCTAGACCACGTTTGACAGCAGTTCTCCGCAATACATTCTTTGTTTTGGAAATCCAAAGCAATCCTCTTAGGCAGATGTTCCCAGTGAAAACCTTGTGTTAACAGACGTTAAGTACTGTTTTCTTCTCTCGCTACCTCTGAGGATAAACAAAACCTGCAGTCACAGCTGGGGCTGCCGGCGTTCTGCTGTGGTGCGGAGGCTCGCTGCTGCTGCACTCGGACCCCCTGCAGGGAGCTGACGGGGGCTCAGAGTGGAATTACCATTAATTTAAGACGGTGGCTTGTTCTGAATGTTTTTAAATGTCAGACTCTGTTCGAGGAAGCCAAGGGGTGAAATTATTATGTTCCTTGCTATGTTGTAATCCAGGATAACTGCAAGACGTACAGGAGAGTAACGGCTCAGAAAAAGCCCAGGGCGTGCTTCTGCGCGCGGGGAACAAATTCAAAAGGGACGGTGGAATTGAGACCTTCATAGGGGTTTCAGTGCAGGAACTGTTTTCTCCAAAAACCCAATAGACAGTATTATCATTCTGCAGTTATTTTAGCCTGTGTGTAGTAGGCTCTGAGTCTGAACAGAATTTTGCAGATTAGAATTTATTAAATTTCTGTTCTGTACATAAATCCTCTGCTGCTTTATTCCCTGAATTCACCTACATTCTAGCACGCTTACCTAAGTGCCTTTACTTCTTAGGAGGCTGACACAGATGAGAACCAAGGAACCTTAAATTTTGAAGAATTTTCGGTGTTTTACAAGATGATGTCCTTGCGTCGAGACCTCTACTTGTTGCTCTTGAGCTACAGTGACAAGAAGGATCACCTCACTGTAGAAGAACTTGCCCAGTTTCTAAAGGTGGAGCAAAAGGTATGGAAATGTACGTGCATATAAACCCAAGTACAGGGAAAGAATTACGTGGAAAACATTTAGCTTGGGAGTGGGGAACAGGTTTTTTTTACAAGAGGTCTGTATTTCTAAGGGAAGACTATACTTTTGTGATGCAACATAAAGACGGATATTACACCAACCTGCCAAGGTTCAGTGGGTCAGGTGTCCAGGATACTACCTGGATGCTCCAGGGAGGATGTGCACGAGGATGCTGAAGTGCCCAGGGACAGCTGAAGGGCCATGGTAGGAGAGGGGGCATGGAGGGACCCGGAGCGGGAGGAAAAACGTGTGAAAGAGGCAGAGAACGCTGTCTCTGTGGCTGCGGGAGGCCATCAGGAAACTACTGATGAAACAGAAAAGCCAAGCTGACTGTTACGTCTGGCATATTGAACTCACCCTCTGTGTACACACTGCTCAAAATCCCAAACACAGGCAGGGCTGTCAGCTGTAAGCACTCAGCTGGCATGTTTCTGGGAGGGGGAAAAAAAAAGAAGTGTGACGTCCTGAGGTGAACCTCTAGGCAGCGTACTTAGAAGCATCCTGCACTTTTAGCCTCTTCCCTCGTCTTCTCACTCGCCATTACTAGCAGTGTTGAAGCACTTCAAACAAACAAAAAAAAACTTGTTGTTTGTGTGTTTTCAGAACACAAATGTGATAACAATGACCTCAGGCAAGGCAAGACTGCCTTCAAAAGCTGATCATGGTTCAGATCATAGTGCAGCTCTGAAATGCCTTCAACCAAAGAGCACCGAGTTTTTGCTCTTGTCTGACTGCTTGGGAACCTGTGGGCGGTCTGCCCAACTCCAGCTGCTGCTATTTTGGGGCAAGACTTCTGAATGTTCTGCTGACTGAGGATAGAATAAGAGGTGTTTTATTTATTATTATTATTATTATTTTGTCTGTTTGCTGAGCTGGCTTTCCTAGGAGAACAGCCTGTTGCCTTCACCTAAGAGCTTGTGAAACATTATTTCTGTGTAGGTGCAGCTAAACTCGGTTCATTGCAATTGAAATTGCAATTTTTTGGCTAAATAGTCTGGTTTCCTAGAAGTGGATGTCCAGTCACATCTGCATGCCTGCGGGTTGTCCCTTTGGGACTGCCCTTTCCTGATAAATCGATCTGGGTGTGAACTGGTCCCACCCAGAGCTGATCTCCTGCTAAATGACAGATCGCTTCCACAGCAGGATCTCCAGGGTCTTTTGACTGACAGTTTGGCTCATACTTGTCTTTGAGTAACGTGTGAAATGGGCTCTAAAAACACTGTCTTCCCTGTTAAGAGCAGCTTTGCAGTCGGTTCTGGACCTGCCCGGCGCAGGGAATGGCCGTGTGCTCCCGGCTCTTTGGAGCCCCATGGCGATGCCGTGTGTGCGGGCGCCCCACCTGTGGCTGCAGCGTTGGTGCTTCCCTTTTTCCTTCCACTTTCTGATGGCATTACATTTTTGGCAATTGATTTGCCTGACCTACTTCCAAAGAAACTGATGAAATCAAAAGTGATTTTGCTCTTTTTTTCCTGCTTCTGAACGGAAGGTTAGGGGTAATGTCGCTTTTTATGTAGGATTTTATTTGGGGTAAAATGACTGCTAGATCATTTACTTAAAAACAAGACCTCATGGGTCATTCAAAGGCTGATACTCTTTTAAGGAGTGTAGCCGTATCAAAATGAAAGCTTTCAACCAGGAATATAAAAAATGACCCCACATCCAAGAGGTTTTAGAAGCCCCACGGTTGGCCATCTTCAGCAGTGCCTGTACCTACATATTTAATCACTGATGACAGTCACTGCTATTTGGTGTTCTTTCTAATGAAGGACTTTAAAACTTAATGAAAACAAATTGATATGAGTATCCTAAGTCATAATCTCTCTTAAGCTGCAGCTGAAAAGCACAAATCAGTGGCCTTTTCCCTAACAGATGCAGCTTTGGACTAGATGAGACATTTTCATTGGCAGAGCGCACGAGCACCCTGCCACTCAGACATCAAGGAGCGGCGTGGGATAATGAAAAAGTTAATTCCGGCCAGCCTGTGCTGAGGGAGGGCTGCTAGGAATAGTGCTTGCAATCAAACAGCAACATCTATTTGAGCTGGGATAATCAGTTATTTTCTCTACCAAATTGTTCTCGTTCCTCTGACCCAGTGTAATTCCAGCGGGCGTCTCACGTTGCCGGCTTAGCTGGAGATATAAATAAAACGTTTGGGGAGGCAGACGGGCTGGATCTTGCCTTCCCTGGGCAAGAGGAAAAGCAGAGGGAAGGAATAAGGCTGGAAAACCTCTCTTGCCATGTAAATACGTCTTTTTTTCAGCTAGAGTCGCCAGCTGAGTTGAACTGCTCGCTCTCCTCCTGCAGCTTCCTTGCAGCACCGATACGGCCGGCTGCCTCGTGCTCCGTCCCCTGCTCATTCGAAGGCAGGCGTTGGAGCTGCCTTTGGCAACGGGGGCAGAGTGCAGGCAGTAAGCAGAACACTGGCACAGAGAAGCTGCCGAAGGTGTTAGAGTCATTATTGCCATCCTGTGATGGAATTAGAGGAAACGTGCCCAACCTTAATTCTCTCTTTGGGTCCGTACGAATTAAGGGGGACAGGGGTGAAATAAAGATGAGGTGAGTGACAAAAGCCACTTTCCTCTGATTTTAGGAGTGCAAGCACCTCTGGTGCTCTGGCCCCATTAGTGGGCTAGCTGTGGGCTAGCTGAAGCTGGTGACAGAGCTCTGATTTGTTTCCGAAGGACTGCCGCTTCTCATTTCACAATCGAATTATTTATCTCATAGAGTGTATATTACTCTCCTAGAGAGAGAAGTCTCTTGAAAGTAATGAAATCATAGGAATGGAAAATGTGGGTAAATGAAATCAAACCCTGCCAAATTTATTTATTTATTTTTTACATGTTTAAGTAGATTGTACTAAGGAATAGCACATCATAGTTCTCATTTCAACACAGTTGCCCAGTGCAACTATTATTAATTGTGCTGAACAGCTAATTTAAAAAAAATCTTTTAAGCTGAAATGACACAACTTTTAATAGTATTCACAAGTCTCATTCCTAGTTTTCTCCTAAAAGGCTTGTGGAGAACTGGCAAAAAAATCAGATCACGTCCTTTTACGGCAGGGTCTGTCCTCTTCCTGTCTGACCGAACTCGGTCTCTGATTACAAGATTTTCCACGGGACCCAGAGGTCTGAAGTAGGTTTTGACATGCTGGTCACATAACACAAAAATAAACGCACCAACACTGTTCTTTCTGTGCAGATGAATAACGTGACGCCAGAATACTGTCTTGACGTCATACAGAAGTTTGAGGTATCAGAAGAAAACAAGGAGCAAAATGTTCTGGGGATTGAAGGTAACGCTTTTGATTTCTAAATTATTTTTATGTCCTGGTCAATTATAGTGGAATAGAAAAGCCTTAACAGCATTTTCAGGTATCTTATAATATTTGATGACCGTGACAGCAGATGACTTACGAAACCAGCAGTCAGCAGGTGTGTTTTTGTGAGGTATGGGAGACGGCAGCGGGTGGGCTCGGTAGCCCATCGAGCAGCGATACATCACACACCATACATCATAGCCACGGCACGGCAGTTCCAGGGCTTCAGGCTTGCATGTTTTTATGGCTAATCGTATATTTGTGTAGCACAGTATAAACTTAGTTTATACTACAATATGTCCTAACTGAGGTAATAAATCAAAGTCTGCGTTCTGCTCTGTCTCTCTAGGGTTGGAATCACCAGTGTGCACTCCAATGATTTATGCTTATGTGAAATAAAATAGGAACAGTTGCATTTTCCTTGGGTTTTAGGAACTTATTCACCTTGTTTGCTAAAGCAATCGTAGATGGTATATTTATTCAAAATCCAATTTAGTATCAAATTCAAATCTGAGTTGGAATAAAACAGATTAAATCCTATGGTCTGTTAATTTGCCCAGAAGATAGTTTTCCTGAAGCAGAATCATTTCCATGGTGATTTCTCTAGGGAGTGGGGGGAAAATATTCCTCCACACAGCACTTCAATCCTGGGTGCCGCCTCCCAGTTCTGCAATAAGTTTCTGGCGTGACTCTGGGCAATTCCCTGAAATTTACACTGACATAAGGAAAGCAAAATGAACAAGCAGTGACATTTAAAAATATTTATGAAAGCTTTTATGTTCCTTTTAATCCTACTGCTGCTCCTTTTATGTTCGAGTTGCTCTCAGGGTTGATATTGTCTACCCCGTCCTTTTGAGATGTTGTACATTTCACATTCTCAAAGGAGATATTTTTTAAAACTTTCTCTGTTTTGATTCTAATCTGATTTGTAGTGCTGTAAACCAGTGCCATCTTCTCAGACAAGCCTGAAGCATAGAGAAAACTGTAACCTAGAGTAAAATTGGCTAAATCGGTGAGTTGGCTAGCCCAGGCCCCATCTGTCTGTTCCTTAAGTGGCTGCTGCCTTGGCTATCCACGGCACCTTCTGTGGATCTGCAGAACACCAAACCCCTGCTCTTCCAGGCGTCGTATCCTACGTCTCTTGTGCTGCCCAGAATTTGGGGGCTTTCCTCTGCCTCTTCAGAGACAGCACACCTGAGCTGGAGCAGGACAGGAGAGCTCCTCTATGTCACTGTCACAAGGGCCAAGGAAAGAAAGGTGGTGCACACCTCAAATCCTGAGGGTCTGGAGGAAACGCCTGATCTGAAAACAGTCGGGTAGGGGGCATCTAGATGTGTGGTTTTATTTGCCCTTTTCTATAGCTACTGTTCATTACTTTTGTGCTTATACCTGAATCCTAAGTTCTGGATTTACTGTTGGTTGTTAATTGGTTTATTTCTGAACAAGCTTAGCGCACAGCCATGTTTTGCAAATACTTCTCGATTGTGTAGGTTGTTGGTTGTTTTTTTTTTTTTTGGCAGTCATGAATGTGTTTTTCTAGATTGTATTTCATTTTCTAATTCAAAGCAAATTATGTAGGGACAAGATTCGGATCTTGGGAGCATGTTCTTCTTGAAGGTAATAGAATTCCATAGGGTTCCAAAAAGAACGACCTGGGTTTGTGCCAGCAGTGGACTGAAGCTATGCAGCGTCTTCAATGTGCAAAGAAATAGGCAAGCCAAAGACTGCAGTTGATGTGCTGAAAATATGGGGTGTGAAGGTGAATCTTGGCTATGTGATTCATTGGTCTGGGGACAGAGGTTGACACTAACAAGCACAATGGGAAAGCACAACTCTCAGAGTGCAAATCCTTTCCCTGGGGAGATGCGCGGCATCCACGCAAACCTTTCTCTCTTCAAAGGCTTCACCAACTTCATGCGCAGTCCTGCTTGTGACGTGTTCAACCCATTGCACTGCGAAGTGCATCAGGATATGGATCAGCCCCTCTGTAACTATTTCATTGCTTCGTCGCACAACACGTACCTGACGGGCGACCAGCTGCTGTCCCAGTCCAGAGTGGAGATGTACGCGCGGGTGCTGCAGGATGGCTGTCGATGTATCGAAGGTACGTTTTGGTGTGACTTCTAGCTGTGAGAGGTAGGATAGACCTTCCTTTTCAGCAGTCAGTGACAAACCTAAGGCGTTAGCACTTCACTGTCTTACTGATTTCAGTGGAAAAATGCCTAGTGCCTGGAGGAAAAGGACAGGTGAGCAAATAGTGCCTCCTGCCAGCACAGCTCTGTGTGTTTCTGTCAACATCTGAGCTGAAAAATGCAGTTTAGGTCAGGCACAACAGACGTAGGATGCTGTTTTGTTGGCTGAATGCTGGTGTTTTCACCAAGATGCTGCTAGTTTATTTGTCTGACAGCCTGGAGGTGGTGTTGGATTGTTGTTTAAATCGTTTGATTTAAATAGTAGCAAAACATTATTTTCCTCTGGATGGAATAGTGTTTTGACAAATTTAAACTCAGTCAGTATTAATTCTGTATGATTAATGCAATGTATATTGCAAAACCCATCACTGGGAGAAGCAAAAATTAATCTAAATTTAGGAATGAATTAGATTGGAAAGATTAACCTGAAAAAACTGGGTGGTCCATCACTTTTTTCTTCCATGGGAAAGTTCCCTTTAGCACAGTAGTATGTTATTTTACCTCACTTCAGAACTCATGTAGATACTGTACAGGGTAGGTAAGAGCTCTGTAGCTTGCCTTTTGTGAAGTTAACCTTCTATAGAGGCAGCAGTAGTAACAAGTTTGATGTAAACCCAGAGCACAGTAATGCATGAGGAGTATTGTTGTCTCAGTCCTTTCGTATTTCATATTGGCATGTGATGATCTCAGTGCTACTCCCACTACTCACTTAGTCATCAATCGCAAGTTTAACAGCAAGGGGAAAAAAGACTAGATATTAAAAAAAAGTCTGCAGAAGCTGCTTCCCAATGGATAGCTGTAAACATTACTTGATCCACTCCATCTTTGCGATTTTGTATATGAGGAAAAATGAGTTTACTGTAAGGGGGGAGGCGGGCTCAGGTTGCAGGTACTTTGTTTAGCATATGAAAAGACTGTCTTGTTAGTGTTAACTGGAAGGTTGTAGTGGACTGAATGAAACTTCTTGACACCTGTACAGTTGAGTGGTATACACAAATTCTGTTGGCAAAGAAGATCAGCAGAAAAATATAAGATCACGGGCATCTCTTAATGGATAGCTTTTGTGTCTTCGTAGTGGATTGCTGGGATGGCCCAGACGGGGAGCCGGTAGTGCACCATGGGTATACGCTTACCTCTAAAATACTCTTCCGTGATGTGGCAGAAACTATCAATAAGTATGCTTTCGTCAAAAATGAGTAAGTGCAGAGTCTGTTTTGTGTAACTAATCTCATGTCAAAGTTCAGCACCAGGAAGTACGTGTATTCCCTTAAACACACAGGGAATAGAAAGTTGATTCTGTTCCCCTGCTTACTGCCTGTATCGTATTTATTGATCAGCTTCATGAGCAATACTGTCAGTCTAATTAGAAAGTTCAGCCGAAGTTAGAAAGACCTTTCATGCATTGTAAACTCAATAATACTTTGAACAGACTGAGACTGTTCGATATCAAGTGATTATTGTAGTTCTTTGAACAGAACTTCCCACTCATTTCCCCTGGGAAATTCTCCTTAAAAATCCACACTGTAATGTTCTCTACCTAAGGAAATACTTTATTTCAGTAGGAAAATTGAAAAGCTGTCTCATACTTAGCGTAAGAAAATACAGAGTTGAGAGGTAATGTTTAAATTTGAGTTTTCTTTCCATGGTACTATATAACAAAGTTCATTATGAAAGCTGCAGAGACTTGAGCCATGTATATATATGTAACAGTCTCAAAAAATCATGTGTGGGTACATACAATTTTGAGTAGTCTGGGGAGAAGAACAAGAAAATATGTACTTTAATATGTTCCTTTAAAGTGGCACAAAAATGAAAGTGCGGGAAGGCTAAATGCATGAATAAATATAAGCACCCAAATTTGGTCTTATTGACTAGAACTGGGAGCGGTGAACTCAAAACTGCAATAGGTGCTTCCTCGTGGTGTGTAGTTGGCCTGTAGGGTTGCTTGCCTGAGGGCTTTGGGGCTGTCAAGAGTTTAAAAAAATAACTGGGAAGACTTTGGAAGAAATAGGCAGTTATGTACAGAACAATGGCTCTAGCTCAGGGAACATTAGCTGAGGATTCCCGGAGCCTGTGAGAGTATTCTGGAAAGTATAGCCAGATATTTCTGCTTCTCAGTCCGGTCATCTTCAGAGGTTCGGTCTGACTCACTGCAGCTGCACTTATTAAGACAAAGGCAAATCGTTCATGCTGCTATTACAAAATATCTGGAAGATGAACAGAGAGGTGTTAGCAGTTCTCTTGAACCTGATGGTTTCAAAATGCTTGCTGATCACAGCATATAAAAACTTGGTACGTGGCTTGCAAAGGAATATTGTAACTTCAACTATATAAAGCAGGAAGGCATTGCATTGCGGATGAGTTTTACTGTGCGTTGCATGGTCTGTGCCTCACTCTGATCATCTGTTTCAAACTTTGGCACCTGTGCACTAGTGGGATGGGGCTGGAGGAGAGGTCAGAACCTCCTGCAGGGATTAGCGAAGGAATTCTGAGCCCACGGGGACATGGGAGTTCTTATGTGAAGCGCTTCCTCTCAAAGTGAGTCTGTTTCCAGACTCCTGACAATGCAAAAGCAAACTACTTGAAGCAGTTTGTGGTAAGCTGTCCTAAAACGCTGCTATGACGCTGTCTGGGGTTTTTGTTTCTAGGTTTCCCGTGATACTGTCTATTGAGAATCACTGCAGTATCCAGCAGCAGAAGAAGATTGCTCAGTACTTGAAGGAGATATTTGGTGACAAATTGGACTTGTCATCTGTAGTCACCGGAGACAGGCAGCTTCCTAGTCCTCAAAACCTGAAGGGGAAAATCCTAGTGAAGGTAATTTGCTACTCATGACATGTTCAAAATACACCAGAAGTCAGCATGTGGTACTTCTGTAGATCTTTTGCTTTGGAGAGCCAGTTTGTCTGTACCGTGAGGATCAGGACAGGTGCAGTAAGTTACAGTTCTGAGCTTTTCACAGACACATTGAACAGGGTAGGCCTTAGCCTCGACAGGTGTCCCAGAATACTTCTCCTAGTGTTTTAACAAGCAGCTGTTATCAACAGCAGGGTAAAGAAAAGTCTTTCTACTTCTTCAGCATCTTGTCTAAGAGTCTTGCAGCCAGAGATGCTGGTTTTTAAACCTTAGCACTGAGTCAGGAGAGTAGAGAAATTATAAAATGCATCTTTGTGAGTAGGAGGAAGTGTGACAAAATTATCTGATACTTTCCTTTTTCTGAAATCCAATTTATGTTATTAGTGGATATTTTTCCTTATCATTCATATCCCTGCATTGTCTAAGCATTGTCCTACATTCTTCCGTTACAAATACAAAATACAAAGTATTTTGGGGTAATATAAAATCATCTGAAATTTTCTTGCAATTTCTTGCATTTCCCCGCATCCCCCCCTCTCCCTGCTATGAGCAGTAGTTCATGAAATGAAACTATTTTCATGGCTCATCAGCTGTGTTTATGAAAGAAGAGCACTTCAGAAGGTAGCTGACGAGCAGCAAGGGAGGAGGCCTTAGAGCACTGTAGTAAATGTTGTATGCAAGATGAATTCTTTGAGCCTCTCCGTATAAACAGATTTGCTCTGAAAGGAATTTCAAAGACCGAGATGGATATAATAAGAAAGAAATGCTAGGCAGGCCTTTGAGAGGATGATTAATAGAGTTGTAGCTTATTAGATTGTCTAATTTACTTTGACACACGAGGTCAATTACTTTGCTGCGAGCCCTTGAGATAACATTTTTCCCTCTATCCTCCATGTCAAACTGTCTACAACGATTCACAGTTTAGGTTTGATGCTAGGTTGAACATATTTCGATATATAGTAGCGATGTGACTCTGAATTAGAAAGCCTTCAAGTGCTCAGCTGTGATTCTGAATTTCACTGGAGTGGTTTTCTTGTGTAACTGCTGGTTAATGAACTACGTGAGCAGGTAGTGTCAGCGTCGCAGGGAGCTGAACAAAACGTGTGACAAAACGGAGTGGATCTAGCTTGAAATATCGTCAGTGAGTAAGAGGCAAGAGATTTAGTACTGCGCCATGAACGTTTGTGCTGGTCTTCCTGGCACATTTGAGTTTGTAACTTCAGATTGATATTTTAGCTAACAGGGGCTGAAACTGTGTGAATAATTACAGAACGGTGCAGAGCTGGGCTGATTTTTTTAGAACGAGGAATTCTGTTTTCAGCATCACTGTGCCTTGTCACAAAGCCTCATCTCCCATCTCCTGTTTAAGTTAAACAGTCATGTTAGAACGGATAAAATGTTTAGGAATCAACATCTTGTTGAAGTAAGCCAGTTTCCCATCTTTTTTTTTTTGCTGTTATTTTTGCACAGTTATATGCATTTTTCTTTGAAACACTGCATTGATTAATTAGCCAAACAGTTTCAAGTGGTGGCCATAATTCTCATTTTGTTATTGCATATAGAGAGTAATTCTGGTAACAGGGGTTTAAGCCCATATAAACGTTCAAGTATGAGCTGAATTTGAAAGTCCTTCTGTGTTCTGAGCGTGCAGTATTAAAGTAAGCTTTGCTGCTTCCTTCATGTTGATGGCTACTCACAATGAGTTCTGCATCTGCTTTTTCCCTTCCGATGCAGAGCCTATAACAAAGCATCAACTACTGATTCTTGAGTTCTATTTGAAGTACACAATGGCCTGCTTGCTGGGGGTAAGCCTGAAGCATCTGGGAGGCAGCGTGAAAATAAATCATTCAGATGCTCACTGGGTTGCTCCAGGGATGGGAGATAGTGGGCTTTTTTGAGTTTGCAAATATCTTTCAATAGCAAAATCTTCCAGAAACACTTAACTCCCCTTGTAAGGACATGACTCCTTGAGCCAGTTTGCATGAGATTCTCTGAAACTGAATTCTAAACTATGACCGCCTTTTAAATAAGAAATAGTTGAGTAACGGGATATTTTGGTCTTTGTACAACATGACACTGACCATGTGTGCATTTATTGCGAATATTTGTCCTTGTTTTTAGGGAAAGAAGTTGCCATACAGTCTTGGAGCAGATGCTGAGGAAGGAGAAGTTTCTGATGAGGATAGTGCTGATGAAATTGAAGACGACTGCAAATTAAAGTCCTGCTATGTATGTGCATATACACATTTCCTAGAACTGCTCTATCTCCACATTTCTTGTGTGCATATTCCATAATCCTGCTTACAGTTGTTAGCAGATTAATGTTTTTAACTTGGATTTCTAAGTCAGGTCCTCAGGATGCAGGAATTATTTCATTCCACATTTAGATATGGAATGAATTTGTTCAGAAATGCAGGCTGTTCCTCATTTACACCACATAAGTGACAGGTATAAGTACTTTACACTAGGCTGAAATCAGTGACGCCAGCTCAATGAGCATGCTAAGATTTGTCAGGTACAAATGCTCAGTACTCAAAGCAATCATATGACGGAAGTGCTAAACAATTTCTAAATGAAAATTATCAAGAGATGTGTGAACGAAGAGAAATTGGAATGTGAAACGTTTTTATTTTCAATCTTTCTGTTTCTTCTTTTCTGACACTGAAAACTGTTTTCGATTCTCTTCATTTCCTAACTCCTGCTGTTTATTTTTCTGCTGTTGGGCTTACTAATG
The DNA here is from genome assembly GCA_011076525.1 of Nettapus auritus. Taxonomy (NCBI): domain Eukaryota; kingdom Metazoa; phylum Chordata; class Aves; order Anseriformes; family Anatidae; genus Nettapus; species Nettapus auritus. The sequence goes on from CM021773.1 coordinate 24,801,693, forward strand.
CGTTTTCTTGGCTACAAACTGAAGCTGGTGTGCAATGCTAATACATGTTATCCAGCAGGTGCTTTTTTTCAAGTCAGAAGGCAGCCTTGCTTCACCAGTCAAAATTTTTGAACAAAGAAGTTATTATCAAGGGAGATGCAGAAAGAATAGATCAAATTCAAATTCATATTTAGCAAGTATAATATTGTTTATCTTTGTTTCTGAATGTAGCCCAGTGAGTTTGCCTTGTTGCCACACAGAAGCTCCTTAGTGTAGCTCTCATTAGCTGTTTATGGTTTGAATATCAAGCTTTGAACTTCTCTGTATCGTTTATGCCAGCTATTGGCAATGGAATGATTGTCAAAGTAGCTTGGGGTTTGCTCTATAGGTGACGGAAGTCCCAGTTTGAACTAATTCAGAGGAAGCAGATGTTTATGCTGGTTCTCCCCCCTGCCACGAGGATGCTAAAATGCTACAGTCAGTAAACACCTTTTGGAGGATTTGTGTACGTTACACAAAAGGACAGGTTTTGCTTTCTTAGATAAACCAAATCCCTTTGTCCTACTAGACAAAATCCTGATTAATTTATTAATAATTTAGAGGTTAGATTGCACTTGGATGTCATTCAAGCCATATGCTCCACAAGGCAGTCTCATGCAGAAGTACAGTTTTGCTTGCAGTAAGTGCTTGAAGTGTAGGATAAATCAGCCTGCTGAATGTCTCCCACTGCTGTATTTCTGTTGGCATCTACTATAGAATTTGAAATGTTGTGTATTAATTATGGACAATCTTTAAACACTTCTGCAGGTTTAAGTTTAGGGGATTCACTGCCCCATTCACTGTCCTGTGCTGTTGAGTAGGAGCACTCTGTAATCCACATGCTTTACCAACATGAGCTCAGCACTTCTGGGGAGCACAAAGACCTGCCACTGCTTGAAGCAGAGCTACCACCAGGGCCTGGGGTGATCTGTGTGGTGGACAGTACTTCGGTGAGGCAGTGCAAATGATGTGTCAAGGGGATTAAAGAAAAGAAAGGATGATGGCAGTGACAATAAAAGCCACAATCAGAGCAGGATTACGCAAGAAGCTTTTCCTTGCACAGTGAAAAGAAATGTTGGGAGTGCCTGAGACATGTGTAATGCTCCCTCAGGCTGTCCCAGAAGATTGTAAGCTATTTTAACTGGATGTCTTGATGCTTTTCAGAGTAATGGTGCAACAGAGCACCAAGTGGAATCTTTTATAAGAACAAAGCTTGAATCTCTGATAAAAGAATCCCAAATCAGGGACAAAGAAGATCCTGACAGCTTCACTGTGAGAGCACTGCTAAAGGCAACTCACGAAGGTTTAAGTGTTAACCTGAAACAGGTAGGTGGTTTTTTTCTCTGCACATATCGAACATTAGCCAAGGCGATGTGTTGTGTGTTTCTTAAATGAGAAAGGTAATGGCTTACTAACAGCATCTGAGAGTTGTATTTCCTCTCAAATGAAAACTTGGAACTGTTTCAGAAAAAAATCTCTACGGAGAGGATTTGAATGATAAATGTGAGGAGTATCTTGTTCTAACCTGTTTCATTTCCTTGTAAAAGTTGGAAGTAATTAATTGAGCAAGCACTGATATTGCAAACAACTGTCAAACCATTTGGTCCGTGTCTAGGTTTGGGGGAAAATCCTCTCTCTACAGCCTTAGTCCAGTGAAGGCTGGCAGCGATAACTGACAGCGCTGTCTGCTGCCTGCAATGCTGGTGGTTTGTTTGTATAGCAGTAAAACATGGGATCGTGCTTTACTGCCCTAAGCAAGGTTCTGTTTTTTAATACCCAGAAATATGACTGATATAAAGAATTGGTAAGTTTCTTTTCCCTTTTGAGATGGAACTATTATTGCAAAACAGTAAAATGTATTGGAATTTTGATTACGTCAATAGAGTCTGTACCGGGAATCCACCACCACATCTCACCTCAAGCAGGTGCAAAGCCTGGTTATGTCAAATAGGGAACGAGCTGTTCAGAGGGATGTGCCTGCTCTAACTGGTATAAGTCTCCGAAGTCTGGTATGTGCAGTTCTGCTTTCTGCACATCTTCTCACTCTTTAGCTTTTTATAGTTCTTGTCAATCTTTCTCCAAGGATGGACCTCTGAGACTTTTGCCTGAAGCCAGGCTTGACTACAGAAAAGATACTCAGCTTGTCCTGATGCCTGAGATATCCGGTCAAAGCTGCATTGTGACGAGCAGAGGCCGTGAGAACCCAAAGGACAGAGCCATCTGACCTGGGAAAGAAGGGTTATTTTCAGAGGGCAACCTGTGTGTTCGTAAACATGATCAGATACGAGCCATTTCAATATTATTTTGAGCTAGAATCATTATATTTGGTATGTTCTCTGGTACCCCCCCGACCCCCCCCCCCATATTCACAATGCAAAATTATGTACTAATCTCCAGTAATTATCGTTATTTTAATTTTATTTTTTTAAAGGGCAGTGTATACTGTAAATTTTAATTTGATTTGCTATTGAAACTGTCAACTACTCGCTCTTGTCTGAAAGAGACTGTTCCTTTATCTGCTAGGGTTTGCTTCTACGCCTTATGGAGGAAAGGAGCTAGGAACAAATTTCTGAACGTAGATACAGGGATTATTGACTTTCCTGATGTGAAGAAACCGTCTGGTTCCTTTACTGTTAGAATAGCCTGAAGTGGAGTCCAGCACAGTACAGGGAATAACGAGTTTGTTGGAGTTGCTGTGAAATGCTGGGGGAATATTCTTCAGCACTTTTAGGTCTTTATTTTGCTCTCTGAAAGATAAAGGGATGTGCTTTTCTGACAGAAGAAAGCTAGAAGCTGCCAGGAATTATCAAGCCAATGTCTAGGGACATGCCTGTGGATGTGAAACTTGGACTTCAGGCTGCCTATGAAAAGCCCATGTCTGCTAGATAGAGAGAGATTTTTTTCTCTCCTTTTGCGGCTATTTTATGTACACTTCCATTTTTGTTTGTTTGTTTTCACTGAATTGGTTTTTCTACATGGTTGGTTGCTGTCCTGAATATTAATGTTAATTCTTTTCCTCACTGTTAGAGGATTGCTAAGCTAAAATTACGTAAAGAAATGAGACAAGTCCTGTAATGAGATTTTGGATTTAAATTTGTGTTGTGTTTACTTTTTGATTCCCTCTTACCTTTATTCTCTTGTGCACTTAGTGTACTCCTACAGTAGTGAATCAGAGTGACATACAAAAACTTGGGGTTAAAATCACGAATCATAAAACTATGGGGTTAAAATCATGTCTTTCAGGGACTGTAGCAGACTTTTTAAAGATACTTCTGAAGGTATCTAGTTATACTCATTCTTGCACTCTCTCTGCACAGAACCTGGACACAAAAGAAGGTGGAAAAAAGTCTCATAGTCGATCACTAATGGGCAACTTTGGTAAACACAAAGTAAGTAAAAAGAGAGACTCCTTTTGCTGGTTTATGCCTGACTTTTCTAAAACACAGTATGCCTTACTGCTTGGGACAGGCATGGTGTGCGTGGAGGCAACGAGGAAGAACTGCTTGGTTACACTTGATATAATTTTTACTGTTTGGAAGAAGAATATAGCTGCCAAGAGGACAGAGAATCGTTCAAAGACAGACACTCCAAAATCCAAAAACATTTTTGCCTGACCACAAGTTTAATCTTTATTGGTGAAGAGGAATTGCTGGTTTTCTGATCAGACTTGCAGCAGCAGAGGAGCAGTGTAAACAACTGCTTCAGTTTGTTCTTGTTTTCCAGACTTCCTCCCAGCCAGCTACGGTGTTTTTCATTTGGGGTCCAAATTCACCCGTTTCACACCCTGAGCAGAGCCATACAACGCACCTCTTACTGGCCTCCTGCTTGTTTTCGGGGTCTGCTGTGGCTGAGCAGTGGCTCTGGTCGCACCACTCCCGTGGGCTCTTCTCTGACCCCCTCGCGGTTTGGTGTGTGCTATTTATATGTCTGTGTAGCTGCTGGGTCGTGTTGTCTGCTCCAGTGGACGCTGCAGCAACGGCACGGCCAAGCAGGAGCTGACGCAGTCCCCACGAGTGTGAGGTCTCCGTTCACAGCTTGCATCTGAGCAGATACCGGCCACCAAAAGGGATGTGTGCCCGTCTTTCCTGCCAGTCCCCTTGCCTGGCAGATGTGTTGCTGTCACCCATCTCCCCTTCCCTCTCTGCAGCAGGGCCCATGGCTGGGCTCTAACGAGGCCCGGCAGTTGTCTGCCTTCCCTTCAGTGATGCCTGTGGTGAAAGCTGCAGCTGAGCAGGAAGCACAGTGTGTAACTGGAAATCTCCACAGCAATTCAGGAAAAACAGCAATTTTAAAACATTTCACAGAATTTAACCGGCCACCACCTTATCTGCTATGGATCCAGCTAGGAGCCATTAACAGTTCTCTAAGTAGCCAATACCAGGACCCGTATTTACAGTCAGATTATAAGCTTACATCTCTAGCGTGGCCATATTTCTTTCAGTGGCTTTATCTAAGTGCACGTTACTCAGTCGGTATGTGCTGAGATCTGTAAGTGCTCGCAGTGCATGCTAATGGGGCCTTCGCCTCGCACCCTGTGCCCGCTGCTGGGGAAAAAATGCAGTGGGTGAGATGTCACAGACACAACGTGGAGCCGCTGAAAGCAGCTGGTGCACCGAGGGCTGGAAACCATGTCAACAATTTAATTACTTGGACTAGTTACTCTAAGGGATATAGCAGCTAGGAAAGCCCTTTCATTTAATCTCTGCTGGAGAAAAAAAAAGGACTGTATATATTATAATTAACGATTATATTGTAGGCCGAGCCAGTAGCTTCCCCCTTCTGCTTTTACAGCTAAAGGGAGCCGGGAAGGGTAGTTGCTATTGATATCTTTGCAGGTGTAGAATTATCCAGCCGGGGATATTGACTTGGGATGTTTTCAGCCTGGCTCTTGTGCCAACTGTACTCGTGTGTAAACTCTAAAAATTGCCAGCGGAGGACCGAGAGGCTGAGGCTGGTAACTCCTGCCGGTAACTGCAGGAATCACCCACAGTCCGCACCTCTGGGTTCCAAAACTGGACTGTGCAAATGGTTTCCACTACGGTCAGCTCTATTTCAGCACTGAACACAGCAAACCAAAGCATGTACTAAATTATGAGCATTATTGGTTTATCGTAGCGGGAGAAATTAATTCTGTGTTCAATTATCATCTAGCTGTATGAGCAGAAGGATCAGGAGCTTTCAGTTAGATTGTGAATTACCTCGTGATGAGAAGGGAATTAAAGAAACTCTCGTTTGAGCTATAGTGTTAGAAAAGATGCAGTGTTGAAATTGGAAACTGGAAGAGTAGATGCTTAAAAAGGTGCTTTTGATTTTAACCTTTATCATAGCTAGTTGCTCTACTGTACACTGTAATAAATTAGAATAATTTGAATGCTCATTTGCCTAGCTCAAAAGGCAGTAGAAAAAATATGTTTGAGAGTTTTGCCCAGAGGCTGTTTGTGTTCTCAGCTTCGTGAATGCATTTGTTACATTTCCCAAATTGCAGGAGGGGGGAGCACAGGTTAAAGCAATGCACTGTTCATTTAGATCCTACTGTGCGGTGCTATTTGGTAAATATGGTGCGGGCCCTTAGCAACGCGGCAGGCCCAGTGCCAGCGTTCCGGAGGCAGCGGAGCAGTGCGGGGCTCTTCAAGGCTCTCCTCTCCCTGCTGCTCAGCTCCACACACAGCCTGTTTGTGTACGTGGTGGGCTGCAACAGCCTGGCAGGGCTGCAGAAACGATTCTCTTCCAGCTTGGCCTTTGCTGCTGGCCATCAGGTAGACCTGCTCCCCGGCTGGTGGCTGGGCTCGAAGCGAGACCAGGGCACAGCTGCTTTCTGCTGGCTTTCCTTCCCTGTATGCCTGGGAGCATTCGCTGTTCTGCTGAGGGCTGTCTGCTGTTGAACACCCAGGGGTCATCCTGCGTCTGTGCAGGGCAGCGGTCCCTGCTGTGAACGTGTGGCAGCTCACCAACCCACCTGTCACTGATCGTGGTGATGTGAACCTACATAGTCATCCCCATGCGCTGACACAGCTCTGCTTGATTCTTTCCCACCAGAAAGCAGGGAAGGCAACGTCCAAATACAGCGCATCAGACGATGAAGAAAATCAGCAAAACTCTTCTGGAAAGGAAGCAGCGCAGCTCCACAGGTGAGCTAAGAATCACCACAATTTTATGTTCCGGTAGAGCTAGAGCATTGTTATTACTATTAATATGTATACGTCACTGCCACAGATAAGTCTGTTTTTAAGAGCAAGGCATTTTTGTCACTGCTCTCAGCGTGTATTTCGCTGTGACTGCTGTAGCATGATATTCTGAACGTGTAGATTTTCATAGGTTGCAAATAGCAATTACCCTTAAATTGAAAAGAAATGTGGTAGTAATACTCTTCTAATGGAAAAATGCCGATCTACATTTTTCTTGCTGTAAATAACATTCAAAGAAAACTGCTTAGGCTAAATAAGGGTACATCACAGCCCGGCCAACTTTATTACTTCTGAGAATGTAAAGAAAAAGCAATCAAAAAAACACCATCAAGAATGCATTTGCTGTCACTGAAACGTTCCTTTCCAGATGCAGCTCAAAGCTGTCTGCCTTGTTTTTGTCCAGAAGAGCCATGGTGCAGCCATTTCATTATGTTGTAAATGAGAAATTCTGTGCACTGTGACCGAAGGTACAAGGGGAACAGTGACCTCGAAGATTGCTCAGAACCCTCTCGAAGGAGGCTTGCCCCATGGGGTTCCCTGTTTATTGCACCTTTCTTCTCAGCTTGAGTTGCACGTGTTTTTCATTAATGATGGAAAAACATAAAGGGGATTCAAATTTGCTTTAAATATTGAAAATTTCCTGCTTTGTTTTATATATTACATATAATTCAGCAGACTGGCTCGTCGAAGAAAAACTGTGAAGCTGTGCCGAGCTCTGTCTGACCTGGTGGTGTACACAAACTCTGTAGCAGCTCAGGATATAGTAGATGACGGTAAGGATGCTGGCTAAAACTACTTTCTGTGGGCTAAAACTAATGTTCCCCTTGGTTAATACCAGCATAGCTGAGGTCTGAGTTCAGGCCTTCCTGCCCCGGGATCGCTTTGTAACTTGTTTCTTGATTAACAATGCACACAGGATCAACGGGGAACGTGCTGTCGTTCAGTGAAACAAGAGCCCACCAAGCAGTGCAGCAGAAGGCCGAACAGTTCATGCTTTACAACCAGAAGCAGCTTACAAGGGTCTACCCATCGGCATATCGGATCGACTCCAGCAACTTTAACCCTTTACCTTACTGGAATGTTGGTTGCCAGTTAGGTAGGTGCTGCACACTAATCTTATCTCTCACTTCTTGTATTTGTGCTAAGTAATTATTATCTTTATAAGTGACGCCTGAGTCTTCTCATTCAACAGTGGCACTAAACTACCAGTCTGAAGGACGTGTGATGCAATTAAATGAAGCAAAATTTAGGGTAAATGGCAACTGTGGTTATGTCCTGAAACCTCAGCAGATGTGCAAAGGTAATGTCCCACCGTGCATTCATTACTGTAAATGTCAAGCCTTTCAAAAAATGTTATTTTGGAGAAATTGCAAAGACACAAGAAAGACAAATAAGAATGTATGCAGAATCTCTTTCACATTTCCATATATCCGTTTTTTGAAGCTACTATGGTATAGAAGACATTTATTTTTTTCCAAATGAGTGTAAGTCTTGCAAAACCCTCCTCTTGGTGGGGGTAGTCTTTCTCTCTTGTAATTGTGTAAAGAAAGGCTGCTAAGGTCAGAAACGGTTGGGGAAGAAAAAGTTTTAAAATTCATTAGCAGCTGCTCCATACTCTGCAGGTTTGTATAGTGCTTGAATTTCGGCTTTGTGCATGCATCTTGGGGGGAACGGTATTTATTCGGTGCATCTTTTTCCTTACCTTTGCTCTTCCTCCTTGCCAACTTTTAGGCACATTCAACCCCTACTCTGCCGATCCACTTCCTGCCAGTCCCAAAAAGCAGCTCATTCTGAAAATAATCAGTGGACAGCAGCTACCTAAGCCTCCTGACTCAATGCTGGGTGACAGAGGAGAGGTAAACTACACTGATACCGACAAATGCTTTTATCCTAGAGTGACACGGCAGCGTTTGACTCAAAGAAATTTTCTCCTTATTTAAATACACCAATAACTTCAGATGCTGTCAAGCTTTTGGTCACCAATACTACCTTTTCCCACAGAGTCTGTATCCTATATGTGATCTTTATGAACTAATTTGTTTCATATTTTGAGCATTGCTTCACTTTTTTGAAATTAACTCATAGCTGGCCATAGTTCTTGAGACTACAAGTCACACGTGATTGTGGTCCATGAAGCTATTTTGCATGATTGTACTGCTTGAAAATTCACTTGATGCTGAAGTATTTGAATTCCTATATGAACTTAAATCAGTTCTCTGCATGAGATTCCTTGAGAAATGACATTGACCGGTATCATTGCCTTGCTTTTAAAATACTGTTGTTTCCAAAACAACAGATAATAGATCCCTTTGTCGAGGTGGAAATTGTTGGATTACCTGTTGACTGCTGCAAAGATCAGACCAGGGTGGTTGATGACAATGGTAAGATCTAGCTGATTTCCTTTTCTTGGAGTTAAATATTAACTAATTATAAATGATTCAGTACCTGTTATTACTATATAAATTGCAAAGCTTTTACCTGATGAAATCAAATGTTTGTCTTTTAAATTAATTCTGCTTTCTAAGTAGAATTTCTGGTGTAGGGAGACAGGAAAGTGACAGGTAAAGGAAGAGAACCGTTCACCACCATATCTATCTACTGGATTGTTCTTAAATCTCCTTTAGGCAGAAATTCCAAGTATATTTTAAAATGTATAAAATGCATGTTTAATTTCAAATGAAATGAATGCTCACCATAGTTCTGCAAAACAGCAGCCTGCCCTGCTATCCCTTCCAGCTACCCAACCAGAACCACTTTGTTTGTAAAAGCTGTTCAGGAGACAGATCTCTTATTTTCAGTTATTTCTGTAGTGGAGATTATGAGAGATCCTAGACCTAGACAAGCAGTAAATAATGAATATTCTTTTTGTATTTGGTCTGCTTGTTTCTAATGCCTCTTGCTATGCATCTTGAAAATTAAGACTAGCACTTGCTATGGCTTTGTTTCACCACATTTCTGCTCTGTTTGTTTTACAGGGTTTAATCCTGTTTGGGAGGAAACACTCACTTTTACCATTCACATGCCTGAGATAGCTTTGGTTCGATTTCTCGTTTGGGACCATGACCCTATCGGGCGAGACTTTGTTGGACAAAGAACTGTGGCCTTTAGCAGCCTTGTGCCTGGTTAGTCTCACGTGTTTTCCTCAAGTTAGAGATCTAAGTGAAGATCAAAGGCCTTTAAATTTAAAGTTTAAGGCAAGGTCTCAGCATAGGATATATACCTGTTTCTCTGAGGCTTCGTGTGTGACCTTGGCAGTGCTGTTAGATGAGGGTAGTGTATGCACTGTTACTTTAAGGAGTTTGGGTGGCTGCAGTCTGGAGATTTCTGCTGTTGTCTTTAACTGCGGGGCAATTTGTACTGGGTGGCTTGGAAACCTCATGAAGACATAATAGGATTTAAGACAGCACGTATATATATCTTTCACTTTTATAGACAGTTATTGCCAGTTGTTCAGTAGAATGCATACTGCTGAGTGTAATAATGCACTGTAATTACTTTACTAGGTTATCGCCATGTGTATTTAGAGGGACTGACAGAAGCATCCGTATTTGTTCATATAACCATTAATGACATCTATGGGAAGGTAGGTATCTTTGGAAATGTACATACTCTTATGTTTTATTCTAATTCTTCTGATTAAAATGGGTTTAAATGCACCAGAGAACCTCACAGGATTTGTGCTGTTTCTAAATATTTCTTACGGTTTGGGCGTTGTGCCATTCTGTACAGTGGATTAGTAGAGCCTAGCCCACTCTGCCGCTGACCAGCAATAAAGTTTAACGAAGTTATTCGGGTCATACAGCCATGGAAAAGCAATGTCAGCTTCTCCATTATCCTTGAATTGATGTCTTCCGTTATACTGTTACCTACATAGGTATCTACCTACACTGCTAAGCATCACCATGTGCAAGGAAGCAAACCTAGTCTGCATGCATTACAAATGTTCTCACTGTTACCACCTAACCGTTATTTCACATCTAGATCCAGTGAGTACATTTCTTTTTAAACACGATTTTACTTCGGAAGTAAACGTTGAGGGCACTGCACTAGAACCTGGTATTCGGTAAGCTAGTTGCTGAGTGCTTATATTGTGGGGGTGATATTTACAGTTGGTGTTCTATTTACCTTGTTTGTTTGTGTCACGGTCTTGAAAACATTAGCCAAACATATGTGCATTTTTTGCCTTTCAGTGGAGCCCTTTAATCCTCAATCCCAGTTACACAATATTGCACTTTCTAGGAGCCACAAAGGTAGACTTCATTAGCATGCACTTTGCACTTGCTGGGCACAGATTTTCGAACGGTTCCTAATCGCATGATCTGTAACTACCAAACTACATCATTCTTCATTCAGGCTCTGAAACATTTGAGTTTTGCTTTGATGAAGCCCGTGCATAGAACTCCAAATTAATGTCTAGCCTGTCACTGCAGTACATTTCTTACAGCCTTGTCACCTCTGATTAGGAGACTTGGAGCAAACCTCTCTTGTAGTTGTGGCAGGCTGCCATCCTAATGAGGAGAAATACAGACATGCATGAATTCATGGAGACCTATGCTGGTAGTTCCTCGGTCAGAGTAGATGTGTATTGCTTGGTGTGAATTTTTGCTTTGCTGCATTTTAACTTTGTATTCATCATTCATAAACGCTTAGAAATCAACCGTTTTCACTGCACGCTTCGTTAGCAGTCTGAACTCACCTGGGAACCTGGTCATTCTTGTCTTTTCAGAACAAGCAGCTGATAGGACTCCGAGGGTTGTTTAACAAGAACCCTAAGCACAACGCTGCTGAAACCAGCGGTCACTATGTGCGGAAGCGATCTATTGGTGACCGGATTCTCCGGCGCACGGCTAGTGCACCTGCAAAAGGCAGAAAGAAAAGTAAAATGGGTTTTCTGGAAGCTACGGAAATTAAAGACAGTACCTCTGAACCAGCAGACCTGAAAGACAAAGAAGGCGTCGTAAGGCGGACAAGCCGGAGTTTGCAAGCACGTCCTGCTTCTATGCCAGTGGACAAATTCCTTCTGGTAGGACTGCCGTGCCCGGATAATGAAACTGCTCAAGATGCCAAAGGAAAAGAAAACACATCTGGTAAGGAACTTCCAGAATTACTTTTGGTGTACTAAGTTAAAATAGTCTGTTAAAAGGCTCGGTTCTGCCATTCCTATGCAAGTAGTTCTGTTCAACTCCAGTGAGTTACTGGGTGAAATGTTACATGCTTGAAACCCTAGAATTTTTAACAGTTCACACACATTTTTAATCTTGTCAGACTCTCTGATAAGCAAAGCCCCTTCATTTGGGGTGACAGTGGGAAGCTGTCTCCAAACTAGGCAAATAAATTACAGTGGGTTCTGGAAGTGGTCTTAGAAGAATGTTTTCCAAATTTCTCTTTGTAAGAAAGAAAAATTGGCTCTTTCTTTAAGAACATGTTCAATTAATCCTCATCAATTTCTGGTTTGCTACGGTCCATTTCCTTATGAAAACAGAGCTGCTGGCAGGGTGTTTCTCCCTGTTTTCAAGGAGGAAGAACTTAATGCAACATGTTTTTGGATACAGTGTATGTAAAGACCAATGCAGACTTTGAAATAGATATAAAAGAAGTAACAGTAGTGCAGTCTGTATCCAACAGTCTCCATACTGTCCTTCTAAGGTAATCAAATTAAGTAACCAAAGTTACGTGGGAAGCATACAAGGATAAAATCTTGGTGTTACGTTGTTGATACACAACACAACTCTTAAAATGGATTTTTTCTAAGTGTTTTCAGCACCATTAGTGTGGGCTTTGGAATCTGGTACTTCGAAGGCATTCTCCTGACTACAGCAAAGTTGGCATGTTTGATGACCTGCCTATTATTTGATTTACTGGAATATTTAAGTAAGTCTAGAAAGCCTTGAATGCAATGGCTGTAATTCATTAGGCCTGCTGTCTCCACCCTTAGCTTGTACCTAGTCTAGGGCATCTACGCTGCTTTTTGGGGGTTGTTTTTTGTTTGTTTGGAAAGAGTGCGTGCGTTCATGCACGCCATCCCTGTGGGGCCGCAGGGCCGACCATGTGCTGTGGTTCTGGCTGCTCCTGGCAGCTCAGTGCTTTGGAGCTGGTCGCTGCAGGGCTGTGTGTGCTGGCACCGAGCAGCCAGAAGCGCTGGCTGCCTCCTTGGGGAGAGGAGAGCACACGGGGAACCTGTCCTGGGTGGTGAGGGGCAGCAGTGCTGCTCTGCTCCCAGTGCTCTCAGCCGTGGAGCAGCAGCTTCTGCCAGCCCAGGAGCTGCTCTAGAATAAGATAACTACTGGGCACAGGTGGAAGGTGTTGTGAAGCCGTATTTGTTCTGCTTGCCTGTGTTTGTGGCTTTGAATGAACGTATAATCTGCACATCTCCTTATAACAGAAGTTACTTAAGAGAAAGAGCCAGCAAAATTAAACCATTTTTTTTCAACCAACCTGAGCAGAAACTGTAGACAGGAAAAAGGATGTTCCTAGGAAAGGAGGTCAGCTCTGGAAATGCTGCATTTAAAGTAGAATGATTTTCTCTGGATAAGCATGCAAAGCTGATACAGCTCAGCCATTCTTCTCAATGGATGCAATAATTTCTTACAGAGATTTATTCCTAAAGATGCTTTAGATGAAGACAGAAAATCAGTTTAGAAGAAACTTAAACACATTTTTTTTATAAGCTGTGGGTGTTCACTTATAGCAAAATAACCTTTGAGAAAGCACAGGCCCTGGTGAGATGTCCCAAGGAGCTGCCTCAGGGAATAAATCCTGCCCCTTCTAGCTCTGAGGGGACTGGATCCTCTCCACTGGAGTGCCCGTAGGGCTTGCTCGGTAACCCCCACAGAGGAGGACTGGCCACCTTAGGCATAAAGAAATGAGACATGAAGAAGAAGAAATTCTAGATGGAGCCCCCTGCTGTACCCGAAGGACCTTCTGCTTCTCTGTACTGAAGGGCAGGTCCCTCTCTGGTGGAAGCACTTACCTGCAGTCGTGGTGAGAAAAATGTGACAGCCTCATGCACATTCAGGACGAGGCTTGGGTATTCTCAAAGTAACTTCAGCCCAAATATTCCAGACTGGGAGGTGGCTTCACCCTGATGGAGGTACTAGTCAAACGAAGCGTTCATTACTGCAGGAATCGGTACGGAATGGAGAGGGCTGGCTGTCCAACAGGGATCTTTCTTGCCAAAGCACCATAGCTGAACATATCTGAACGTATCTGTGCTGCCTGGATGTGTGCCAGGCAGGCTGGGTGCTGTCCATTTCCTCCTCTGTCCTTTGTAGGAAAACAACAACAACAACCTACAGATCAAAGAGTTTTCCATCTTTTCCACCCTTACGTAGGCACACTGTGGAAAGCTTGAGGGACTTTTCAGATTTTGGAGATCGTTCTTTAATGCCAGGCTCATTAAAAATCCCTCTTACTGTAACGGGGTTTTCAGGCGCTGTTAACAAATCCTCCTAGGGTACCTCATTTCTAGTGAATCTAAGAAAGAGTATATATGATACCAGGTTTTCTTCTATATTCCCTGCTTAATTAAAAGCTCCATAGCTAGGAGTGAGCCTGGAGCTGGGATTTGGCATGTAAACACAAGTAAGATCTTGGTGGAAAAAATATCTGATGTGTATTTTTCATGAAATTCAAATCTTGCTGTCTAATGAATGCAGCGTACTGGTAGAAGATCAAAAATTAAATTCTTGGATTGAAATCTCTTAAAATAGCTATATGTAAAGAACATTGTGTGGAGTCCCTCTACTTGGTGCTTTTACGCAGAGCTCTTTTAAGCATGCATCTTGTTTCAAATGTTACGTTTTTAACAGAGCTGTTTTGTTCTGTCTTTATTGCCATGCTTCTTTATAGTACAAATCTGAATAGGAACGCAGCTGAAGGTAATGCCATGTGCAAGCTATGATCTGGTGCCTCATTGACATTATTTGCAACAAGTATTACATCACGTGCTTGATGTAATAGACATTCCAAGGAAGCTTCAGTGAAGTGCCTGCAGTTGTATTTTTCCATTTCTCCATATCACACAGATAATTTGGGCCAAGCCCGCACAACTCCATAATTGAGTTCTGTCACAGCTGTACCTGAGTTTGCATTTTCCATTCGTCTGTCTAAGGACAAACTAGTTGTCAGTAATCAGAATGCAAGTTTTGTATGCAACTAACATCTTTCTTATTTAATTTAGCCAACAGCGATGGCAATAAAAACGAGAAGGAAACGAACTTGAAAGAATCTGTTTTCATCTGTTCTGAGAAAACAACAAGTATTTCAAATTCGGCTTCTCCCTTTGGAAAGGAGAAGGCCCAGAAGGAAACGACAGTTGATTCTTCCTTTGTACCACTCCTCCAGGAACAGCATGAAAATTTAGTTTTCGCAAGCGGTGTAGCTGAAACAAACCACCTCAAAGGCTATGAAGAAAATCATCTTTCTGGTGAAACTGTCCCTCCGGTGCAGGCCTCTGACTTTGAGCTTGTCACAGAAAAAATAGAGAAAAACAGCTCAGACAATAAAAAGGAAGATGACACAAAAGAGACTAAGGAGGAGAAAAGTCCTGTGGGGACTTCGCTTTCTGAAAAAGTAGAGGAGATGGAAAATCTCAAACACGACATCAAGAAAAGCACCACAGCAGGTCTGTCTGTGACGGACACTTCCTCTGCCGCCTGCTCCGATGCTCCTGACTCCACGTCAGCCATGCAAGACAGTGACATTTCTCGCCTCATAGAGGAAGTTTCTTTGGTGAGTGAGAGCGAGCTGGACAGTGCTGTCTCCGCTCTGATCAGGCAGCTGGATGTCACAGACGGCCAGGCCAATCTCACTGTGCTCTCAGGCCTCCATGGCACTGGCAGCCAGACCTTCAGCGCCATGCCTGCGCGCTCATGCATGCTTACTGCAGAACTTAGCACTCCCTGTAAAAATGACTTCATCACCACAAAATCCATCAAATCCCCGTTATTCTCAACTCCAGACCCAGCCCTGTTCTCCAGCCCCGAGACCGCCGAGTATTCTGTGTACGCAATTATCCACGAAACGTCTCTTACGCCACCTTCTGAGTTTAAGACACACAGTGGATTAGTTTGCAAGAAAAAGTCAAACAGCGTAGAAAATAATTGGCCTAGCACACCTTGTTCTTCGCCTCTCTCTTTGCCAAGTGCAAATCCCAAAAGGAAATGTGGAATGAGCTGGGAAGCCACCAAGTCTGCCAGCTCTCTTGCTTCCAGCAGCCTCATCTTCGAGGAGACGCTTGTTGACTCTCCCACGGGGGAGAATTCAGAAAGCAGCAGTCTTGTAGAAATCGATGGGGATTCTCAGGATCTCTTGGTAGCCACATGTGAGTACAAGCGGGAGGACGTGAGCCAGCTGGCCTCCCCTCTGAAGCTGAGGCAGGAGCAGGACAGCAGGCGCTGCGGTGAGAGGACCTTTGGGAACTGCACAGCTGTTGAGCTCTGTGCTGCTGCC
This sequence comes from Nettapus auritus, assembly GCA_011076525.1. Classification (NCBI taxonomy): domain Eukaryota; kingdom Metazoa; phylum Chordata; class Aves; order Anseriformes; family Anatidae; genus Nettapus; species Nettapus auritus. Next base: position 24,817,346 of record CM021773.1, read on the forward strand.
CTGGACCGCTCAGATAGCTTCAGGACTGCAGGGCGTAAACTCCCTTTCCCAGTCTGTGAAAACGTTGATTTTCTACACCACCACCATCATGCAGATAAACAGAAAGACGCGATGTGTACCTCCAAGGGATCCCCCCTCAACGTACGCTCGTCGGTGCTCAAAGGTTCTTTGCCTTTCCCTCCCTCTTCAGCCATCAAACAGACCAGCCCTTGCAAATCCAAGAGCCTCGGTGACCTGACGTCGGAGGACATCTCCTGCAATTTCGAAAGTAAGTATCAGTACATCAGCAGGAGCTTTATCACGTCCGGCATGAGAGACAAGAAGCTCGCTGCTATGAAGACCATGAGACCCCATTCCACAGATGCTCTGACGGAACAGCTGAGAAAACTGGTGTCCCTGGACCAGGAGGACGGCCACCAGATGCTGTATTCCAGGCAGATCGAGGAAGACTGCCCAAAGGCCCTGGTCAGAAAGCTGTCGTCCAGAAGCCAGAGCAGAGTGCGGAACATCGCCAGCCGCGCCAAGGAGAGGCAGGAAGCCGCCAGCAAGCAAAGGTCTTCTCACACAAGCAGCATAGCAGGGGTCGTGCTTCGGAACAAGCCTTCGGCCTCTCCTCACGTGATCAACAGGCATTCGACGGGCTCGTACATAGCCAGGTACCTGAGCAGCTTCCCCGGGGAGGACGTGGAGGGCCGAGGAATTCCGGAGGGCGCCTGCGCTGCGCTGCACTACGGCTGCAGCGACCAGTTGTGTGCACGCAATTCCGTTCTGCAGCTGGAGCCCAACGGTGATGATAAGCCAGAAATTTATTTCCTGCTGAGGCTGTAGATTGTATAAATGTACATCTTCAATGTTTACAAACTATTGCAATGAAATGAAGGATTTTTAGCAAGAAATACTGTTTCGGGGGTTGTTTAAGTTATTTAGAAATGCAATTTCATGGTAGCGATTCAGCTGTGATTGAATGTTCCCTTTCCTGTCAACACTCATGTAAATAGACACTGTGCTCCGTCCTTCTGTATGTGTTACTTTAATTTAGACATGATAAAAGGAAGTAGTCTGAGGACTATTTGCATGCAATAAGCATCTGTATTTGTAATGCACGGCGTTTTAACAGATGAGCACATCTGTGCTCGAGAGCTAAACTCTGCAGTGAATGCAAGAGTATTTTCCTGTTTTCCTGAAGTCCTTCTGTTTGGGAAAAAATCGTGATCCCTTTTGGACTTCCATGCAATTTCTACTCCATGTCGTGCTTTCTGTTCTTGGAATTGCTCTGGGGTTCAGTTTCTCAACTAGGACTCAAACCCTTGCCTAGTTCCATTGTTTTCACTCTACCTGTGCTCAGTTGACGTTGATTTTCCAGGTCTCCATGTAGGAGCTATGGTTCTACAGGAACCTATCTGCAGAACTAGGGCTAGGCCAAACGTGTGAGTGCTGCGCAGGTTTGTCTCCTGCCCGCTCTGTGAAGTATGGCAGCAGTTGTATTCCGTTTTTGTCGCTGTGTGGAATGCTTATTTCAGGCCGGAGGGGAGTCTGGGAGTAATCCAGCATTTATCACCTGAAAACCTTTAATTTCTGCATATTTGGTTACGTACTTTTGCGATGGGTTGTGTTTGTAGCTTCAGTATGGTAGCAGATCTGTTTTCTGTATATTTGTAATTTTATTGTTAAATTGGTGACAGTCAGTGGGATATTTAAAGCTGACATGGTGTAGAGTAACTATTTTGATTGTCCTTCATCTTTTTCTATGAACACTGGAAGTGAATTGAGTGTGTAACCTCAAACGCCCGCAGCTTCCCTGCAGGGAGCACCATAGCTTTATTTTGGTTTAAAGATATTCTTTGTCTTCTCTGTAAGGTTTTTTCTTATATGTAAAAGATGTACCTTTTACCTCTTTCTTTTTGTAATGCAGAGTATTATTCTTGAGAACATCATTAAAATAGATTTTTAAGCACCTGGTTACATGTTTACTGAAGCCGTAGCACACGCAGTTGTGGTTAAAATACCAGTAGGCATTGCACACGTCTGTCTTGCCCTGAGCTTGCAATGAACTTTCAGAAAGGGAGGAATTCCATCATTGCAAGTGATGGTGATGTTTGTTGGCTGGAAACTTGCAGCTGAGCTCCTCTCTTCTCCAGATCGGAAGCCAAGTTTACTGAGAATGTCTACCTACCTGCCTATCCCTAATGCCCAATAGGATGTTTTTTTAATTCTTTCTTTAGAGGTTGGCTTTAGTTTTGTAATTATAATTTGCATTTTTTCCCTTCCGGGCTTCACTGAGATGTGTATTTTTCCTTGCCTCCATCTTACCTTGCTGTCCAGGTCAGAAATGTGCTCTGTTTATAATGTAGCATTCCTTAAATTCCTGCCTAGTCTTCACGTCCTGGTCATTGCCAGTTTAACATTTTTGCACATCACTGATCCAGCACGGGGCCGGGGTTAAGTCTTACAGGCCTCCCATGCCTCCCGTGCTCACCACCGGCTCACCGCCTGCAGCTCCCTTTGGAGACTCAGCCCTTAACCAGCTCTGTGCTCTTCCAGCAAGTGTCACAACGATCCTGTGTCATTCAGGTCCTACTGAAGATACCATGAAGCACCTGGCTAAATGCTTTATGGAAGACTAAACACCAATCATTTCCGCTCTTACTGTGGGCACCGAGCTTCCATAATCTTGTGTTTAAAAAAAGCAACAACCAGAGGTCCTCCAGGGGTATGCCAGGATGGGGGTCAGTTCCTTGAGCACTTATCAAAAGCCATTCAAAACAGAAAGGCTGTTCAGAAGGATAATTCTGGAGACAGAAGTTGGGTTCAAAGCATGCTTGAGGTTTCTTGTACTTTTCCATACCTGATCTTCAAATAGAGGCAGTGCTGAGTAAAGGAGATGGTGATTAATACCCTTGTAGTCATTTTGTCTTGGGAATCTAGTATTACATATTTAAAATATACGCCTAGTCTTGGAGGTGAGGGTGCATGTGCTGTTCAGAATGCATTTAAATAAATAGTAGCTGTACTGACCTGCACACCCCTTTGTTTTCCTGCAGCTTGAGTGCGAACAGCGTCTGCATAAAATGAGGCTTCCGCATTAATCAGCTGCATTGCTAATCCCAGAAGGATTTCTGCTTCCAGCTCTTGGTCCGTGGGCAAGGGCTCGGCCCACCTGAATGCGTGCAGCCCGCTGGAGGCAGCTCGCCCATGGTGGGGTGCGCGGGGTGCCTGCTCCCGAGCCCAGGGCTGGTGCTGGCTCCGTCCGGCACACGTTCAGGCAGCGTGAGCAGGGGGAAGCTGAAGGGATGTCACGTCGGGTGGAGAATCGTGGTGCCTCCACAAAGTCTCTGCTCCTCTCCAGAGAGCTTGTGCTCAGCTGGGAAGTTTGAGCCGAACGCAGGGAATTTGCTAAAAGAATAAAGAACAAAATAGTTTGGGATAAGACTACTAGCATCCTCTGAGGGCTAAAGGGGACAAAGACAGTAATACTCCAGGGCAGTGTAAGTAAAGCCAGGAGAAGATTTAAAATTGCATCAATTCACCAGGTGCTCCTGTTGTGCAACCGTGTGAGACCTTTCTGTTGCAGCGGGATCTTTTTACAGCCACAGCAGTGCTGGGAAGGTCGCAGAGGAATTTTCTGCATTTCCATGATGCCAATATACGCTTTCATAAGATGAAACAAGATTTACTCATTAATATTGTTTTTAATGTGAAAGAGGAATCCTCAGCAGTCTCCTTTGCCTTTGGTCTCCGTGTGCAGCCTCTGTGCCAAGCACAATATCGAGCCAGCTTTCCAGCAGGGGGACTGCTAGACGTGACAGCAGGAGCGAAGGGAAAAGGCATGATGCACACGTCTGGTAAATCGTGCCTTTTATTTCCATGCTGAAAAGTGTTTTTTAATTTGAAAGATGTGTGTTTCTTTTGCCAGCAATCCAAGTTCATGCATTATCGGGCCAGTGGGATGCGAGCCCTTCTGTGCTGTAGGTCTTTGGTAGGCATCATGCAGGAGGAAACAGCCCAGAGGCTGTTCCTGAAGTCCAGTGAGTGCTGGGCTGGTTCTTATCAAAGCAGGCTGCGCAGGAAGATAGTGCTTGAAGGAGGAGTTTGCAAGAGGAAAGTTCATCCTTGTAAAGTAACCAAGAAGGATGCAACGGTGGCAAGAAAACCAGTTGGGATGCTACAGACCCATTACCTCTCCAGTGACTTGTAACGAGGCAGCATTTTTGGATGAGTCTCTGCTTGTTGGGTGATCTTCAGCCACCTCGGATCTAGAAACCCCGAAGGCAGGAGCAGGCTGTCCCTCTGCAGGAGCAGGACGCCGGCCTCAGGGGTCCGCTCCTCCAGCTCTGCCCTGCAGCACCAGCTTGGGCTGCACTTGGCCGCTTTCGCTGTGAGGTCTCAGACACGGGTCCTGTGTTCTCGGACTTTATCATTTCCAGAGGCAGAGTAGTGTGGCAAGGCTTGGGAGAGCTCATCTATATTTTCCTATGCTCTGGGTGCTGACAGACGGAAATTTGCTTCTTGCCTATCGTTTTTAAGATCCACGTTGGTTTAGAGCAACAGGTCTCTGTCATGCCAGGAGTGCAGCAGGCTGGTACCTAGACACAGAAAAACAATCCTAACAGAAAGCACACTTGACATTTTTATCACGTTACATTGACCTAAGCAGGATTACTCGACATGTAAGTCTATTATTAAAGCCTTCTTCTCCACCTGAATTATCCTGTTAGAGCTGGAAGTGAGGCTCTGAGGCAGGAGCTGCACACTGCAGCGTTGTGCAGCGTGCCAGAGAGCAGCTCACCTCGTCTCCATCTCTTTGGGACACAGATTGCTTCAGTATTCTTCTCCTATTGCACGGGCTCTCATTAAATTACCAAAGAAGTCGTGTTTTGCAGCCACAGCCCTACTGCTTTCAGATGGGTGGATATCCTTACACCTGCACTTAAACAACTGGTCTTTTTTTCTTCCTAGGAAAAACAGTTGGGCTCTCATTTCTAAATGATTGTTTGCTCCTCTCGTGTTCTGAATTGCTTCTCTTTATTTATTTGAGTTCAAATGTATATAATATGTGTAGCGGGGGGGCAGACTACCTCCAGAAAGCCCCGTTGTTTCTCTTTCTTCTTCCTTTTTTCTTTAAGCCTAGGAAAAAGCAGCTGCCGGCGCATTCAGCTGCTGGCAAGTAGCTCACTGTCAGCAAGTCTGACTTGCTGTGAAATATTAGTAAACAAGTACTTATGTTAGTGGTAGCCAAGTTTAACAAGATCTCCACTTATTATCCCGTCATTTTTTTGGTGAAAGAATATGCCGCTGCTGTCAGATCCATCTGTTCAGCTGCACAGCCCGTGCATACAAATGGCCTCGTCTCACACATGGGGAGAGGTTCTGAGAAACCCGGAGCTGAGGGTGGGCGATGAGGAGGAGAGCTGTTCGGGAACGGGACTCCGTGTCCAGAACTGACCGCCTGGCCGGAAGCAGGTGGGTGCTGCTGCGCTGTAGCTGTGAAAAGCCAGCAACCTGGCCCAGCGCAGGTGGGATCTGTTGTAGCCTGCGTAGATCAGACGCTACCTGCAGCTCGGGTCGTCGCTAACGGCACGAAGAGGAGGCAGAGGAGAGAAGACTGCTGGGAGAAGCCACAGAAGAAAAGCACGCAGGCAGGTATCTAAGCATTTCTTTTTAAAATAGACATTAATCTGACCATTTGCCATAATGATCACTATTGGTGTGGTTGGAATGCCTTTCACTGAAGGGAAGTGACAAAAACTAGAGAAACTTCAAGGAATAAATATATACCCCTGACAGTATTCTGTTACTGTTCCTCCTATTTCATCTAAGAGGTTGAGGAACAATTTCTCGGCAAGAGAAGAGCCAAAACCAACCTTTCAGCCAAACCAAGAGGTTGCCATTCCATGCTGCTGCACGTCGTGGCGGGCAGGGGGTGTGAGAACGGTGCTCCGGGAGGAGGTGGTGTTCCCCTTCCTCTCGCAAAGGAGAGAACTCCTCTGGAAGAGCAGTTGGGAGATCCAAATTGGCTGTCACGATATCTCAGCCATCTTCTGTATGTAAGAAGTGGTTTGACTAATTCTAACACCGTTTTCTCCGTAGTGGAGAAGCTCTCTCCCATCGCAGTCACGCTGGATGTGGACGAGCTTGCTGGCTGCTCCAGGGCTGTGCTGAAACAACTGCTGGTGGCACGGGGCGAAGCTGACAGCAGAAGCGTGGTAGGATGCTGGCAGTAACCTGGCTCCCTAAGCAATGCTTGCACCTTTATGGAGCTGGACAGAATAAGAAGATAGCTGCCAGCACGCTTTCATTGACATTTAATAATATGCTTGCTCAGACATTTAGATCCAGCTTTGTGACTTCCGTGTGGCAAATTTAAGCAATGCCAACTGTCAAATGACTTTGCTGCAGGGACAATCGCATACTTGCGATGCAGACTTCTGTCAGCAAGTGCGTTGTGATCCTGGTGCCTTTTGCAGTTTGGGATTTTTACTTGCCTGTCAGCGCAAGCCTTAATAATACTCTTAGCTCTAAACTGCAATAGATTCCTTCATTTCTGAGGGACTGGTTCAAACCTCACTGTATTTAAGAGAACTACTAGGAGATGCTCAGGGTGCCTCAGGTCTGGAAGATTTAGAGAAGTCACACATTCTTTGGTGGTGTTCGTTTGTCCAGAATTTTATTTCATTTCCTATGTCCTGGTTCCCCTCCTTTTTGCTATTCCAAACTGTAGAGGAAGAGCTGTTGAGTTACTAAATATTTTTCAGTTCGTGTGAAAAAGGCTTCTGAGCTTAAAAGAAAAAAAAAAAAAATATCACACAACTTCCATTTGATTTTAGAAAAATAATCCAGCAGGCTGTCCTTCAGCCAAATTCCCCCTTCAGCCAACAAGCATCCTGCTGGAAAAGAACACGTGGGGACTTTCGTTTATGGTTCTGGCCTGTCCATATGGCCCCTCCATGTGGCAACCCTGGCACGCATCGCTTTGCACTGTGCATTTATTATGTTGTCAAGATTCAATACACCTGTTTGTCTGTAGGAATAGTGTAACTCATAGGGAAACAAAACCCATCTGCATTCAAATATCTTCCTTAGGAGCTGGCCAGCGTCAGTCCCCAGCAGCAGAGAACGGACCGTCAGGCAGGGAGCTTCCCAGCAGCTTTGTTCTTCTGGATAGGAGCGTTTGAGGTAACACCCCATCTTTATTTGCCAACTTTTTTTTGTAACTATGGAGACCAGGAGCTTCACAGAGAGCAAAGCAGAAGCTCTCGAGGTACAGCTGGAACTAGCTCGGATTCTTTTCCCTCTCTTGGCCCCATTTAAACTCTTCCAGCTTTCTGGAAAATTGGGAAAAGGAAATGGAGTAGCATATGCAGAACATTTTACTTCAGAGACATTAAAATTCAGTGGCAAAACATGAATGAATCTGCATCTGAAAACAAAGGGTAACTTTCAAAATAACCGTCATACACATCTGAATCCGTGAGCTGTTGGATAGCAGCATCTCCATCATCCAGCTGTCTGTGGCTGAATGCTGCCGTGACGGCACTCCAGCATGCCAAGCCCTGTTCAAAGGCAAGAGCTTTACATGGCTAAATGCAGCGAAGCCTGTACGAGGCACTGCTGTTGTTAAGAACTCATTCATCTGAAGTTCAGCATTTTGCCAAAGGTATTACAGATGGTCCTATGATGGTGCATAAAAAACAGAGGGTGCAAGTCAGTTTTAGCTGTGGACGTATTGTTTACAGCACCATGTTTGTGGGAACAATCCTTAACTAGCCGGGGGTTGGGACGGGTAAGGTTTTATTGATTCATTGCTGTAGAGATACATGCAAAGATGCTCCAGGGATGCACTGGGGAAGAGCAGTTTGCCTCACAGAAACGCCATTAATTTGTGAGGCAATGAGTTTTCACGTAGCTGGAGACGCAAATAACGAGTGTGATGAATATGGATGACTTGTATAGGAGTGGTTGTCCAAAAAGAAAAAAAGAAGTTTTTTGGAAATGATCATCAGCCCCCCTGTAGTGTTACAGCTCTGTAGGATTTCAGCCCACCCGATACTCATCTGGTTTTGAAAACTGTTGCATGTGAAGCTTTAGTAGCTATGGGAGAATTGTTTTCTTTTCTCTCTGTTATACAGAATTTCCTGATGATGGCACAACAAAAAGGCCTGGAATAAATAACTAACTAATTCAGTGTAGCAGTAGTGCTAGTGACATAGAACATAAGTTAATAAACGACAACTGCTTAGACAGACTGAAGCCGTGCTTACTCTACAAGCATTCTCCTGATGCTTTGGACAGGACTGTACTTTACGGTGGTTCCTATAACAGAGACTGCCTCAGTCCATGCACTCCTACCACATGGTGCAGCCTTAACTGAGGAGCTGAGGACAAACCAGATCTATCCAAACACGCAGCCCACTAGTAGAGTTCACGGGCAGCATTGGCATCATGCGCTGAGAAGGATGAGACTTGAAATTAGTGGATTTAATGGGTTTATTTAAGCCTGGTCCTGAGTGAGCCGAGGAAATCAGCAGTCTGACTTCTCGTGCTTTTGGATACGCAGGAGATGCTGATAGAGAAAAGGCAGCTGGGTTCCTCAGGCTGCTGGAAGGAAGCCCATTTTGCTCCAGAGAGCTCATCTATTATTGTTGTTATTATTATTATTATTATTGTGTGTGTGTGTGCATGCGTGTGTGTAGGAAGAGGAGCAGAGACAGCAGTCCTGCCCAGAGCACGTGCCCCCTGCTGCCTTCAGCACGCATGGCTTCTGCGTCTTTCTCCAGGTCTGAAGCTCAGAAATTCTTGGGCTTGTGTTACTCTGGAGTAGAGGCCATTTTCCCCAGGCTTGCCATGTTTAATCCTCACCTGCTGTGCTTGGGACAGCTGCTGGTGCCCTCCTCCTCCCGTACCTGTGCAGTCCCAGCCCTGGTTTGTCCCTTGATTTGTCACAACAAGCTGCGCCTGCAGATTGGGTGTTCAAAAGTAGCAAACGAACTGATAAAATATGCACCCAATATAAATTCATGAGCAAGGTAACGCAGCGGGATCATTCCAACACAAGGGTTATTTTCTACTTGCCTTTTTAATTTGAAATATTCGGGACAGTTTGAGAGTTTTGATGTGTAATAGATGCTGACCTGCTTTCCACCAAATTGCGATTGCACAGCCTTGGCTTAGTAATATATTGCCATCTGGAATTGGGTCAAAGCAAATCCACGTGCATTATATAACCTGAATTGGTTTATACAAAGAGAAGGGGATATAATATCTTAAGCCCTTTAAATAAGGGATAAGTACAGTACCAGGAATTTGTTAATATTATTTGAAGCTACATTTCCAAATGCATTTCCAGGCGCAGTGGTTAAGGCCGAGGCTGTTTGGTGGGATCCCTTGCTCCCACGTGTCTGGGAGCTGTAACTGATGGGGCTGCCAGCAGGCTGTTACCCCGTGCTTGGATACTGCAGCGGTCAGACGCTCTCGCCATGAGCTCGGCGGACATTCCAGGATGAGCTTTTCCTCACAGCCAGAAAAGGATGCAAATAATTGATTTGGCAGACCGAACAGAAATAGCTGCGGTTTAAAGGCTAGGCTATCCGACACTGTTTATGAAATAGAGCCAAGAATGCCCAAAATAACTGCTTTTATCAGTATTGCTTACTAGCATGGGGAATAGTCTGTTTTTTTTAATTTTATTTTATTTTAACAGCAGGAAGTTCCCTCTAGCCCCCACAACACAGTCGATAGGCTGTAAAATGGCAATAAACGAACCGCACAAGTTGCTGGTGCAGTGCCAGGGCTTGCATTTCTTCGTCTCTCTCCAGGAAGGGGCTGTTCAGCTGGGGGGATTTGGTGACCCAGTGCAGCACCAGCCCCATGCTGCTGCCCCCCCGAGGGTTCGTGCACCCGCCGTGGGACGGGGCTGCTGCCGGCCGTGCTGCCCCCGTGCCTCCAGTCGCAGCTGCTCGGCATTTCCTGGGAGAGTATTTTGAGGTGTCTCCGTTGTGAGGGTTTTCTTACTGCATCGTGCCGGTTTTAGAGCCCCGGGTGCAGCATAGAAGTGTAACTGCTGACCTTAGTGACCGGCAGCTATACCTCGTGATTCTGGGGCAGTTTCATTGGAATCAGTGAGGCGCAGGGTGGCAGGACGCCCACTTGAGGGGAGGGCTTTTGTATGTATACATATAGCCAAGAGTTCCAAGAGATGCTCTGCGATATTGCTACCAGGCTCGTGAGCGTTAGCTCCAGGGTGAAGGAGCTGGAGAAAGTGATCGAGAAAATGATCAGTATGTTCCAGATCATTAACGTAATGGCCTTGGTTAAGAAATGTTAGTATTTCAAGACAGAAAGCTGAAGTATGACACATGACACGGAATATTAATCGTGTCAGTTGGAATATCACATAATATACACATAAAGTCAATGTAATTACCTAAGCCACTAATTTAATTAGTATACATTTAGAAGAAGACATCCTTTGGTGTTTGACAACACCTAAATTTTGAGTTGCTTGCTCACAAATAGGTACCAGGAAAAATAAATCAAGTCCACTTAGGGAATGTCTGAAAAATTAAAAAAAAATATTTTGAAATTCAATTACTTCCTTCCTTTGCATAGCCCATGTAAATGTAAACATTGGAACCTTACAGTTCTCATTTTGCACAAATAATTTATTTGCTGGGTAGCTGATGATAGCAGTACTCACAGGACATACCTGAATCGATCAGCAGCTGCATCAGTTTCTCTGGAAAGGAAAAGTAAGTGAATTTGTGCTTCATTTGGGGTTTCAGTGTTTTCTAAACTACTGCTGGCAGATGTTGACACTTGTAAAATATTCATGTAACGCATGGAATATTTTGTCACATGTCTGGTGATATTGTAAACTTTTCATTACAAAAATTGGTGACTGGTTCAGTCTGCTGTTCTGATTAAAAAAAAAATCCGTAATTCTGAGATACACTCACAAAACATGTACTTCTTGTTATCTGCCAATAATCTAATCTAATATATGTTATAGCCTCCTGAAAGATTTGTTTTCTTACACTGTATGTAGCCCATATTCACTCTCTTCATGGATTTTGTGTTAAATTTCAACTTCAAAATAACTTTTTATTAAAAGGTTATTATAAGAGATTATCTCCCTTAAAAAAATCTCCAAAAGTATTTTCTTTTCATTTCTGTCGTAGCCGTTGAGCTTATCTGTGAACCCTTTTACTTGCAACATGATTTTAAAGCACTTAAGCCAGTATGAAAGATAACGTGCTCTTTATGAGGGTTAAAGATAGCTTATTTCAGATTACTGTAAATGAAATGAGAGTAAACTGAATCTGAGAAAAGCCTGTTCCTGAACTAAGGCTTTCTGCATACATTTTGCAGCAATTAACTTAAACCAGAGTGATTAAAGTGGTGAGTTTCTATGTGCAAGTAAGGCCTTACAAAAATGACCGCTGACCGTTTTATTTTGGATGAGGATTTATAAACCCATCAGCGTTGAACGGCAAGGTAAAGCCCAATTATGCTGTGTCATGTAATCTCGTGTAATCTGAACAACGACCAAAATGCCTGTGCTCGGTCACTTTTGAGCATCTCTTGGTTTGTGTAGGTGGGTACCGCAGGCTGAGGTCTGCGAGGTCTTGGTGCCACACCAAGTGCTCCTCATCCTTCTCAAAGCCTGAAACAGTAAGTACATCTTTCCTGGGAGAAGTTTAAATACAGAGTATTTCATAGAAAAAGAAAAGAAAAAAGAAAAGAAAACCCACCACCTTTTCTGTGTGCACATAACCCCAGGGTTTCAGCTGGGTGATGCAACAGAGCTCCCTGAAAACCTGAAGTTGCACCGTCAGCCACAGGAGGGTACTGCAGCACCAGCGTGGGAGCTGCTGCTCTGCACCTTTCGTTCCCTCTAAGGACTTGGTGTTTGCCTGTCTAGCACAGTAAAGCTAGTTCTGTTCTTGCAAATACGATTATTATTATTATTTTTAATCTGTGCATGAAAGTAGCCATTGCTGAATATTTTTTTGACAGATTTAATTCTGGTTGGAAGAAACTTGGGAATGTTCTAATGGCTTTTCAAGGCTTGTAAAGCTGTTTTGAATTAATAAGTGATTTGTTCTGGTAATTCTAAAACCAAAATCGTTATCAGCCATTGTTCTTAGAGACCAGTGGGGAGCTAATCCTGAAATGACATTGCACGTGTAAACGTCTCCACTGATACTGCTGCTTCTCTAAGCTAGAATGCTTGTTACTCTGATGCTGTAGATACGAGTGGAAGTAATCTAGCAATTTTAAGGGAGTTTTCAAATGTTGAGATGGGTGTGACTAAGAAGAAAATGCCTCTCCCTGGACAGATCTCCCATGTGCACATCTATTTTGTGAATGCAGTAATCTGATATTCGCACATGCTAGTCTGCAGGTCACAGGAGAGCATGGCAAAGTAATAATACAAGTCAAGGTATATAAATGTAGCCTTTGATTTATGTAGTAAACCAGTTTTTTAAAGGAAAATTTAAAAGAGAAATGACTTTTAAAAAACTAGTGCCAATATTATAAAGTTTTAAAGATTTTATTACTTGGGTCATTCTGTTAGTGGAGTTGATGTGTCCCTCTGCTCTAACACAAAGCAGTGGACCCTAGAGGTATTTATACAAATTGTAAAGGACTTGCAAAATTAAAAGTTTCTTTGCCAACCTACTGAATGCTGCATGTAGACCTTTAGGTGTTAGAGTAAGGCTACAAATACTTAAACTTGGCATTCTCATACTTGATATCCATCCGCCTGATAAAATTACAAAGATTAGAGTGTACCCTAAATGTATTAGTTGTTTAAAGAATAAAGATTGCCAATTCTTTTTGCAAAGCGGCCAGTATTTTAATGAGGTGTTCTGGCTGTTGCTTCTCAAACGTCAGACACTAAATCACTCGAATCCACCAGAAGTAACACAAGCGAATGCATCTGTGCTGCTGTTCCCAAGCAGCCTCTGTTTGCTTTCTCTATTGTATTCCTGGCATTCCTCGGGGGGGCTGTGCTGTGAAGCAATACTCCGTATGGTACAAAAGGGGAAGGGTTTGCCTCCTGCTGAGGTGATGCATGATTGTTCATAGCTAAATCTTTCCCTAACACATTGTCGGGGAGCAGCACCGGGGCAAGGAGAGGGGGCCCGAAGCGGAGACGTTTCCCCGGGGCCCTGTGAAAACAAGGCGGCTGGTTTTGGAGATGCTGTCTCTGGTGGTTGGACAGTGCCCACTGTTGTTAAAGGAAAGCTAACTGCCAGCTGCGTGGCGTGGTGCTGTATCTGTAGGCCTTGTGGCCCCTGTCGACTGGTTAAAGAGCTGTACAGATAGGTTTCTGCTAGCATTGGCTTGATTCTTCTCACTGTTCCTTCTGGGTTGGCTGCAGGCCCTTGTTGCCCTGTGCCCTCTCACTTTATGTGCCTGCTGCTCAGGCGCTGCCCCCCTCCATGCTGTGGGTGGTGTTTGGCCTGGCACAGGCACCAGCAGCACCAGTGGCTCCCGAGACCTTCCCCAACAGCTTTGGGACAGAAGCAGTTAACTCGCTCCGATAATGCTGCAGTCAGTCCTTCAAAGGGCGTCAGGCTCACGCAGTTCCACCCGGTAACTGCAGGAACAGCCAGAAGATAGGGATCGGCAGAGTAACGCACTTGGTAGCGCCAGGCGGACGCTCTGGCACGCAGCTAGGGACGTTGTTCCTTCACAGCCCTCACCAAAGCTTTGGCACAAGGACAGCAGCTGAGCAGCCGGCCCAGGGCTCCGGCTGCGCCCCACAGCCAGCGGCATGGGCTGCTTTGCTGGGAAGCAGATGAGTTTGTGAACAACTATGTTCGTAACAGCCCGGCAGCCAGTGACTCTGACAGTGTCCTCTCCTTTTTTTATTTTTATTTTTATTTTTATTTTTATTTTTATTTTTATTTTTATTTTTATTTTTATTTTTTCCTTTTGGCAAAGCCCACAAGAAGACATCTATTCATCATTCTAAAACATCGGGTACTGCTTTTCCCCTTAAAATGGCTTTCTCTTGCGGACCAATTTATAGCCCTGCTGACTGACTGGGTTCCTCCTCCGAATTTTGGCCCTAGTTCACTTAAAGCACTGAAGGCATTTAAAGCATTTAAAGTGCATTCCTAGCTTTGAGCAGTTAATGGCAACGAAGTCAACAAGATCGCTCAAAATACTGCTTTAAGTGAGACTAAGCTGCTGAGTACCTCAGCAAAAAAACAGAACCTCATAGCCGAGGGCAGTTAACCATCTGAATCTAACAATGAATAGTGTTTTAGCATTCCAGCACAAACACAGAGGGAAAAAAATGTGAATTATAATGTAATTTGAAGCAAAAATCAAAGCAAGGAAATTGTTTTTCTTGTGTATTGTTCAGCTGGTGAAAAATTAGCTGCTTATTTGCCACGAATCATTCTCCTGCATTTTTTCTCAAACACTGTGTGCTCTCCTGCTTTCTTATATTTCGGAACTGGCGCCCTGCTTTTTTGGCTGTTGGACTGAAATCTATGTTATGTCTGCAGTTCATTCTTCCATTCCAAACCGAAGATGTGATGTTTAAAATAATGTCTATATTGTTGTACTACATTTTTTGAAGTTACAACTTTTCTATTCTTAACCTCATGCTTTAGATTTGCAGCATATACTTACTGTGCTTGCAGCTAAATGAGGGTAGTAGTTATCAAAACCGTTTTGAACAGCAATGACGCTCTGTCCTTGCTTAGGGCAACTAAGCCTGGAAAGATCCCAATCTGTGAAGGTCAGATCGTCTTGTTAGGAATACGTGGACCATGGTAGAAATTATTTCCATTAGATCAGATGTATATATATATAAATAGCAGAACCAAAAGCAGATAGGATTCTTACGGGAAAAGCTATGCAGCAAATGCAGTTATTGCATCAGAGTTTTGTGTTTTATGTTTTTAATAAATGTATGACATGGGGAGCAGAGTCATATTTTTTTTTTTCCAACAAATTGGATTCTATCTCAAAAAGTCTATTGTTCTACAGCAAAGCTAGACAAAGTGCAGAGCTTGCTCTTTATTCTGTCTCAAGATGACATGATATTATGTATTGTGCCTTGCACAGTAAAATGTTACATAACCTCAAGTTTTATTTTAAGAGTATGGCCATTTTGGACAACAGTGACAAAATCAGTTCCTTATGCTGTTCTTGAGCAAAGCATCTTTTCCTGGGAACTGTCTTGCTGAAGAATGCAGGGCAAAAGCCAGCAGCGGAGTCATACTCTGCATGCTCGGTACCAGAAAACTTCAGTTCTCAGAGAACTTGCCATTTTAGTTGTTATGTTAGCACCATATTTGCTCAAACATATCTCTAGAAACCAGTGGAAGTCTTTTGGTAAGTTTCAGTGGGCAGCGTCTGATTGTACAAACAGGAACACAAGAACCTAAGAGCCAGTGAGCACAAACTGACTGAGGAGCGGGTTGGTCAAGGTATTGAAGGCAGAAATTCATGCAAAATTCTCAGGTGACTTGGCTTCACTTATTTTTCTGTAATCTTCTTAGAACTCATGCCAAACTCAGAAGACCAGAACATGGGAACTGTTTATAGTAAGCAACAAAACCAATCCATACAAAGCTAAATTCATCATAGATATAAAACAACTGTCTTCAGTAAAGTTTTGCCAGAGTTGAATGTTGCTCCGTCACTTTGTGTATGTTAGCATAGATTCTAGGGCACTGATCACAGCAACACAAATAATTGTATTTAAAATAATCCACTGCCATCCATTTTGTTGTTGTTGTTGTTGTTCATTCCAAATGAAAATATTCTGCAGATGGATACAAGTCATGTGTAGCCCGGGGCCCACAGTTTCCATTCTTGCATCTAGGACAGAAAAACATCTTCCATGAAGAAATAATCAGATATTTAATTACCTTTCCTAAGGGTATTTTGAAGGTTGTCTCCCCCAGCTGTTGTGTAGATGGGCACGCATCTACACCCTTCTGCTCTGCCTCTGTGGCCAAGGGGCTGAGGGAGCGGGCAGGGGAGTGAGAAGCGATCCCTGGAAAGCAGCTGCTGTGGTCAGGATCAGCCGCCCCCTTGGGACTGGGACTGCATTTCTAATATAACCAGCTCTAGTCCTTTAAAAATTAATTACTTGGATTCTGATCTGCTTTAAATCAAGTTAGATTGTGACAGCTTGAAGAGCCGTATTTTGTCCACCTTGGTCTCTAGGCTCTAACTTTGGTTTAATTCCCTTTTTGCAGGCAGCCTGACACAGTAGCTCTAAGGAAGATGAGATCTCCACAGCCACTGAAAGAGGAGCCAATTCTGAAGCAAGGTGATAACAGAAATTTAATATCTTTTATGTAAAGCATTTAATCTTTAATCAAGAAACACATGAGATGGGAATAATGTCTTTTAGAAGGTCTATATTATGTGTTTCTGAGCCCTTTCTCATCTTCTGGGAGAACACAATCAGTCCCTCTGAACTCTGCAAACATCCAGATAAGATCACTTCAAAACACCCTGTGCACCTGTTCTATGTAGTGGCTTTTGAACAACAATTTGTGTTCTTTTCCACTTCAAAAGCACACAGGAAGCATCCCCGTTTCATTTAGTACCTAGGCATACCTCTGAAGTGGGATTATGTATAAACTTGCTAAGAGTTAGATAAAATGGCCTTCCATGCCTGAAGAAAAACATTTGCTTAGGGGCTCCTCACTGATGTGTGATGCAACCTGCATGTTCCTCTGAATGTTCTGTACAGGATTTCATTTTCCTGGTAAGCTTTGAGTGAATTTCTTATGCTTATTGGTCAAAGACCGTGGCCAGGATCACTCCAAGGGATCTTTATATGGAGCACTCCTTGTATGGATGCAAACTAATATGAAGTTTATCCTTTTGGCAGAGATCTGGCACTCATCTCTTTACTTTTTTTCTGAATTAGAGACTGCACTTTGCAATGATTTTTGATTAACCTCCTTGTATTCTACTTAAGACAAAATCATTCTCAGATTGTTTTAGGAATGTCCCTCTCTTGAATTTTGTTGGCTATAGCAATAATGAAAAGCTGTGACTGTACATTGTAGCCTTTCGTAGTCATGACACTAAGAGTGCATCTGTGCTTTGTGAAGTACAAGATACTGGAGATGCTTCGTAAATAACTAACTAATGGCATTAAGCGAACTGCATATACAAGTATTACCGACTAGGATTTGGCTTTGGTTTTTGATAGGAGGGGGAAGAGAGGAGACGTGGGAGATTAAAAATGAACTGGATCCCTGTCATGTTCTAAGTACGTGGATGCACATAAATATTACACAAACTTGTCATGTGGTTAAGAGACCGTAAAGCTGTCCTCACCCTCATTTTAATTCCGCTCCAAATAACGACCCCTCTTTGCTCACCTTTCTTTGAAAACAGATGTGTGATTGCAGGAATAGGAAGAGGTAAGCTTGAATACCTTGAACTCCTGTCTTTTTAAACAATTGAATGCATATAGCCAAAAACTGGCATCAGCGAGCAAGGCAGCTGCAGCACGTTCCAAATATTGCTCTATTTAAAGCATCCCAAGGCTCACAAGAACAACTGCAGAGGCAAACCTTAAATCTTGTCAATAAAACCAGCGGAGGGAGGAATGGCAGAACCAGGTAAGATGCACAATTAAATGTTAATGTGATTAATGTAACAGTTTATTCCAAAAGCTCATAACTCTGAGCAATGTAAAGTGGAAATACTCAGCTATTTGTAAGGTAGTAAGTCTTGTTTGATACACCGTATGTTACTTTCGATTAAGAAAGTGCAAGAGTTTAAAAGCTAATTCCATTAGCAGCGGTGAATTTAAAGTAGCCTGGGTTCCTCCTGTATCTTTGAATTCTACCAGTTTATCATCTTTAGTCCTCTGTAGTTGTGATTTTAAGTTGACAAATATAATTAAACTGAATCATGCAAATGGAGATATGTTTGCCAGTAATTTAAGTGTACTGTGTAGCTGAAATCCGAGTGTAATGCTAGGTGGACATACGTTAGTTTAGATATTAACCCCACAAAGCCCAAGTGACCCAGCAGAGTGAAGTTTTTATAGTGTATTATTTGCTATAAGCACAATTCCACTGAAGATGAGAAAAGGCATTTTGTAAAAATGCATTTTGTAGTCACTGTCGCATTCTATTTGTTTCGCCGTGAGAGGTTTGGATGGTAAAAGAACTATAAGCTTCAATGTGGTGTCAGCTGCGTACACAGCTATTCAGGCAGTACTTTTCCTAGTGAAGGGAATTTTTAGTTGAGAGGTTGCTCACACCTTCCCTCCCAGCTTTCTGCTGCCTAGCGTGGAGCTCCAGCTGCCATCACAGTGAGGGGGCAGTAGTCTGGCCATGTGTCGCTTTCTGAGATGAAACACAAAGAAAACTTCAGCAAAATCCTAAGGCATTTTGGTGCAGGGAGCATAAGTCTGTGGGTTTGAACTTGACAAGCTTGCACAGGGGAAAACTTCACCTTTTCACCTGCCAGGCCTGTACCTGTTTAAATCAAATGGGAGTTTTTTGCAAGTATGTTGGGCTAATTCTTTTACCCATCCTTGTCAGTGCTGTCGGGCTCAGACATTTCAGGGTGAAGGCAGCCCGGTGAGGCCACAGGCATCGTGCTCATGACAGTTGGTCAGAGTTTTGACCAAGTACAGGCAGTAAAACCAATCACATTTATAATTCTGAATAAAAGGTCTTAATAAATAAACAAACAAACAAATAAATAAATGATAGAGACAAGATTAATTTTATAAGTATATTTAGGGAGTACCTTGGAAGTCTCTGCTGCTGCAGCCTGTGTTTGAGGACTCCTTGATGTCAGTGCTCCTTGGGCATCCGTGGTGGACAGCTCCAGGAGCGGTGCTGTTTTTCTGACTGAGGAGCTCTCCTGTAGCACAACAAAAGTGCTGTGTTTGCCACTCTGACAGCTCCTCTCTGTTTATTCTGAGATAAATGCATGTCTGAAGTAGAGAAAAATGACTGTAATGGGGGAAAAAGAAAGTAATTCTTTTACCACCAACTTAGGTACAGGTGTCACAGTGAGATTCCTTTATTCATCCTTTGTGCCACCCAGAATTGTTCTTTCTGATTTCAGCGGGCTCTGGCTCAGACCTCGGAAGCTGGGCTTGGTTTCCTTGGTCTGTTTGGAGGCAATGCTCACGGCTGCTGCTCAACGACTCATATTTCCCTCACTATTCTGCTCCCATTTGCAGCCGTAAGAACAGTGATTGTAATGACACCTCCCATTTTAGGATTTTGGCTGGTTACCTGCAGGGAACACTAAAGGGGTCATTTCTTTCTTTCCAAAGCACAGCTCCTTAGGAGCATCCTGCCCTGCTGCTGTCCCTCCACACCTCTTCACCACCTCAGCGTGAGTGCCATGCCGAGGCTCCTTCTGGCTGCCGGTGTGCGCAGCCCTGCTCTGTGGCGAGGGTGGCACTCGATTGTCAGATCTAGGCTTGGGGTAGTTTTCCTGTGGACCAAATATTGGAACCTTAGAGTTTGTCACCTTCTTCTGAGGCCTAGCAAATGGGTTACCTGCAGAGACATCCCCTAGCCATGGCCGTATGTCATGCTGCAGCCTCTCCTGCTCGTGGCATAACATGCAGCTCAGGGTATCTGTCCTATGACGTGCAGGACATTCTCACGGTCATTTCTGTTCTTAAACCACGAAACACAAGTACTCCCAATGGCTCCGTGAAACTCTATCCCTCAGAGCCAGCTGCTCGCTGCCTCCTGACCCATGCTGGGCGCAGCATTCCTGCTGGCCCGTCAGCGACTGCTTGCTCCTCTCACCTTCCTGCATTGGAACTGCATCTCATATAACACAACACCATGTCCAGCAGACACCTTGGCAAGCGAGCAGAGCTCCATCAAAATGCTTCCATGTACTCCAGTAGGATCCAGCCCTTTATTTGTAACGGGACCTTTAGAAAAAGTGGCAAGGAAAGAGAAGTGATTCCCAGCAGCATTAGCTTTCACTTACCAAGGGTCAAACAGTCTTTAGAGGAAACAGGTAAGGGATTCCCCTGTGGTGAAAGGACACCTGATTTCAGAGCGGAGTTTTATTCTTGTGCAGCCTGGTTGCTGATGTGCTTTATATTTCAGTGGCAGCACATGCAGGCTATCTGTCTATGTGCTCTCTTTCCCTCTCCGTAGATACACCACGGAATATCATGGCATATCTAAACTAAACTATATCATGGCATATCCAAACTATGCAAGGTGTTGTGAATAGTTTTACGTTACTTATCAATCTAATAACTAATTAAGTAACTAATACAACCTCAAAGGTTGATATGCTGCTTTCTGGCAACCTTCTGCCGTTTGCAGCAAAATGATTTAAGGGTCTTTGAACTGCTGGTGCTGCTGAGGTGAGCTGCGAGCCCCTGGGGCACAGTGCCTGGCAAACATCCCTTGGACGTTTGGGGTGCGGGAGCTCACACAGCATCTCCTCATTGTGGCCGCAGGCACACCAACCTTAAATTAAACAGGTACAGTATTAACTAATCACTGCACATTTAATTTACTGTTGCCAGCCTCATGAGACTTGCTTCTGGAAGGTGCTGTCGTGGTATTGAGCCTGAACCTGCTGGGAGCTGCCATCAGTGCAGTCCAGCCCAGATGTTCTCGTGCTGACCCGTGGAGCCCAAGGACAGAAGCACCTTTCTGTCTCCTCTCTGCACTCCGGTACTTTTGGAAGTGCTAAGCCTCTGGCCTATCTGATTGCAGAGCCCAGAGTGTGGAAATTTCTTGGGGCTTTGCTATGTATGTGTAGTATGTGTGCCAGGACAGGGTGACTCCGTGCCAAAAATAGCAGTCATAGATGTGGCCCAAGCTCACAGGTATCTTTTGTGCTCTGTAATAATTATGGTTTTGTAATGTGACCTTTCTGAAAAAGATCCTCTTTTGTCTTTCAGCCCCAGTCCCACTTTCCCGTCTCATTGTCCCAATTCTCCTTGCAGTTGGCTGGATCGTGGGTTGTGCCCTGATGGTTTACATCGTCTTCTCCTGACAGAAGTAAGCGACCTGTATCATACCCACCCCTGCTTGCTTTGGTGTGCACTGCTGCCTTATAAACGTAGTTTTCTTTGTCTTACAGGACAGAAGAATTTCCAGTGATGTGGACTGGAAGAACCTGAAAGTTAAATTGGAATGCTGAATTACAAAAATATGTATAAAATGAGTTTTTTTAAAAAATATCAACACTAGATATGGTGTATACTTTTTATCTGCAACAAAGATGTGAAATGCTAGTTAGGAAGAATCATTAAACCAGTTTCTCGATTTTCAAGTGGTTTGTAACTGACTGAGTGGTTTTTGGAGTCCAGTGGTGGGTCAGGTGCCTGCCTGCTCTCTGGCCTGCTTTGTTGTTGCCATCTTGAATTCAAGCATTTTTGGAAAAAGCTTTCCTAGAGTTACCGGTGCCATGGTAGATGAAAACATGAGTTAAGCTCATTTGTGAGATGTGCCAAGCTGGGGAAGAAGTATCTCAGTCTATCTGGGAAACTTGTAAGAGAGTTAAGAATATATATATTTATTTTTTTAGTAAAGTTTATATATATAAACATTTTAAAATACTGTGGCTGTATATTCTCCCTGTCCCAAGATCTGAAGTGCCTAAATACATTTTCTGAGGCTACGTTACCTTTTTTAAAAAAAGTAAGCAAATAGTGACACAAATATACTACTATATAAATCAAAAAAATCCTTTAGAAAATGAAAGGGAGGTAGGAAAAGTTACCTGGCGGAACAGCAGCTTAAAATGTATGATTTACACATTCTAGGTCCTAAAAACTTTGTTTCTTTTTTAATACTATGTAGATAGAATCCAAATTAACTGCTGGTCTTTTCTGTATAAATGATATTCGGGGCCCAATCTTTTATTTTTTTTTTGCATCGGAATTCAATCTAGTTCTTGTTGAATTAAATACCACGAGGCTGGATCGAGGTCATCGCTGGGCATGCCAGGCCTGCCTTGTGGCGTGCCGGCAGCTCCCCTCTGCTGGCAGCAAATGGGATATTGGGGAACAGTGTTAGAAATCAGAATGTAAATAACTGCTCTGGAAAAAATGCAATGCAATAGGTGAAAATTAAATTTCTACACCTGAAGGACAAATACGGGGATTCACAGGAGGACAGCAACAGGGAACTGGGATTTATAATGTGTAATCAGGCACAAAATGAACACACTGAAGAGGTTCAGTCTAAAAAAGAGAAGATTGAAGAAAATATTATTCTTCGAATCCTTAATAAAAAATGAAGGGAATAACTTTTTCTTGGTGACACACACAGCAGGAATTAGTGGAGAACCAGCAGGTGAGATACAGTCTCTCTTTATGGTAAAGAAGCAGACATGCTGGAAGAATTTTTTAAGCATAATAATCAATATTATTGATTACTGGAGGCTTCAAAAACAGGTGGACAAACACCCTTCAGGCATGCAGCAGGAGGACAGGTGGTGCTGCCCTGGTGCCTGAGGGTGACTATTTGTTATCAGGTGCACAACTCTCCACAGCTGCAAGTACTGCCAGGAAATCCAGCAGGCTGTTTGCAGAGAAGAGGCAAAACTGACTGGTGGTTACAGCAGGTGAGTGCTACTTTCAACGTGAGGAAAACCATCATTTTAATACTGGTTGCAGTGTTAGGAGAAGTCTGCAGCACAGAAGAGAGGTGAGCTGCAGACCATGCACACAAGGTATGTGACAAAAGCAAGCCATGCTCTTGGGCTCCATGGCCAGTCTTGTTGCTTTAACTTCCACGTGAACATGTCACACTTTAATGATCTCCACCTTGCTGTGGACTAGCAGAAAGGACTGAAGCCTTCAGTCATACATTTAGTGCTTTAATTCTGCATGTTTTTAAAGCCTCCTACATGTTTCCTGCATCACTAAGAGGAGGAAGAGGCGCAGGAGAACGTTTTTTTTTTTTAGTTTGGTCCCAAGGACAGGTGGGCTGATTCTCTGAAATTTCCCAGACTTTGTGTTCTGCTGTCAGCACGCTCCTGTGCAGTACCACGGCAGTTTGGGCTCCCACCTCTCAAACAAGGGCAATTGCTGGGAGGGTCACAGGTCTTTAGGTGAGGCAGGCTGTGCCATGTAAATGCGAGGAGGCATTGCATGATATACCAAAGCGTAGTGCAGTCATCTAAAGATGTGATAGTGTTGTCCAGATCAGCCTTGGTGCAATACTCAGTGCCTTGCCTTAGAAAGTTGGCTTTACATGAGACATCAATGAATATCAAACTTAAAATAGCTGCTACTAGCTAAGGGACCTCAAACTGTTCAGAATCATGCAGGACTTAACTTTTGTGGCGCCTGGGGATGTATATTTAGTCTTATTATGGGGAAAATTTGATGGAATCTATTGTAATGAAACAGAAACATGTATGTCCTTCAAAAAGAAAACATCAGGCATGTTTAAGGTTGGGACGTCTGTTCTACAGCATAGCGTGTCTGGAATTATAGGTCAGATTCAGAGTGGCATCCTGTTTATCTGGTACAAAGGGGTTGCCTTTTTTTTTTTTTTTTTTTTTTTAATTATAATTGGAGTTAATTGTATTTACCTGCTCTGTAATGTGCCTTGAGACTGTCCAGTGACCTGGTCGTTTAAAATCAGAAGTGATCAGATAGTCTGAACTACTGTATTTTCACAGCGCAGTTTTGAGCCCGAATATTTTTATACTAAAACAATTCTGTTCTTTCTGTTCTGTCTTGGTGATTCTAACAAGATGTACGTTTAAGGAAATGTGGAAAAAACCTTAATGACCCCTTGATGAGATTGGGTAAGAAACTTCTGTGACTCTTGCTCAGGCACTCTGAATTAATTCTGAGAAGAGGAGGAAGGCACATTAATCAGACATCCTGTCTCCATCTGTGGTCACTGTCTGTTATCCTTTAGGGAGGTGGGGGAAAAAATAAATGCATTTGGCATTGGTGCAACCATGAAAATTCCTTTGCAACTCCAGCAGCTATTAGCTGAAGCACTGAAGTGTGACATTTAGTTTTGGGAATTGTCGTAACATCAAGCTACCTTGCCCCTTTGACATCAGCTCATTTCACAGGTCATTTTATTTCCTCAGATGTCCCAAGGGGATAAACTGTGCTGTCTCCTGGAGAGCTGCAGAGTCCAAACCCGTTCTAACTTAGCCGTACACCTACTGTCTAAGCTCTCTAAGAGGCTAGTCTGAGCATACATTATTTCATTTTAGGGACCAATGCCTCATTTTCTGAGACTGAGACTGTCCAGTCTTGCTACTAGCTCTGACTGTCCAAACTCTAGACAACTGGAGGCCCTTGAAGACACAGAAGTAGGTGCACAAGTAGCTCAATTTTATGGTGGTTTTGCCCAGAAAACCTTGTGCTGAGAAGTTAAGTGACGGCTATTCCACTAAATCCCAACCTATTTTTTCTCATGTGCCTGTTATTCCGGTTGTGAGCAGACAAAGCAAACAGTGAGGCTCTTACTGCAGCTCGTCAGCTGTGCCTGGTTTGCACTATGCCAGCAGTGTGCCAGAGCCGACAGCGGCTCTCCTGCAGCTGCCTCGTGGCTTTGATCCCGGCCTGCACAGCCGCACTGTGCCACTCGCATGGCCCCGGCTGCCCGGCCTCAGCCACCGCCAGGACGGGGACGTGCAAACTGCGCCTTTTCCCAAGTCTGGAGCAGAATGAACACATTTATGTACCAGGCACTGACAAAAATACACAGTTCTGAAAGACTCAGATGTCCTAAGCCGCTTTTTTAGGTGTCTAACAACGTCTGACATTGAATGTTTCAAATTAAAAAGTACAGAGCTAAAACATAAACAGTTTTAGCTTTACCTGATGTTTGAGAGCAGAAGGATCTCATTTGGAAAAGACAAATAAATACATATTCTCTTCAGATCGTTAGGTAGTTCCCAGTATCTATGTTTGCTTTTTATTATTATTTATTTTTATTTTTTCCCCCTACAGACTAAGCCATAAGATGGTGAACTGAAATCACTGCTCAAAGGGCAATGGCAGGGCAAAACAAAGATGTTTTTCGGGAGGCTCACATATTGTTGAGCTCACTGCTGTTTAGTGGAAAAGAAGCTCCTGCCACTTCTGTACACTAATAAAAAGAGAATTATTTCAAGAAAATACGCACCCTACACACTGCTTACAGCGCACTGACCACTATGCAAAGTGGCCTTTTGCGTCTGTCTCCAGTACAACCCACTCATGGCTTTTCATTACAAAACCATACAATGCACTGCTGAAGCTTCCCACACTAGCAGGGGTGGATTGGGAAATAAGTTCTGTAGGTTTTTTTTCTTCCCATAAATCACAAGCATCCCGTTCCACTTGAGAGAAAAAAATAATTATTTCTCAAGAAAACATACACCAGAATTAAGGCACTGCTGTTGTTGCATGGCAATAGCTTCAGCATCTCCATCACCATGCCATGGGATGTTTGTGTTGCTATGACACTGGGCAGGACTTTGGTTATTGGTATAATGCCATTGAGGTCTGAAGAGCTGTTTGGCATCACCTGAGCTCCAGTTCTCTGTAAGCAGAGGTGACGGCCTTTTCCAACCCCTCCCTTTTCATGACTTCAGTGCCTCTTGGCAGCAGGTTGCCCTTGGCTTTGGTGCGTGTGGCCCTCCCTGGGCAGAGGAAGTGAAGCTGCTTGATGGGGAATCACTGCACCTGTGCTCCTTGTCTGAATTATTTAGTGATGGTTATGGGTTGTGTGTGTGTGTGGTACCTGCTTTGTTAATGTGTTGGTAATGAGCTGACCGATGTCAGCATTTGCACTGCATGTAGTAGCTGAGGTTTCATCAGGCTGCCACAGCGGGAATTTACATTAACTGAAACAATCCAAAGACATCTTTATAACCAGAGCGGCTAACTGTAAGTTTCTGCAGAAGCTGGCAACAATCCTGTCAGTTCTTTGTTGTTTTTGAAGCCTTTGGTAGATGGTTTCCATGCCATATCTATAAATACTTCCCTGACATTAACAGTGTACGAAGGAAAAGCCTCACTGGCACTAATTAGTTTGCAAGCTGTGATGAAAGTTATATGCTGATTGTCACTGCTTGCTTAATGTCAGACAGCTTGCATCTCAGTTATTAGTGCTGCGTTTCTCTAATGAAGACCTGAAATTCACTTTTGCATATGTGAGGAAATCACAAGTGTCACTGGGTAGAGTTTGGCTTCCAATACACACCTGGTACATTTTATTTTCCTGTTAAATGCTGCCGTGTGGTTTTGCTGCACTTGGCTGCTGTGCCAGGTGACTTTGGGGTAGGCACTGGAGAAGACTGGACTGATGGGAAGTGGTGGATCATCTGCCTAGCCCCAGGACTGCTGTCAGCAGGCACTGAGGGTGAGGGCTGTGCTGCAGAGGCACGATCCCTCTCATTTTCCCCTGGTCCCATGGTGTAGTTGTTTCCTGCCAGGGCTTGTTTCAGTACTCGTAGCTCTCCGCACAGTTCTCATTCAGCTGCTTTGGCCAGGAGTAGAGCCGAGCCTTCATTTATTTCCCCACCTTCTCCAATGGGGGAACAAGGAGCCAGCAGCCTCACTCGCTCCTGCAGGCCTGAGCCTGCGGCTACCGCAGCTGTACAGCGGAAGGAAGGGGGGGGTCTCCGGTGGTGTTTTCAGAATCGATTTAGCTGCATGGGCATGTGTACATAGTGATGAAATGGGGGCTTATTTTATTTATTTATTTTAGTATTTTATTTGCTGTTCTGTTCACAAGTCATTAATGACTGTATTTATTTAGTTACATTTATGATTACTTATTCTGTATGTAACGATCCACTTGTTTATTTAGTTACTTTCAGAATTTATTTTCCACCCATGAAGAGTGGTACCGTACTTAGCTGTACAATGGGGATAACGGCGCTCCCTCTTTCAGTTTTGTGGACCTGGGTTTGTAAAAGATTGAATTTCATTTGAAAACCATTAGGTTAATGTCTCTTGTAAGAGAAAGTTTACTGCAGTCAATTTTGGTGTGATTTCGTTGGCTACTAAATAACCTATTAACATCTGGTTTTGAAGCTAGAACAAAGTGATTCCAATTCTCATCAGTTTTTATAGATGTTGAGGGTGCGGTGCTCAGGGGCAAGTACAGAAGTTCACTTACAGGGACAATGTGGTTTCTGTGTTTCTATACTTCCTATAAAGAACACGCATTGCATTTGGCTCATAATTTCAGTTTATTATCAAAATGTTTTTATCAGATGACAAACCTAAAAAGCTAAAAGGAACATAGGTTTTCAAATGTACCTATTGTAGCAGTCGTCTGAGGTATCTGCTACTTATTTTTGGAAATCTGTTTGCTTTGGTATACAAAGCAGTAAGTTCCTTTGCAATCTGCATGAGGATGTCCAACACGTACCACTGCAGATTTAAAGCCTGTTACCTTCTTACTTAAAGCTCTGTTCTTGCAAGCAGCTTTACTGAGGACTGACATTGGTCAGAACGTGAACAAATTATGCACAGGATCAAAACCCTAAACACTGAGAAAGTCAGCCTGAAAACTGTACGTGATGGTACGCTTGCTGGTGTACTCTGTTGAAGAGCTCTGTTCTGTAGACTGTATCTTATTGCCTGACACCATGCTTTAACCAAATTTCCCAGATCTATGCAGATGCTGATAAAATATATTACAATACTTCAAGTCAAAAGTGTAGCTCAGATTTAAATATAAAAACTATGGTTTGTACATTGCTAGAAACTTTTAAAAAGACCAACTTTAGAGAAAACAAGAAAAAGCTTAGAAAACCGTGAAAGAGTCTTAGATCGCAACCTTACAGATTACATGTTCAAAAATTAATAAATTACCTACAATTTCAGTTTGGCTGGAAAGTACTAAATAAACTGTTGTAAATAGTGAGTTCAAATAATACACACTGGCATAATTAGTGAGAAGTTAATTACAGCAGGTCTTTGGACTCCTCTTGTATAAATGGTTTCAAGTAGAAATGAAAGCATTTGGTAGAACAGATTTATCATATCAGCAGAGGGTACAAAGTCTGACACAGGGTACCAACTGTTGTCTCATTATCATATTATGGTGTCTAAAACCATGTGTTACTTAATATTTTCTTCCTCTGCTTGATCACAGCTATGCATTCACCAACCAGTGGGAGATAATGCATCGTACTTTGACATTTCAAAAAATAAAAATAAAAAAAAATCCAAAGTGCCAGCAACCCGGGAGCAACAGGATTAACTATGAGTGAAATGTTATTGTACACTGTCAAGTGATTTAGTTTCTGCAGGGTTCAGTGATAGGAAAAGCAGCTGATCAGCTAGAACAGCTAAATGCTGCATTGGTATTAGTCCTTCATTTGAGAAATAGATGGATTTGAAGTGTGATTGTTTTATGCTTGCCTGTTTACTAAGAATTACAGCGACTTCTGTAGAATGTTTCCCTCAGTTTTCTTCCCTCCTCCCCTTCTAAAAAGTAGTTCAGAATTTCTCTTCTTCTGGAAAGCTTCTTGAGATGCAAGGCTTGCAGCTCCATTACCAAACTCGGCATTTTTTAGCAGGATCCATGTAATTTTTCGTGGTACATGAAAAGGCTTCGGAAAACTCCGGAGAGTTTTGCAATGATCCTATGACCCTTTAAAACAAAACAAGAACATCTTGGCATTTTAATCCCCCTTGTTGAAAAACAAAACCAAAACAAACAAGCGAACCAAAGATCCATATTTCATAACGTTTTTCCCCCATCGCTTCAAAAAATGATGGGAAATGCATGTATTTCTCAGCTCTGGCTGTTGGTTCCCTTTCACCTAAAGCGGTGGCTGTGTCTTCTCCCTCCAGTTTTATATTCCCTTTTGCAACCCCCAGAAATACAGGACCAGAGCTTCCTCGTTATGGGCTCTCACAAGACTTCCATTTATTTCTATATGAACAGCTTTACTGCCTGTTGTTTGTTTTCAGTGAGATTTTTTTTTTTTTTTTTTTCATAGCTATCTTTTTGTTAATAAGTTTCCTGCTAAGGGAAAACAAGACCCTGAGGTGGAGGAATATGGTATAATTTTTCAGGGAATATTAATTTACATTTTTACACCAAACAGATTTTAACTAGTATCATATTGCTTCTCTGGGCATTTTCACAAATGTTCCAGTGAACGAGTTTCCTGGAAAAAAGACTCCTACAAACAGCAGATCTCAAGTGAGCATGAGGACGTAGCAGCTAAAGCGCTTTTTGTATCTGTAATTGTGAACATGTGTGAATGTAACTGAGAGGAGTTGCTCATTGCTTCAGGAATGGAAATACAGCATGCACATGCCTATGCGAGAAAACAACTTCAGCTGTAAATGTCAAACATAAATACTGATGCACGTAGATTGTGGACCAGGAATTATTTAAAAGACTGCTTCTGTGAGTAATTTTTGGTTATTCTGTGAATAATCATAATGATTACATTCAACAGTACCAGGAAGTGTCCGGAGAAGTTGAGGTGAAGTTCAGCAGGTGACATCTGCAACGATTTGACTGGCTCCACAGGATCAAAAGTGAAAATATTTCCCAGCTGGGCTCAGCAGCAGTGCAGGAGGTAGCTTTCTATTTTCTAGCCATTTTTCTGGGCTCTGTATTTAAGTGATCTATCAGGGCTTCACTGTTCTGTGGCCAAGAACCGCTGAAGTGCGAGTTTGCCAGAAACAGAACAAGAAATATTTTGGGTCTATTTGCGTGTGTTACTAACAAAAAGTGTACTGAAATGCTTTCCGCTTCAGATCTCTTAGGTAGGCCTCAACCTGAAAATTGCCTCAGGTTCTAAAAATGTTAGTATAGTTCCTCATTAATATTTGTGCAATTGGTTATAAATTTTATAGCCTTTCATACCGATGTAAAACAGCACAATACGTGATGTAATGTGTCCAAAATATACACAAATACGATTATGCGAAGATGCTGAACTGGTGAACTTCAGGGTTCACAGAAATTAGGTGTGGAAGGAGGAGGCAAAGTTCTGCAGAGCCGCTGTAGAGCCTCATTAGTGCCGTGGCTGAACTCAGCTGCCTGTAGGACTTGTGCACATGCTGCCTCTGGGAGAGGTCTGCGTGTCGTATAAAAACCACCCACAGTGAAATGCCAGTCAAGGAGCAGCTGAAGGAACAGTCACTGCTTTCACCAAATGTTTCAGCATGTGGGATAAATGAGAGAGTTCTTTGGTGAAAAGCCATTGAAAGAAAGATGCTGGAATTAATGCTCTGAATCGTATCAAGCAAAATCGGTTATTGTGCATGGGAGCCCTGGAGGTGACTCAAAGCTAACAGCGATGTCACTAAAGAACAGGTTGCTCTGACTTCAGATGAAAAGATCCTAGTCTGGTCCTAATAATTCACACTGAACAGCCAAGTTTATGGTATGTCCCTCTTGAATTCAAGCTCACCTATTCTTGGGAAGGATAACTGACAATACGAGGCAGAAAACACACATTTGCTTATTGCACCAACACATACAGGTTTGTAAGTAATCTTCCACCAAAACCTCACTTCTGTTACTCTTGCAAGAGAAAACAAATGGTGATTTTGTGGAGCTTTCTATATGCCTAAATCAACCTCGGTAAATGAAACCTAGCATTTTGTGCTGGATTTCATAATTCAGTAGCTAAAATCTGTGTTGCACCTAGGGAATTACACAGGATTGTTATACATGCTGACCTGAATTTGCCTGGGCTGTGCACGTCAGTTTTGATGGAGTTCACAGCATATTCTGGTCTGTATGTTCCACACCATACCTACACACGTAACAAAGAAAAGCGTTTGTTAGCAATAAGACTGTTCAGGATGAGACCTGCTGCCATTTCTCTATGAAATACATAATATCTTGAGATTAAATTTCATTTTAGAACATGTCAAAAAGTGCATTTTTTGTTTTAAAAACGTATAAAGTAAGCATCAAACAAAGGCACTTGGGCATAAGAAACTGCCTACCAGACTTATTCCTAGATGAACTCATTTATTTGGGGAAGATGGAAGTTATCTAATGAGACTTTTTCACTGCCTTGTAGAGAACACTGATCATCTCAAACCACAACAGCAACTCTGCCAGTCCTTACTAAGACTGAAAAATTCAGCCTATTTCTGACTTTCTGTTAAACTGCAGTTCTGGGTGATTTTCACAGCCTTCAGTAAAGCAGTATGAAATACCTGTGCGAAATTCAGAAAAAACAGCTGCTGATGGTTCATGTCGAGACCAGGAAGAAGTTTCTCTTTCCCATTCTTTTTTACATAATTTAGATAGGCCTGTAAAATGAATTGTGCAGCAATGTTACAACTTCTAATCCGTACAGTCAAACTGAAATGATGACAAGGAGGAACATCACAGAGTCTTTGATATAATTTATCATCGACTACCTTGGCCACCCATCTTATCACATGCAACCTTTAAGCAGAAAAGACCAGGACCATTTCTTAGTATTACAGTGCCAGTGGCCTGCCTGAACCACGGCAGGTTTCTCAATGAGCAGGCTCTTAGACTACTGGTCAGGTTTCCTGCCTGCCTGACTTATGTTGGAATAAGTGGTAAAAGAAAGTCTTAAATAAAGCAATTTACTGCGGGGGGGGGGGAGGGGGAAGGCTAATGGAGTAATTTCAGCAAGTTGGGTACACCCAGATAACCAGATTTTTGCATACCTATGTATCTTTTTATAGGGAAATTAAGAATGCAAAGAAGGGCTGCTTTCTGAAATGTGGTAGCTACAGAAAATACTATTCTTCAGCAAACTTTATAATAATTAATGTATCAAATTCCATTGAAATGTTACAAATTCTCCTAGCAAACCATTTCACAGGGTTAATCAGTGAGTAACAGAATATGTTCTGTAAAGGAAATGGCTGGGAGACTCTTGCATCAGCTTAGGGGTAGATGCAGTGAGGCATCAGCACGCCCTGTGCCAAGCCAACCTCCGACCCATCAGGGTTTGGGAGCTGTCTGTGCAAAGAGCCACCTGCAGCAGCTCTGTGTCCTGCGGGTTCTGTGGTCAGGCGTTACTGTCGCTTCCCTCAATGCAATTGCAGAAGACTTTAAAACTTTCTGTAGTAATAAAAGCAGCATTCATGTTTCTCATGAAGACCACATGTCAAACAGTAAATTCTTAGCATGTTATTACTTATAGAAAGATGCTGGCAAACTGGAGAAATGGTCTGACTGAAGGCAGCGCCAAACTACAGCAAGAGGAGAGCCAATCGCACAAGTGCAAATTGAAGAATGAGTGGTTAGCACGTCTAGTGACAAGGCTCCTGTAATTTTAGTCAATCGTAAGCTGAACAAGAGCCAACGGTGCCATGATACTGCAAAAAAGGCAAATATCATACTGGGATGTATAAACAGGAATGTCTTATACAAGTCACATGAAGTAATCCTTCCCCTGTACTTGGCGTTGGCCAGGTCTCAGCTGGAGCACTCTGTCCAGTTTTGGGCACTGCACTTAAAGAAAGATGTGGACCAACTGGAGAGAGTCCAGCAGAAAGCAGCAAGAATGAGCAGAGGTCTAGCAAACATGACCTATGAGGAAAGATTGAAAGAACGGGGTTTGTTTAGTCTAAAGAGGAGAAGTCTGGGCCTTCAAGTATGTAACAGTCCTCAAGTATGTAAAAGGTTGCAGAAAAGGAGGGAATAGATGGCTCTGTGTTCCCACTGTTGAAAGCAGAGATGTGATAGCACTGACACTACAGCATGGAGGTGGTGGAACTTCCCTTACTCCAGGTTTGGCTGTTGGAGAGGTTGGTTGTGCCTGCTGGGAGGGAGGGACTGGGTGAGCTCTCAAGGTTCCTTCTTGTCTTTTTTTCTACTATTTATATGTTGTCATAGTAAATACATATAGACAATTCTATTTTTTAAAATACTTCTGACTTTCTACTTTTTCTCTGCCTACGCCCATTCCTTTCAGAATGAGAATGGCCTTTAATGGGTCTGTGCTGCTGTGCTTTTTTGTTTGTTTGGTTTTTAATGCACAAATGTTCTGTTAATTCAAGATAAGGCTGATCTTGAGGCCATACTGATGCTTCTTTTAGTCTTCCAAGTCATTCTTTAAACTATCCTTTACAATTTTATTTACCCCCAGATGTTTGTATTTCTAGTGGTGTAAGCATTGCTGATGGCCTTGTTTGCAGAAGCTGTGATGTGTGAGTTGGACCGTGCATCCCAGCAGGCACTTAATGAGGAATGATAGCAGTCTCGTTGTCAAGTGTGGAGTATTTTGCTACAGAACAAGGTGTTCAGGGAAGGAGTGGAAGGATCTCATCATGATGGTTTGCACTGTCAGATTCATAAGTAACAAGAAAATGGTCAGGAAAGGAAAACCAAGTCCCCCATGGAAGGCTTAGCACAAGGAGTCCAGATGTCACTGACATCTTTGGATACCTGTTTAGGACACTAGTCACTTGTATGAGATGACATTTTGAACGAGGAGTAGTGTTACACGTAGGCAGAGACTGTTTATGGACAGAGCTTAGAAGGAAATCATTCTAGCCCTCTTCCTTGGTGTAAAAAAAGCTTGTGAAGACAGACAGAGCTGCTCAATATCATCAGTTTAGTTAGGTGATGGTCCAAGTGTGGCACTGATTCATTAAATGGTTTCATTCTACAAAGTCCCTATTCACAGAAGGAAAAGAAAAAGTTGAAAAAGATGCAGAGTGTGCTAGCAGTAAATAATACCTAACCTGAAACAATTAATAGGATGAAATACAACAGCTTGGTCCTTTCTTTAACACAAAAATAATGTTTCTTCTTCAAAGACTCTGAAATTCATTTTCTTGATATATGATGGTTTTAGCTAAAATAGAAAAATGGATACTTCATACCTTATATGCTTGTCTAACACCTCCGTTATCAGCAATGTTTTCTCCTAGGGTGTTGATTCCACTCAGCTGTAAAACAAAAAAGAGAAGTATTGTTTTCTGAAAGAAGAACTTATCCAGGACCTCTAATGCCAAACTTTGTGCTTCATTCACTTTTAGAGGGGAGAATTCCCTTAAAATGTGAAGTTTTTGTCTTAGAATCCATGCAAAAACTCTCGTTTTCCCTAATCCTCTTCTTCCCCCCCAGACAGCTTTCTGGGATCTCCTATCTCTGTTACTCAGATTTTCTGATGCTTAGTCACTTGTTCATCCATTCTTCTTTTTTTTTTTTTCCCCACGTCTTTAACCGTCATCTTACCACAGTTCCAGTTAGAAGTGGGCAGAATCTGTCCGTAAGTTAAATTCAAACTCCAGATAGTTGAAATTATCGGTTAACAGACATCAGCAAATCTGCTAGGAAGTCGTTAAGTATTTTCCAGTATATTAAGCCAGTTAGGTAGCTCTTTGGTAGCAAGACGCATAGAAGATAACTATTCAGCTAATACAATACTTGTAAAGCAGTGAAGTATCATTATGATGACGAATCTTTGGTAATAGAGAAACTGTAATTTTATTTTTAAGCAATTATACTTTTGACCTTTACCCTGGACCTTTAGTTACAATATTCAAAGCTGCAAAACTTAGATTTATCATTAGATTGAATATGATGTGTGAAAAATGGCACGTAAATTTGCCAAAAACATCTCTTTTATTTTGAATGGGTTTTCTGTCAGTCCCAGCAGTTTTAAAAAGAGATTTAGGAAATCCTCAGGGCTTTTTCTTTTCCCTATTCTGTATGATGGAATATATTGTCAGCTTCTAAAAACACCACACAGTGGTAATTGGAGAATTAACTTCTCACAAGCATTTTCTTGTTGGCCACCTAACTGTAGGAGGTCCCACCAAAGAACTTTGTTCCTTACAGAAATAGGTGGTGGTCTGTGCAGTGCCGTATGTGGTTATCCAGTGAAGTCTAAAACAAACAAGGTGGGCGCTGAAGGTAACTACTCTGCCACCATGCGATGCAAGTGAGTGGGCTGCTTCCCTTTCTTACTGTGCAGCAGTGACCCAGCAGCAGCCCTGGGACTTCCCTCTGGAAGGTGCAGGAGTGTGAACTGAAAACTGTCCTGGCACGCTGTGTGCCTCTGCTGACAGAATAAAGGCACCTCACCCAGAAACGATGGCTGAAATCTGCTGTCCGTAGCTCTGAAGAGCACGCAGTGCCAACCTGCATCAGTTACAGCCTTGCGGCACGACTGTGGGGGCACTGTGAAGGTAATTAAGCTGTTTCTAGATGATTTAAACTGGCTTGCATGTTAGAGGTAATGTGGGTGCATTAGTAGGGCATTTGGTCATCCTCAAAATGACATGGTACGGTATGAAGTGCTGTGCTATGGAGACAGAGCTGGCTCTTTCCTGTGGCGGCTTTGCAGCTTGCATTCAATAGGAACAGGACTGGTTTCCTGTTCAGCAAGAGGAATGCCCAAATCACTCTTACCTGTTCCTTTGAGTTAACGTTCGCCTTGCTGGGACACAAAACAGACCTGATCCTGCAAACTGTTCTCATGAAATTAGGGCTTCCAGATGCAGCCGTTACATGATACGCCTAAAACGCCTAATAGTTTTAACCCTGCAGAATGCTATAAATGCAGTTACATTTAGATTGGCTGCCTCTCCTAAGTCTGCATTTCATCTTTTCCTCACACTCCTTCTGTACTCTGGTTCTACCCAGACCTTATTGCTTTGTAGTCCACGTTTGTCTTCAGGAAAGAGTAAGAAACTTGTGAGAGAAAGAAAGCAGCAGGGACTATTTGGTTTCACGGGAATATATATTATTTGCACACCAAGCTCTAGAGAAATTAGGTTAAAACTTGTATTTTTTGTTTGTTTTAGCTCATAAAGAATAGTCTTTGAGGGTCTAAAAAGGCTTCTAGGGCAACTTCTCCTAGGACTGTCACTCCTTTGGAACATAAGTCCTCCCTCTTTCAGCACAACTGGTGTATGGCAGAGTTTTTACCATTATCTTTAACAATCTCCCATTGTTTTCCCTCTTTTCTTTTTGTAGTATAGGGAGTGACAGTGTTGGCCATATGCCAATAGACCATTTATGTGAAAAAGTGGTTGCACGTTTCAGACATACGATTTTGTGTTCCCTCACCACAAACAACATTGGTAGTTACAAATAAATGTGACATACCTGCTGTCCCCCTGCTAGGTCCCATGAAAAGTTTCCATACTGGTACACCATACACTGGGATAACTCCTTAAAATTGCGTGCTGATTCTTCAGTCCACCAGTCTATGAGGTCTCCATTCTCATTAAAATTTCTGCCTGTAATAGTATTTTAGCAGAATTAGCAGGAAAAGAGTTTTTTTGATGCACTAAGATGGGTAGCAAGTAATTACAGTCACACATGCAATAAATAAATAAATCTCTGTAATGAGGAAGTCATACAGATGATGCTCTTAATTTTCCTTTTTTCTAAACCAACTATATTTCAGCTGAGGAATAAAACACACTAATCCAGACTGAATTAGAAGGTTGGGTTAGAAGGTTGGGCTCTCTTAGGAAGTCTGGCATAGTTCTGACCTGTGATTGATGCTGGATTGAACATGCGTATAAAACTTTCTATGTACTCTAAGTTTTGTAATTAGAAACTCAGTTACTTACCATTGTCATCAAAACCATGTGTGATTTCATGACCGATGACCATGCCTATGCCACCGTAATTCAGAGATTTGGGCTGAGATGCACTGAAGAAAGGGGGCTGTAAAATGCCAGCAGGAAAGACTGCAAAAAAAAAGCCGACATGGTTAAGGTACTGCCTCATTATGCCATGTGTACAATGTGAACAGGCCATTTGAGCAGGCTTCAAACAAAGTCATGCTGTTCCCTCAGATTTACCAGCAACAGTAACTGTATTTACATGTGGTAATGGCTGTAGGAAAATAGAAACAGATCAGCGGGACTATTCCCCTTCCTCCCAAAGCTTAGGGTAAAGCAAAACAGTTCTTTAGACACTTGCATAATTATGATCAGAATTACTCTAAGTATTTGTTACTGCTTTGCTTTGCAAAGGAGCAGCTGTACTTTTCCAGTTTACAGCATTTAGCACTCTCAGACTCTTGTAGCATTATTAAATAGACCTTGCAACATCATGGAAGATGGGAGGGTGTTCCCCTAGAATGAATAAATTATTTGATCATAGCCCCCAGCAGAAATCAATCTCAGAGGAATTTGTTCTTCCTTTGAAAATATCAGTAACTCCCACTAGAATAATAAAAGGCCATGAGAGCAGTGAAAGAATTGGAACAAGGAGCTTCTTTTCAACCACTAAGTTTATTTTTTTACACTTTTAAGAAACAGCTAAGTAAAAAGTCTTGCAATTGTGATATTTTTACAAATGAAGATATGTTCTTGTGTTTCAGTGTAAATTTTTAGAATAAAATGTCAGAATTTAAAGATTTTTTTTCACTCCGTCCTTCTGAAAACAAGTTATCCCACAACTTCTGCTACGTATCACAGTGGATAGCTCTTTCTCCTCTAGTGAGGCACATTTCAAGCTGGCGGAACAGCAGGAATCACAGCCGTGCTGAAATGCAGTAACAGAGCTCTAACCTTCCTCCACATCCTGCACAAAACTCCCTTCTAGAGGTTATTTTTTAAAGAATAGAATTACTAATCTAATTTGGACATCACTCTAAAGATCAGACTGCTTTAATTATCCTGACACGCCATAGCAGAAAGATGAAGAATTTATGGCTCAGATTAACAGCCATCACCTCCAGTCTTCCAAATCAGGATTTGTTTTCTACAAATTACTGAGCAAAACCATTTCTAACGAGGCCTTCTGAGCAAATTTTTATGCTTAATATTCAGTAATATGTTCAAAATATTCACTTAGCTTTACCACCTACCAAAATGACTGCGCTGTCTTGCTGTCCTTAGTACTAGTAGGGAGCTCTTCTGTGCTGTGATTCATAACTAGATCTTTAAGGTAGCTGGTGAGAGATTTTCTGAGGAAAGTTTGTCTTTTGGGAAGTGCTGATTTCATTAAGCCTCAAATGTTTTGTTCCAGCTGCCACAATTATTTTTACTTAGAGAAAGTGGTGACAGAGCCCTGTAGGATTGCTGTCTGCCTGGGACATCAGCTCTGAACAATGAGCGTATGTTCCAGGGGTATGCTGCTGGTTCTGTGCTCAGGACAGCTCACGTGAAGCTGCATTCCCAGACTCTGTCTTCCTAGCAGTGGATCTTACAGCTCTCTATGGGAAAGTGCAGGAGAAAAGGACACAGAAGCTGAGAATAAGCTGTTTTCTGTGCTAATGCTTTCACGTCTGAATCTCGAGCTTCTCGTTCTGCAAGTGATTCAGAACATGAGGAGATGAAAAACTCTATGGATGCCAATCTCAAGCAATGAAACCTCTAAGTTTGCTCTGCTGAGACCCTTCTACAACCCCCATTTCACTTACAGTTTTTAAAATACATGCAAATATATGTATGTATATCGTTTGGCCATTAAAAATGTATCCAGGTAGTAAGTTGTTAAACCTTACCTATCTGATTCCTACTTGCAGAATAAAAAGCATTGACAACAGCTGCTCCACTTATCCACCTAGGAACAACAGAAGAATAAAGGTTAGAATTTCAGTTCTCAGTGGCAGAGCTAGTGACTACAGGTACAAACCTAGAAATGGAAATCACAGAATCTCAGCATAATTGAGGTTTGAAGGCAGTTTTGGAGATTGATGAATCCAGTGCCCCTCCTCAGCCTGGTCAACTAGAGAAAGTTGCTCAGGATGAGCACAGAACCATAGGATGGTATGGGCTGGGAGGAACCTTAAAGCCCATCCAGTTCCACTCCCCTGCCATGGGCAGGGACACTTCCCACCAGCCCAGGCTGCCCAAAGCCCCATCCAGCCTGGCCTTGAGCACCTCCAGGGATGGGACAGCCACAGCTTCTCTGGTCAGCTTGTGCCAGTGCCTCACCACCCTTACTGATAAAAAAAAAAAAAAGAAAAAAAAGAAAAAAAAAGTTTTTTTCTTAGATTTAAGTGGAATTTGTTGTATATCAGTTTGTACCCGTTATCTTTTGTTCTGTCACCAAACATTAGTGAGGAGCCTGCACCATCTGCTTTCACTCCTGCACATCAGGTATCTCTACACACTGATAACACTCCCTGTACCCCTGTTGCCATTTCTCCTTGCAACTAAACATTCCCAGCACTCTCAGCCTCTCATCATATTTTAGTAGTCCTTCCCTTAGTTATCGAAACTGCTTAATGATGATACTTGGTTTGTGTTTCCATTTCTGCTCTTACGGCAGGATTGTACAGGCAAAATTTCCCATACAAAACAAAAACAAAAACACCTGAAACATAGAAGCTAAGGTTATAATGATATCTAAACATTTGGGGATGATGTAATTTTTTTTTTTTTTTTTTTTTTTTTTAAGACAATTTACTTAACAGGATTTTTGCATTGCTTATCAGCATATATCCAGATATGTCAGGTACCAGATTAGAAACTATTACAGTTTTCTCTTTATCACACTTCCTTGAGGAATGAAGTCACGTGCAAAGATCATAATGAGATCTGTGGCAAGGCTTGATTCACAGTCCTATGGGTTAACTTCATTAATAACTCCTTTCCTTGCTGAAGACTCTTAGCCTTACTTTCGGTCCATCTCAAAACACAGGAAACAATGGAAGTCCAAACTAAGAATAACAGTTTAATTTACAGAGCCAAGGAGCAGAACCAAGAAATACACAGGCTGATGGTTTTTGAACTCTTCTTAGGAGACCACTTTCTTTTCTCTCATTTTGTACGTACTTACTGCTCGTTGTGTATTAGCATGTGCAGCTCTATGTGCTTTATCGGGTTCTGTGGGCTTCAGTTGTGCCTCATTAGCGCAGTTCTGGGAGGCAGTCATTGATCTGGGAACTGTTAGGACTAGAAAAGTAAAACTGAAGTCTTGCACCTCTGGTTCTGATTGAGGGCTGAGGGCGGTAGTGGCGTATAGGCTATGAGTTCCTAGGGCGATTTGTAATAAACAGCTTTTTCCTTTACATAAGCAGTTAAGCCTGACCCTGGCAGTTTTATTATACTTAATAAATAGTGTCTGACAGTACACTGAAAAGTTTTTCATAGGAGACTTTGGACTAACAGAGTGAAGTTGTAAATGATTTATTTGGTAACTGCATTGTGTAACCAACCATAAGCAATGAACTGTATCCCAACAATGGCAATTACTCAATGAACTGAAAATTAACTTGCACAATAAATGATACCTATCAGGAGATGATCACTCGTGGTTGATATTACAAACCTCAACTACCAGGTTGATCACTTTCAGGCTTGCTTTAGGTAATTTTTGAATGCGATTAGATTTAATAGTTATGTTATTACTCCTAACTAATATACTGTTATGGGAAAAAAAATGGGAGTTGTGCTAAATTAAGGAGAAGTGATTCAACAAGAGAAGATCAAACAAAGTTTGAAGTTAAAATAAAACAAAAGTGAGATAGCTGTTAGGTGGAACATATATTAATAGTTAATGATATGTAAATACTGAAGAGGAAAAGCAATATTTGGAACTATTTATCTAAATAATGACTATTTCTGAAAAAGCTCTGACAGAGTATTTGGAAATTTCATAATGGCCATTCTAGAGGTGTGAAGTATATGTCACCTTCAGAAAAGGTAAATGTTTGAAGATGCGAGATGATTTCTTTTGTTTTTTCTTGGAAATGATAAAGTAATTAAAAATAGAAAAACAGAATCATATAATAATTCAGCTAAGTACCTTTAGAAGTCATGGTCTCATGTGAATGTAATTAGATCAGGTAGCTTATAGGCTTGTCCATTCAAGACTGGAGTATATCCAAGGACAGAGATCAAACAGACTCTCTGGGTCTTGTTTCACCACCCCATATGGTGAAAAGTTTTTCCTAATATTTAGTCAGAATTTTTCATATTCTAATTTGCGTCTGTTCCCACTTGTCCTATCACTGAGCATCTCCAAGAAGAGTCAGGCTTCTCTATATCCCCTCCCGTTAGGTAGCTGAACAGCAAAACCCCTCCTTTGTCTTCTCAAGATTGAACAAAACCAGTTATCTTATCCTCTCCTCTACACAAATCCATCTCTGCAGCCCATATTCAAATGAACAGTCCTGTTAAGTTAGCAGAGCCTATGGTGACCACAGTCTTTCTTTCTGATTTGGCTTAACTAATTTTTAAACGGGTCAGAGCTGAGACAGGAAGAGTAGCCAGCACAGCTAGGGAATGTTCTGTGTCAGTCTTTAGTACATCTGCATCAGTATTTTAATTCAAGGCATGAGGACATTTCTGAAGTAAATTCCTGCTCATCTTCATTTAATCATGCCTTGTTTGGCATTGCACAGCAGTCTCTGAGCAACAGAAATAAAACACATGGGGGTGAAATTCATCTTTCGGATGAAGTTAATTGAAAAGCTGCTCTCCGGGAGTCCACTTAATCCGCACCAGGACCTGAGAGACCAGACTAGACCTACTCCAGAATACTTAACCTTCCACACCATCCCCCAAGTTTCATTGCCCTTCTTGATAATGTAGGTTCAGCCTTTGAGAAGACAGCAGTGCCCTCCTAGTGGCTCTCTTAATGGGGGAAAAATTGCAGGAAGGTCATTAAAGCATTTATGATTACCCTCCAACCAAGTCCTTTCTCCTGTGGAGGCTGGGTGAAAACCTATATATGGTATTTTAAAGTACTTACTCCTCTTTGTCCACCTTCTCTCTGAGCTTTTTCAGTCTTTTCTTCTGGGTAAATACTAAATTTTGAATAATATTTTCAAAGTATTCTTCTTCTTTGAAGTTCAGCTAAAAAGAAAGAGGACAAAATACTTAGTGGCCATGTTACTGATTTGCAGTTAAAGACAGATAGAGCTGGAAAATCTAGTCTTCAGTATTACAATCTAAGCAATGCATTTCTAAGAGTATTTTTTATCTAGGGTTAAAGCATGGTTCGCAGTCTCTGCTACATCACTGAGTTGATACTGTCGCTGGATGTATGTTATTGGCTGTACAATCTTTACCAGAGATCTTTATTTCCTCTTTATATGTTTCAAATTAAGTTGAGCATTTGTTGGTTTTGACCCTAATTTCTGGGAGTTGCTTGCTTGAAACCAGTATCTGCCAGCCTAGTAAACTGCAATTCTATCATTTATATGTCTGTATCTATCTAATTATATGTCTGTATTTTTCAAAATTAGAATTTCACCTTCTAAGGTAAATTCTACCTGAACATACATGGATGTTGATAAGCTAATGGAGTTATTCTTAAAATGAACCTGCATCATAAAAGAATCCTGAGGACACATTTGCAGTGAGAAAGCTCAGATGCAGTTTAAATTATACAGGTTGTCCACATCGTACTTCAGGGACTGCTTCCATTCATGGCTAGGCAGGTGCAGTTACTAAGTTAAGTGTACCTGCATCCATGTCAACCAGTGTAAAATCAATCTGTGGTGGATTTAGATATTCTTGACTGAACACCATTGTCTGTATATTTTATTCTAGCATAATTCCTCTAGAATTTATACATTCCCTTGAAATACCATCAAATACACATTGCCATCAGTTCTGGATGAGCTGCACCACACTGAGCTTTAATACATTCTTACATACTCCTGTGCAACTCAAGACAAGATTGAGTTATTCTATGCACGTGCATATGATTTGGCTTGGCTAAGAAGACAAAACCACAATTTCTCTCTTAAGACCTTTTTCTAATTATGCTGCCTGTTGTGGAGACTTACCTCCTGGTACTCACTATTCAGCTTATTGTCATCAGTCATGATCTCATCTGGATAACCGATCCTCTCTCTAATTGCTGTTGCCTAGGGAAAAGATAATTTGATATCCATAGCAATCAGTCATGAATTAGGTAATAAGTGTAGTATGGAAGC
Organism: Nettapus auritus; assembly: GCA_011076525.1. Lineage (NCBI taxonomy): Eukaryota > Metazoa > Chordata > Aves > Anseriformes > Anatidae > Nettapus > Nettapus auritus. The sequence continues at coordinate 24,860,108 of CM021773.1, forward strand.
AACTGCAGAAAACCCAGAACTTCAATTATACATAGTTTTTGTACATTTCTTTAAGCACTGAAATCACTGTGAGGTTTATGGTTAATTCTAACAGTGGAAAATTCCAGAAAATCTACTGTTCCTTCTTTTATAAGTAAACTTAGAGAAATGTGCACAAGACAACCAAACACACTCCAGCTATGTTTTTGAGTTGAAAATCTCGTTTAAAAAATAGAAGATGACCCAAAATATTTGTCATACTTTACAAATTGAAATAAAATTCATGACTGGAGGGTTTTTTAACTCCAGTATGTTATAGGAAATCACATTTACAAATTTTCAGAACCTCAGCTTCATTCTGTATCCAAATTTCTTTACTAACTCCCACATCTACATTGGAGTGAAATACTTTATTAAATGTTCCCAAATTTTGGCAATTTGAACTCCTGAACAAAGTCTTTTAACTCAAACTTTACCCAGATTCGTTTGATAGTTAAATACTGATTTATATTTGATGACAATGCCAGATCAATTTAAAAAAAAAAGGAAAGAAAAAATGATTATAGTAGCTACCTCTACCTTAAAGGAGAACTCACTGAAGGTTGCCAGTCTATGATTTGACTTTTTGTTCTCATTCTATTTCACGTAATAGCTGGTCAAACCACCATAAATCATTCCTTCCCTATTTCAATATTATTTTCTAGATATTGATTATCAATCCCCTCAATCACTGATTTTCCTGAAATGTCTTAATCTCTTGTATAGATGTAATCTATATTGTGTGCTTATCTCCAGAGAAGCCCCTTCCCATGTAATCAATTTGAATCTGATATAGAAAGTCTGTAAGTGGCTGTGCCTGTATGAACACATGTTTTTACGTATATGTAACACAGTGATAGATGTTACTGCTTATTTTTTTCAGGAGACCTAACAAATCGTATGCTCACCTTTACAGAAATACATGGTATTTCCAGTATTTAAGATTTAACTTACTTTTTGCTCTGCTTTCTTTTTGGTTTCTAGATCCATCCATGTGAGTTCATCTAAGGTTTTTATAAAAACATCACGTATATCTGCAATCATTTCCTCAACCTTGGAAGAAAAAAAACATTAGCATGTTACATATCCGCATAAAATGATCAAGTTATTTTTCCACAGTGGCAGTTTGTTTATTAGAGTCTTGTTTTTCCTGCAGTAGCTGCTTAAGTGTGTGCTGTTTATGGACTACACTCGAAATCTGGAGGTCAGGTGAAGGAGTACTTTTGGCCTGTCCTATGGCAGGAAAGGGAATGGACATGAGCTCACAAAACAATACAGATTATTCGGGTAACCAAAAATCTGTCAGATATCCATCTGACGATGCGTCTGATGAAATTATTTTATATGTGTCTACCACAAAAAATGGTGTATCTTAAAGCGTGGATTACAGTCAGAGTGATAGGAAGGAACTAAGTCTTTTCAGGTTAATTTTCAGCAATGTTCTGTGTGACGGAACACAGAGATAACCAATAACCGATTGCCCCGGTGCCCTGTGTTGGCAGGATATGAACTAGCATCAGTCTCAAAGAAGAAGCTGGGACTGTTGGTTCTAGGAAGTGCTGTTCCTTGCGTGTGCTTTTCGGCTTATGCATGGTCCATCGCTACTGTGGCTGTGGTGGTGCTTTAGGCTCCAGGTCGGCTCCTAGAACAAGTGGAGCAGGCAGATGTCTCTCTCTCTCCAAGTGTGCACACGTACTCTAGTTGTATTACACATTACTTCACGGTGTGGCTGTTTGCATTGAAGACAGGCCAGCTCAAAGTTAGTGATGCAGAAGTATGCAGTGCACAGGAATGACTCTCAGAGCCCAGGCATTCTTGTTACTGCCTACTGGTTAGGGTTTTTAGAAAGTGAACCTGCTATACAGAAAAATTACACTGAAAGTGTAATCCAGGCTTTTAAAGAACTGCATGTTAAGTGACAATTAGGTGACATTTGGATGGCACATGGGTTAAGTTTGCTAAATCCTTACCACATGTTTACTGTCTCCAGCAAATGCTTCCTCTACGTATAACCGTCCCACTGCATTTTCCATGTTGCCATTGACATAGTTTGCACAGCGCCGCCAAACAGCAGTTTCTGATGTTGTGCCATAAAGTGCCTGCCAAACACAAACATCAGATAAAACAGTGACATCTGGGCCTGCGTAAGATAGAGAATAGTGACTGACTGGTGGATGTGTGTTTCAGAGGAGCCTAACTGACCTTAAATCAATGTATTTAATTCATGTTTGTATTTACCACAGTTAAGTGGACTCACTCTGTAAAGGGAGCATCCTTCACAGTCTGAGGAAATATAAAAATCATTAGCAATATTCTTTATCCTTTCAACATATGAAAGGCAGAGAGAAGAAACCACTCTAAAAGCCAAGAATAGGAGAGGTCAAAGAGGAATATCCTGACACAGCATTTCTGTTGCTGCAGGGGTCCATATTGCCCTGCCAGCTCAGACACGGCCATTGTGATTACACAGCAAAAATTCATTCCCTCAGTGGTTTTCCACCCCGCCGACAGCACTAACAGTGCGTTGTGGATAGAGGAACACAGCAACAAAAAACTACCTGTTGCCATGTTAGTAAAAGTAATATGCGATGGAAATGCATGACTGGATTTGTGTGTCCAGAAATTTCCTCAGTGAAGTGCTAGGATGTAGTGTTGGATGTTTATAGAGTTCAAAAAGTAGTATTCCTTGATGATGCAGGCTAAACAAATATGAAGCTTCATATTATAAGAATTTTAAAGAGCAGAAACAACAGAAATAAAGAATAAGTCTACTGTGTTCAGATATATAAAGCTGAACAAGCTAAATGTCCCCTGTCTCCAGTAATTATTCCCTTTTTTTGGTAACAAGCAGAATCTCTTTAAAATGCTGCGTATGTGTGTGCATTTCCTTTCTCACTAACAGATAAAACAAAATGGCCTTAATCTTTTTTAATGGAGCTCAGCAAACTTACAAAGTAGAAAGTTCAGCTGGGGAAACAGAGAAGATTTCTATCTGCAATCTGTGGGATTGCTCAGCATTTCCTTAAAAGCACTAAAATATCTGCAAGATCAAATGACTGAAAAACAAGACTGGGCTCACATTGTTTGCCTGAATCTGTTACATTAAATGCTGAAGAGTTTCTAATGAGTTGATCAAAACTGTAGAGCAATTGTTTGCAAAAGAATATGACTGTTACCAAAATGACCATATCATGAAGGGATTAATTTAGATTTGGAAATAACAGAGACCAAGTACCAGAACAGTGTTTTTCAGACCCACTTCAGCTACTAAGCATGTATCATATAAATGATGCATAAACTCCAGCAGGAGCTTCAGCAAACAAATCTAGCTTTTGTGCACAAAATTCAAAATATGTTAAACTTTTATATAGGATGGACATAAAAAAGACGAATTTCTGCACCTTACGGAAAGCATTCCTTGTGTCTTTGTAGTTACGGCTTAGGCTGTTTACCAAATCCATTACAAATCGCCAGGTCATGTAATTTTGGAGTTCTCTGTGTAATAAAACAATAATAATAAGCTGGTAATGTTTTTAGACTTCTGAAATTTACTGTAGATAAAATGCAAATTAAAAAAATACCTAACATACCTACCTGGGAGTATACTTATTAAGAATAGACTTCAGCTTGGTAAGGTATTCTGGATCATAAACAACCACATGTTCTGTATTCTCAACATTAATTTGTACAGTTGACATTATATTATTTATGAATTTTGACCAGTTGAATACCTGGAAAAGCAATATGCATTATTATATGGTTAAATCCTAAAGAAACAGTATTTAGCTATTTTAAAAATAGGTTTGCATAACACAAATGCTCTGACTTCAGTTCTCCTAATAGTTTCACCACTTGTAAGTGGCATCAATGTAACAATAACTGATCTGAGATAATTTATATCCACTGTGCTCTAAAATCCCATTAACATATGGTGGTATTTAGCAGAAAGAGTCCAGATACTGTTTTGTTTTCAGTCTTACACAATTAAAAATGTTATGGCCCTCTCCATTTAGCCTGGATAAGCAGATTTTTTTTTTTTTTTTTTTAAAGTAAAATTCCAATTGCCTTCTTGCTATATTTGACTATGAACTTCTAAATCAAACCACGACTAAAAGCTTTATTTTTCAATATGGTACGGACAATAAGAAGTTCATGGTATACATGATGATGCATTCTCAAGCATATGGTAAGGGCTTTCTCTGAAGTAGACTGAGGTCCATAAAATGATTTATTTTAATAGGCTTTAAAACAGACACACTAAATACCCAGTCTGTAACAAATTTTCCTCTGTATGCTGTGGTACAAGATACTGAAAAATGAAATGGATTTGATAGCAGATCTGTTAGCATCTGATAGCAGCATGCTGTGGCATACAAATCTACTTGTCTGCATTTGCACGGTTCCACTTGAGACATCCCTCAGCCTTCCGTCCTTTGGGTGATATGGTGTTATATGGTTCTTTATGCTTTCTTTATTCGTATGGTTATATGGTGTTATGGTTCTTTTGACAGGAAGGCTTTACTGGAAGAGGTAATGTCTTTTTATCAGACAAACTCTGTAGCTGAGCAAAGTAGATAAGCCTTCAGGAACAGATCTCTTCAGGTTTGAAAGAGAAGCAGCAAACTTCTAGCTAATTTTAGGAATAATTGCTGTACTATCCTTAGACCATTACAACAACACGACCAACTCCCATCATGTGTCTTTTGTGCATTTTTGGATAAATTTAGAGCAGATGATTATTGCTGATCTGCAGTGCTCCCCGGAAACTAAAAATAACCAGGGCAATACCATTCTGTGAGCAAGAGAAGTTAGTTTCTGACATTATGATTGCATCCTGACATTCTGACAGTAATGGTAACTGTTCAAGAAAGATCTGTGGGAGAAGGTAAATTATGAAACAAATTAAGCTAGGCAGAATGGAACTGCCATATAATTTAAAGTTGAAGAATCTAAAGTCAATAAAAATAGCAGAGACTATGAAACTGTGTTAGTAATAATAGTGTTTCATAGTACCTCGCTGGCCTCAGAAGACTCAGTAACACTGCTGCCAGTCAGACCACAGTGCTTTCCATCAGTTAGTCCTTGTCTGCATGTGGAACTCTGAAGTCATTTTTCATAAACATGTTCGTGTCTAGTAAGACATGATGCTATCGGGAAGGCTCACCCATGTTATCAAATCTTTCGATATTCTTTAGCTGGACTTTGTGGTTACTTGAATTAAAGGCAATACCGTGCCAACAGCACATGGCTCAGGATAGAAAATTCAGAGCTGAAACGTCTTGGGGGAGCTACAGTGGGAGGAATGGGGAGAATTTTCCTGGTGTATGGTCATGTCATCCTGGTCTTCTTTCTGCTTGGTTTAGGAGCCCATCTGACAGAGGGAATGGTGGAAAATCAGGACTTTTTGTTCTGAATCTGTAGCTCTGGATAAACAGAAAGGGTCTGACTAGTCACACACAACAGTGCAGCATATTTGAATGGATTGGTGGCTGCAATTTTTTCTATCTCATATTGATGCAGAGGGGCAAGATCTGCCTTCAGATTTGCAGGAGCAGAGGGTAGAGAAGCAGACTTTTACGTATAGTTTAATGTCAGCAGACTTTTAGGTAATACACTGTGCAATTCAAGTGTCTTGAATTCAAGTATCTATAATTTCAAATGTGTCTAAGCTTAAGGAAGAAATGTCTTTGAAGAAAAAATTTGTCAGGCTCTATCATTTAACCTCGTCAGCCATAAATTAGTGGTTAAAATACCAGCTTATTGATCACTCACCGTATGATTGATTTCCAATGAAAAGTTGTTTTGGAGTTGTGCCAGTGTCATTTTATTATACAGCAGAAGCGGATCGTTTCTGTCTTCAGATTTCGTTGTTGCCTATCAAAGTTAATCATGAGATTAATCATTACTACATAAATTGAGTCACTTCACAGGGAGTTTAGTAAGTAGAAGTAAAAAGAAAAAATCTGGCTTAATACATTACTGTGAGAAGTTTGCATAGCTGTGAAGCGTCTCACATGTACATATGCAGGTGCAAAACCCTGGGAGAAGGGACTCAAGGAAAGGTATCTGTTGAGTATCGGGTGGCCTGTGGGCTGTGGTAGGAACAGTGTGTGTGTTCTGATCAGCATGTACGTGCTGTCTAATACATTCCTTCTGGAACCTCTGTAGGATGGGAGGCATAACTTACTCAAGCTTCACATTAGTCTAGGCAATATGGTTTTGTACCAGTGTGGTGTTAAGAATGTGCATACATTAATACCTTAATGGAAAGACTGCATTAGGCCATTTGTTACAGACAATAAAACTGCCTCACTGCCAGAGAACTATGCCTGCAGTGGTGCTTTATGAGGAGACTTTATCCCTCGAGTCTCCAGACAGGAAATGTCAGCAAGGAGGTCTCTGGGATTAGGGTACAGACAATGTAAATTAGGGAGAGGAAAAAAATACACCACAGGACTCAGTAATATTGTCTCCAGACTACTCCCTTGGTCTCTGATTTCTGTCTTGAATATGTTTCTGTTCTTTTCCTCAAACAGCAGTGTGTTCCTTGTCTGGATGCTTCTGACATGCATTGCTGTATCCCTTTTAGTGTGGACGTAACTTGTGACAACATCAGCACTCAGTCACCCCTCAAGCCCCTTTTCACTTCGACTTTTTTGATGGCAAGGAGAGAACATACAGGCATACAAGTGACTGTGGGAAAAGAGCGTTCTTGTGATCCAAGAAAGTAATTAATGGGAGAATCCATATCACTACTGCCTGGCGTACTCCACTTAACTCAGTCAGGGGCAGGAACAGTAGCTCCCACCTATTTCAAGTCTTTTGAAAAAATAAGTCATGCCAACTCTGATTTTATCTCTATCCTTTTTTAAAAGAGATTTGTTTTCCTCTCTCCTACTCCCTAATGTATTGTGCATTCAGTATTTTATTCTGTTTTCTTCACCAGTTCCCAAGAGCACAATGCTTTTTCTACTCTAGTAACATTCTGGATGTTGCCACATTTTCTAGCTTTGATGAAAAAGGTTAAAAAATGAGGCAGTAGCTACTTACCCACAACCACCTGTACTTGTACTCTTTACCAGCAGCAACTGCTGTAGAGAAATTTCAGTTGTGGCTTCCTTTCTTACTCCATTTCAAATCTTTCTCCAATAAATTCATTTTCATTAAATAATTTTCTCTCTCTGATCTAAGCACAGACGTGTGTTTCTCAGGAAAATGTGAAATAAATCAAAATCATATGGTTTTAGTTTATGTAAATGGAGTGGAAATGTCTACCTCTGCCAAACACATGCCCTCACTATCAGTGCAACTTAAAAAATAGCTGAAGCTATTTGGCTTGCTTTACAGTAATCCTCAGCTTCAGGACCTTCTGAAATGTTTAATCATTACAGGCCATGTTTTTGCTTTTGAATGCTTTAATTTCTACTTGCTTTTCTGCATGCAAATTTAAATTCTAGCTATTTCTCCAAGGCATATTTTCTGAAGAACAGTGCTTGATTAAAAATGCACTTGAAACAATCGGTATTGTGGAGCAGCTTGTGTAGGACAAACATTACTTTGTGTTGTGTGGCAGGCTAAAGGTTGGGAATCTACTGCTCTGATAATTTAACAGCCCATGCGAAGAAAAGGACAAACAGAAAAGAGGCCTCAAAAGCATATCCCAAAACACACTTTCTAAAACTGAACAGAAACCAAGCCTGTCTCTTGCTTTCTCCTTCTTCTCTTGAAGGGCTTCTGTGAATAGATTAGGATAAAATATTTTGCTTTTTGGAAAACAGCTAACTCAAATATTTCCCCTTGATCATTAGAAGACATGTCTTACCATGTGTTCCTTTTAGGTGTTCCAGGCCCCATATATTTTTGGTCAACATTTGGTCCCACAAAGTAGCACGAGCAAGTAACTTAACTTGGTTTACAGTTAGCTTTCTTAGGTATTAAGAAGAAAGCTTTTTAAAGAATACTTTTAAAATGTTTTTCCTTACATTAGCAATCTCTTTCTCCAGGTCCATAACTCTTTTCATTTCTTCAGAAATCTGGGTCTCATTGAAAGAAATGTTTCTTTCTTGTAGGATTAGTTTAGCTACAGAAATCATGAAATCAACATAGGCAGAACACGCCTGCAGGAAAAAAAATACAAGTAATTTAAAGACAAAACCCTTCAAAGTATAGCACATTTTGACTATCTTTAAGATTTCATCTTCATTTTCATGAACTTTTTTAGATAGCTTTACAGTAACTTACTCCAAAATACTGTTAGATCACAAATAGAAATTTGAAAAGCCCCTCATGGAAAATTGCTGTGTGATGTGTAGCACTGCTCAAACCTAAACACTGTCAACTACTGCCCTGTGTTTTCATTATTTAAAATGAGACATTTGTAGGTCCATATTTAAACAACCACCTGTGTTTTTTCTAGCTCACTTTAATTACAACTTCCAAAAATACTGCTTCCAAAGAGCAGCGTTCCCAGAAACGTAAAACCAAGAGAAATGTTGATGGACTGTGTAGGATCAGCACTGTGGGAACATTACTCCCAGAAGCAGTGTAGCTCCTCCCTGTTGCACCCTGGAACATTTAGAATATAGATTTTTGCTATATCTAACTTTGGTATAGGTAAATACACTATGGATATATATTATTGAATATATGAAATTTAATATGTCTGAATTTACCAAGGATAGGAATAGATACATACAAGTATAGTCTCTTAAATGTTACACTGTCAAGTATCTATAAAAGTCTAATTATATTTTACGGAACTTAATTTTATTCTAATATCTCCTTGATAAGTCACACTCATTTTTCTGTAAGCAAAAATGCTGTTTTCATCATACTTTTAAAATGCAAATAAAAATACATATTAAATTAGCTAATAATAAATCTATTTTATGCAAAATATCTTAATCTACTAAAACAGTGATAAAAATAGGATTAATAAGGCGCATGGCATCAACTTTATTAACAGAAGCGTTTTGGTATGTTCAGCTCCTAAGGCGGTAGGATGCACCCCTTTTAATGAACGCTGCATTTACACAGCCATTCTGATAACTGCCTTCCCTGCCACCCATCTCCTGTCAGTCTCCCCTGCCTGCCAGCAGTGCTGTGCTGTGACAGGCTGTGTGTGCTGGAAAACTCCGAGCAGCTCATGAAAAGTATTGACAACAGACTTCAAAAGGAAAGGTGGCTCACAGCATCCTGAAGGACTGAACTCTCAGTGTTATTTTTAATTAAGATGGATTATTTTGTCAGAGAGAAAGCCCGTCAAACCACTGACAGCCACATTAAGTCACAGAAGAGAGTGCATACCAAGCCTTAAAATACCATTTCAAAATACCCAAATCTGTGTATAATTTATGCAAAAAATGAATGCAGACATTACCCCAAACCAGCAAGTAAACAGGAATCTTCAGGTACCAATCAATGCACTTTATTTTTGGCCTAAGGATCATTGCATGGTCATGTAGCAGTCAAAGAGCTGTCAGCTAATTTCAGACGGACTGTGTAAATACACTCAGATATTTAGTGGGAACGTAGATGTCAAAATAATGCCTGTTTGAGCACAGGATCTGTGCATCTTACAGGGAAAAAAAAAAAAATCTGTTCCCAAACTCCACTTGTCACGTTGTGGTGTCCTGACAAAGGCAGAAGTTAAAGTGCAGGAGGCAGGTACCTTGTTTAATGTGAACAGCGAAAGAGTAGAATGAGACAGCAGGAAACGGAGCCAAGCAGAGGTTATCAGAGAGCAAGGACTGAAGGGAGGAACAGCTCTCAATTGAGGTACTCAAGCTTCAGGTTGGAAGGGATCTCAAAACATTATCAGGTCCAAACTTTCATGGGAAAAGGGAGTCTAGATGAGGTTATCTAGCACCCTTGTCTATTTGCATATAAAACCTCCAGTAATGGGGGTCCCTGGGGAGGCTGTTCCAGTCACTGACAGGTCTCACTGTACCTGTTTGTTTCACGATTATTTCCTTCCAAGAGGTCCTAAAAAGTCAAGTAGCTGCTCCTCATCTGACCTGCATAATCATACATGAATTGTGTGGAAAACTACTGCTTTTCTTCCACATGAATGTTCAGTGATTAAAAAAGGAGACAAAGAGAATGGGAGATAAAGGAAATGAGACAGGCTGGGGTTTTGGGGGCACAGTGACACTAGAGGAACATGCAGTCGGCTCATCCAGTGCAGACAGTTGGTTAGCACCGGCAACAGGAGCCGAGATAAAAAACACTTGGCTTCTAGTGCAGCCAGAAAGGTCACACAAGGACACCAACACTCATGGCATAGTATTATAATATGAAAACTTCAGGACAGTTGTGATACTCACTCCCATTCTTAGCCAGTTTATTTCTATTTGCCCTTAATCTCATTTCTCTATAACCTGTTAATTTCCTTTCCTTTTAGCTCCGGTCTCTTGTCTTCTGACACACTTACCCACGTTAGAGTTTCTTTCTCCAGTCTGTCACACATTCTCTTCCCACCTGTGGATCAGCCTTGTTTAAATTCTCATCATTATTACTTTTCTATTTCAGTCTCCCAAATGACTCTCGGGCTAGCATTTACAATCTCTTTGGGGAGAAACTGTTCCTGCTCTTTGAGGGACTCCAACCCAACTCTTGAGGGTACACCTGCCTTGAAAATAGAGGCTAAAGCTTCTAAAGCAGTCGGTGATCTGTCAGCTCCATCTTACCTCTTTGTATGCACCAGTGCATTCATAGTAGTCACGAGAAGGCAGGCCAAGTCCAGGTTGATCAATCTGTAAAGCCAAATAAAAATTTAGAAGTGCTTAAGGACAAAATGTCATAGCATTGTACTTTTCTTTGGCCAATTATAGGTTGCTGATGCTTCACTCTTGCAAAATTCTAGCCAAAGGGGAGTTTCTCTCCCACCCTGTTGCCCTCCTTTAATTCTTTCAACTCTCCCTTTGTTTTTTTGTCTTTCTCCTCAGTCTTCTTTTTCTGTTGCTGAACAATGCATGCTATGTGTAATCCGTGCTAAACGCTGGATGTACAGAAAACAAAACAGTCCTCAGACAAGCAGGGCAGTTACTCCATCTTTGAAACTCTGATGTGCAAAGTAGTCAAGGATCTGTGCACCCATTTACAAGAAAGATTACCTCGTCACTGCCTCTGTAACAGCTGTGTCTCAGGAGTAGCTGGTGAAGATTCATCATACACAACCCTGTCTTCTCTGAACTTTCCATTTCCAGAGTTTCCATTTTTCATCTTACATTTACAGGCAGGACACTTGGCATGCTCCTTAAGCACGTGTCCTCAGCTGTTTTCATGTCTGTGCCAGCTGACTGCAGGTCCTGTTACTACTTTGGCATCTGAGTACCTTGTAAAAACACAACCCTCTTCTTCGTGGGCTCTCTGCCATTGGGACCATAGCCAGGTTCTCAGTGACAGAGCTTTCTGCCGGAATTACATGGAAGGAAAGTCATGCTTACTTATTTCCTTGCATGCATATATAAGTAGATCATGTCTGTCTTCTGTCCAGTGTACATAAAACTGTGTGTATTGATACATCTCAGTTATTTTCACCTCACTGAGAATAACAATGTATGAGTGCACAAAATAAAGATTATTAATCCTGAGAATGGACAATGAATGTACTGTCAAACTGATAATGAAAGTTTAAAAACTACAGAGATTCACTAACTTATCTACAACTGACTGGTAAACTTCAAATCAATACCATTTCTGCTGGCTAACATTCATGGCTGTGCTTTCTGGTTCTTTTGCTACACTTACAAGATCAGCAAGGCCATGCCACGCAGGTAGACTTACATGAATGATATGTGTTGTGGAATTTTTATCATCCGTGCCAACAAAAAAATTAATAACGACCTTTTTCCCATATCTGGAGTTCAGCTCTGCAATAGCTGTCTCAGCTGTCCAAGCAGCACCTAGGCAAATGGAAGATATACTCAGTCTCTTTTTTTGGCAAACAATGAAAAGCACAATCATTTAGAAATTCCAATGGAGGTGGGAATAAAAATTAACTATCTTACCATAGGAAGACTCCCAGTTATTTGCTGCTACAGGCCAGTCGGATACATTTGGCAGTAAGCTAATTAAAGGTATTCCACCCCTGCTATCAATGGTAGCTTTGGGAAAAAAATAAAATGAATTAGCATGACATTTTAAAACATACCAATAGTATACTATTATAATGCGTTCAGAATTCTCAGCCTGAGATATCTTTTCTCCATCACCACAATAGGATTATGTTCTGATATATGACTCTTCTTTAGCTTTTAATTTTAAAAATATGTTTCAGCCATGACTGCAAAACAACTTATGCAAATCCTTGGGAAGATGACATTTAACAAATGTTATTTTGACTCTGCAAAGAGCTTGAAATAATAGCTTTAAAAATATTAATAATTTTATGGAAACTATAAAAACGAATTAGTAGCACTGCTGTTTTATTGCTCCCCATTCTAGCAACAGCATTTAGCTCAAATTCTTGAAATAAATTATCTCTGCATCTTTAAAGAAACATGATATACTGGCTATTTTCCACCTCATCTCTGATAATTTCTACAAAATAATTAATATTTAACTGAAAGGATTTGAGTTTAAATAACTGCAGCAAACTGGTAACTCGAGTAATGTAATAGCACCTAAAATACCAAAGTAAGTAAAATAGGAGATACAGCACTAGTTTTGCTATTGATGTTTTGCTATTTAACCCTCTAAAACTGGTATATTTTAGTTCTCACCAAGAATTTCTGAAAAATTCTGCTCAGACACTATATGTATATAGGTCTAGCTGACTTTGAAAGATAGGTTTCTTGGATATCATTCTTTAGATTATATTTATGTATCCCATATGCACTAAATTCAGGAGGAACTTACTTTCATTTATGCACGAACTGTACAGAATTTTTGCCTTCTGCACTGCTGGTATATCATTACTTCTTGGTGTGTCGAGGACATCTGAAACACATGGCACATACATCTTAATATCTGATCTTTATGGAAAAGATAACTGGAAGAACCACAGAAGACACCATCCTGAGCACCAGAAGGTGGAAGATCAGTTCTTTCGTTCCATCTCTAATTCCAGGGAAGCTTTGCTATTTGAAAAATAGGGGGGGAAAGCTCTGGAGATGACATGCCTTGAAATTATGTCAGCCTGTGTTAACATATTGAGCATAAAGGTGTGAAATAGATATTCTGTAGATCATCCTCTGCAAAACTGAAACGCCTTGACCTTTCAGTGATAGTTTTTAGATGACCAATCTGTTTGGTGAAGAGCATTTTTGTGGGGGCCCTAAGTGTACCAACAGGCTCTAACTACACTGACCATAAGACTCACAACGTCAGTGGTGAGCTGAGCTGTTGGCTGAACCTGGTCATTGTCACTGGACCTGTTCTTCTCTTCTGGTCTGGGTCCTGTGGGACTCTGCCTCCTTTGTATGAGGCCCCTGTCCCTGCCTGCCTTGCTGTCACGTCTGGCTTCTGGCTTGTTTTCACCTGTGGGGCTGCCCACTCTTGCCACTCCTTTACAACTGCTTTGTTCCACAGGAACCGAAGCCTCAGGAAGACCGTGACATTCACGAATTGCAAGCCTGGCAAAACTAAAAGCTATGCACTGAAAAGATTTTGAGTCCATAGAGTGGTTTGAAGAGTCTTTCATGAGTATAAACTCAGTTATTTTTTGACTTACTTTTGTCTGAAATAGGCGAATGTGGATAATTTGACGGTATTACAATTCGTGGAAAATGAAGTATTTGTAAGTCAATTATGTGATTATTTATAAAAATGCTTGCCTGCTATTTAGGATGTAGCTGATGGAATACAGATATGCAGGACAGGGCTGCCAGAGAGCAATTTCCAGCATTTCAGCTGACTTGGATACAGACAGACCTCCTTCTTTGTCACCTAGCTTCACTGCTATTGTTAGTTCATGGGGATAATGACACAGATTTCAGCTATAATATGCAGATGAGCACACAGAGTTCAGAGATCAGAAAGGTCAGGTCTATTCAACTCTGCTCCAGTGTCAGACACAATAGCTTAACTTCCAAAGTGTTCAAGCAAACAGTTTGTGGTGGTTTTATCCTGAATTGAACATAAAGAAACTGAAATATTTAGTAGTATTTTAAGGTTTGCTAGATAACCACATCTTCTTAGGATTACATGTAAGCCAAAGAAGAAACTTTATATAGTCCACAAACATAAACCCTACTGACCTTTTAAAACAACTTCTAGTTCATCTCTTAAAATGTCAAAGTTACTATAACGGGAGCTGGTTTCTGGAATGACGTTCTTCTTAAGCCAGCCTCCACAGGCATATTGGTAAAAATCATTACAAGGCTCTGCAGTCGTGTCCATGTTCTCAATGATTCGGGCTGCTGTAATATAAGACAAATCAAGGTGTGAAGACTTTTTAGACAAAAGCAGTGAATACATTTTTTTTTTTTTTTCTCTGAAGAAGAAAATAACAAGTAGTTTTCCGTTAGTTTAGAATAGGCTCATTTCTACTAAAATGTTCTAGACCAAACAAAGGCCTAGTCAGTAAACAAAAAATTACTATTCTTTTACTGCCCATAACACATATACATTTCTGTTGCCTATGTTTACTGATGGGTAAATTGACTCTAATGTTGCTACTTATTGCAAGTGGTTACTTGGTTATAAAATGTTGAATTTACTGACTTATACTTCTTTGTATTGAAATGTGGTGAAAAGAGAAATTAAAAGCACAAGACATATAGGTTAAGTATCCAGTAACTTCAGTAATTAGGTATGATGCAGGCTTAGCTGAATTTAATCTATTTCAAAACAATAATGATTTTCTTTTTCACTGTTTAAATTCTTGTCAGGAAAGTTTTCCTACTGATGATTTCCTGAATTGACATTTGATTTTCTAGACCTATTCCACTGTTTTTCTAGAACTGACGCTGCTTCTTGATGTCCCTGTTGACCCTATTAAAGTGGCTGGTCAAAGACTAACTGGTGAGTGACTGATTGTGACACAGGATTCCCTTTTTAAACCTGCTTGCTTGATGACAGTTTCCCAGCCGCTGTTCATAAACTTACTGCACTTTTTCTTTTTTTGTCTACTTATTCCATGTAGCTTGTTTTCACCACTAGTGTGCTAGCACTAAGGGAAGGAGAAGGGGAGATGCTAGGAGGGGGAAGGAGAGATGCCAGAAGTCAAGCAACAGCTAGTGAGCCCTCTGATTTGCCAGAACACTGCATATCCTTCCCATTTTTCAGACATTATTTTTAGTAATTGGTGAAGCTTGTGATTATAAGTGTTCATTCCTCCCACATGGGTGAGTCAAATATTTATAGTTATTTCTCCAGTATTTTCAATATTTTCCGTGTCTCTTATGCTGGTGGAAATGAGAGGTGTAGGCAGCCTGTAGTATTTATGTTGACTGGCTTTTCTTTTCCCACCTGCTTTTCTTGGGATCTTCAGTTGGCTAAAGAAAGCTACATTTGAGGCCAACATCTGGTGTAATTTTGTTAATGAAGCCTTGAAGTGTATGCTTGGTGTCGACACGTGAATTGCCCCTTTGAAGGGGAAGTGGGACCACTTATGCTGGACAGAATCCTAAACATGCTCTAAGTTATTTATGAGTTGGTACTTGTGCCCAGGGGAGATTCATGGTAAGTTCAAGGCTGTACATTGAGACATTTTTGCCCTGTAAATAATAAGCGTTAGACTGATTAATATTATTTAATATGATGAATATTGTTAAATATAATATTTAATTCTAATACAAGGCAATTCATACTTTGACAAATAAAGGTAATACACAGTATACTTTTCCTTCATCCTCAGGTTCATCATTGCTTTGATGAACCAGTGTTTGGGTTGATTCCTATTCTTACTTGCTTATGTGACTTCCTAACTGTGACTGAAGAATGTAGAGCCTTCTCAATTACTTTTAATGATTAATTTTATTGTAGTACTCATGATAGCCAGTTGTTGCTTTAACAGCTTACAAATAAAGTAATAAAAGCTGGCATAACAACCAGTGACCTGGGGAGGATATGGGAGAAACACTATGTGCTTACCCAGGTGAAATTTATGAGATCAAAATTCCCTATTCTCATCACTCTGTGCTGTTTGAGCTCAGGAAAATTAGCAGAGTCTGTCAGCATATTCAAAAAATGTTCAGATATACAAACTACATGGTAACTTTAGATGCCACACTGCAATAGATTTCACAAACTTTGATAACGTTATCATGGAGTTACTCATATTCCACCCTGTATATAACCAATTGAATTCTCTTTGCATTTTCTCTTCTGGTCATTTATTCGAAGCTCCTCTATTAAATGTGTTATAAATTCTGCCAGTATCTTCACTTTATTCTTTTTCAGTGGCTTGTTCCTATTGCAACATTTTGAAATACAATGGGAAAAAAAAATCACAGTATTGGCCAGTTCTGGTGTAAGGCATTACAATTGCACTTAATGCCAATACCTAATAGTATTTCCTGAAAGTTAATACTTCCTGCTTTCTATGTGTATTTAACTTGTCTGTCTGTTATCCCACATGGTCTGGAAGGAGAACCCAAATTAGACGTGGAACAGAATCCTGATTTGAACTAATATTACACTTACGGATTCATCTCATTAAGATTTAGGAGCAAAAAAACACTGTTTATTTCTCTTGTTTAAGGACTTACTATTTTTTTATTAAAGTTGATTAATTTTGTTATTAAATGATACAGTTCTGAAAAACTTTTTGAACTCTACTGCAATTTTTTTGAGCACTGAAAGCTTATGCAGACATTAACTAACCATTCTGGACCCCTGATTCTCAGCATTCTGATTCTGGAGCCAAGGACTCACTCACTCTAGAGACCACCTGAGTGAATTAGTCTTTTCTGTGAGTAATTCCTTATCAACACTCCCATTTAAAGGATTTAATGATCATATAGGTGTAGAGGAGGCCCAGCACTTCCATAGCAATTTCTGCCTTAAATACATTATACCATGGTGGGACGGGAAGTCCTGGCTCAGTTAATAAATAATCTATCACTTTAAAATTCAAGCTGGTCACTCTTTGGTCAACTTTGATTAGAGCTATGCATTCTAAATAATTTACACTCAGACACAGTATTTGGAATTGAATTACAGTTCTGTAATGGCTAACACGTCTGAATATCATGTGGGGGCTCCTTACCCTAACTGCTTCCTTTGTTGTAAGCAAAACAAAGACATCATTGCTACAACAGCCTAATAGACCAGACAGATTTTTAGGTGCTTCTGGTAACTGACCCTTGCTAGGCAGAAACACATCCTAATGCTGCAGATTATGATATGGTCAGAAGTATAAAGGTTATAACTCATTACATACACTGGTTGCCTCCCCAGAATCCTACAGGATGGTGTATAAATACCAAGTCTTAACAGCATTCCTAGGAGAGTCTGTTTCTGTGTCTTGAACTAGCCTGACCCCAATGACTTTATAAGATCTGACAAATCATATCACAATATTTTGTATGTGTAGAAGAAATATGCTAAGAAAAAAAATTGGGTTAGCAGATCTCATGCCTCAATGTGCCATATTTGACTGCAGTTAGCTGAGAAAATTATGTGGTTTTATATATATATATATATTTAAGTACATAAATGTATTTAAAAGGTATATATTTTCATTCTTACCTGATTTTATACAGTCTGGTGTCTTGCAAATCCCATCTAAAAAAGGATACAATCATACTTTTAATTTCTACTGAATGTCAATATAATAAAAGCTCCTGTAATTTTTCTTTCATGGACAGCCACCTTAGAAATTGCATTTGACTGCAGCATACAGTAAGATAAAGATAAAGGACGTCGTATATTCAGAAAGTGAGTATTTATAGGATCAGGTTCTAAAAATACCATTACCTTCATCCCTTTAGGGTCACTCAGTGCAAGTCACCCATCATGCACAGTTTTTGTAGTCAGAAGAAAATATTCTATCATTCAATTAGAGATGGCAAAAATATTATTTTTACCAAAAAAAAAAAAAAAAAGGAAAGAAAGAAAAAAGAAAGAATAATTTTGGAGGAAAGACAGAACAGGTGCTGAAGAGAGTTGCAAAGTTAGTTTGAATTTAGCAACTTCCAACATAGACAAAAACATTTTGGAGGAATTATATTAAAATTCTGAGACATCTATTCTGAAGCCTTTTAATCAAAACAAAAGGTTCCAGAACATGAAGATATTTCCTTCTGAGACTTCAGCAATACAGCATTTTCTATTTTTCATTTCAAAATGGCATTTTACCATTCCAAAATCAGATGATGCTATAATAAAAAGTTTAAATTAAAATTATTAAGTACTTTAAATTGAAACAAAGCATTTCATTGCTGATGTAACGAAACATTTTAATTTGACACAAAAAGAAATTTTGAGTTTCCTTGCATTGTCTCTTCCAAAAATTATCAGAGTACTTCTGCCTGAACTGAATTATTTTCAAATATTTTGGTATGACCAGTGAATCACAAAACCTTTTCTTATGACTGTACCCATTAAGAATTTTTGCAGCAATAGCTTGTGAAAGGAAAAAAGGATTTTTGTACATATATAGGAATATGGAGGAACCACTGTAGTTTGGTTTTCTTCAGAGGCATTGTATTTTGTATTTTTCTGCTTACTGAAGCATTAGTTACAAACAGAAATATTGCTAAGACAGAACAAGCAGATGGTTTGTGTTTACCACAACTTTGCAGGAACAAATTAACTTACAGAGTCCTAGCTGGAAAAATAGCAATTTTGTGTCAGTGCCCAGCAATAATGAGTGGGGATGCAGCGTTACATTTCATGTAATTGTGTCATACTGTTAATCACATATGTATGAGATACAATTGTGATGTAGCTGTTATTAATAATCTAATTTTATACATTGGGTAAGGAACAGTCTTCCACTATCAGGCAAATAATTCTGAGCAGACCACTGAAGTATTTTTCTTAACGTTTTCTGTTTAACAGTTATATATACCATGCAACATAGACTTTTCTAATACAACATTTTAATATATTGAATATTCAGTATTTTTTCCAACACGAACAGCTGAATCCTATAAGATAAACACTTTAGCATAATTTCTTAAAGTACTTTTACATTAGTATGTATTCGTACATTGAAAGACACTTTAAATGTACTCACCATCATAAGTTGCATACAGAACTATCATTGTGATTGCTACAATAGCTAGCAGGATCACTACAACAGTTAGCCCGATTTCCAGGCCACTCCATCGCAGTTTCTTCTTTGGTTTTGGAGTATTCATTTCAGTTATATCCATCTGGCTTTCTGACTTGCCCATAACCTAGTGTCTGGAAAGGAAAAAGGAAAATTCTCTGGAGGACTTATGCTGAATCATAGGTCTCAAAATTGGCCCCTCAACTGCACAGGAAAAAAGATGTTTCCTGGGTGAATTTTCACACTTGCACAGAGTTTATTTGTAACATTTCTAGCAAGTCATGAAATTAGAAATGACATCCTTTTCTCATACACAAACACACACACACGGTACATACCATGTACTACTTGTCATTTATGGAGAACAGAAGAGTGGTGTTCCTTCACTTGAGGAGGCCACCAAACAGAAAGGGAAGGCCAACAAACCAAACCCTATTTTTAAAACTTACCCATGTAATTTAATCTTGTGTGATGGTACAGGAGTTCACGAGCAAGTCTCTCTGCTTGAATAAAAATTAACTTAATCTGCCAATTACTTATCTGCTGCCAAAGGTCAAAATATGCCATTGTGCTTCGCTGTCATCTTTTAAAATATCGTGTAAGCAATTCTTGACTACAGCTTTACAGCTGTCACTAAAAATAGCAAAAAAAAAAAAAAAAATAAAACCTCAGGCTCTGCCGGGAGCTTGTCACACTCACACTGAAGATAATGACTCTTTACAGCGATCTTTAAATAAGTGCAACCAAGGCCTCTTGTTTGAGGTTAGAACACTGTAAGTCAGAAGTAAGCGCGGTACGTACATGCAAAACCGGTGGGAGTGTGACCAGACTCATCCTCACTCATGGAATGTGTATGCAGTCCTAGGTTTTAAGCTTGTACTTCTGTCGCTCTTTAAGATGATCACCTGGCTACCTTTTGCAGCACTGCTGTTGTATAATTCTTTGCTCCTTCTCTTTGTGTACTCCCATTTGCTTAGGGCCAGGTCATTTTCTTTGCTGGCAGAGATTCGTATTCCTATACATACAGCAACGCTGTTCTCAGTATCTCATGATGAAAACTTGACAGTTTCTATTCACTGCATTTCCTGAAGATCCTCTTGTATTCTTCACACCCTTTTCCCCCCACTCTTTATAAGCAGGGGAAACAGCAGCAAGGGAGCCCCTCTCAGCTTCTACATCCATCCAAGCCCAAGACTTGTACTGCAATTATTTGAAGCTGTTTTAAGTTGTGTATTGCTGGCTTGGATTCATCTTCGTCTCTTCAAGCTGCTACAATCTTTCAGATATCCAGTCTTTTCTTCTCAGCACCTTCTGTTTCTATCTGATTTCTGCTCCTCGGTTTCAATGATCTCTTCCTCCCTTTTCATGCCCCCCTCACAAGCTAGCTCCTCCTCTGCAAAAACATGTCACTAAAGTGTGTATGCTTATGAATAAAACAGAAATATTAAATAATTCAGTATCATGGACCTAAGTAAACAGAGACTTCGTGTTCCACGTGTTTATGCAATAGCTGGTTCAGTGGATCCTTGGACACTATCACTCTAACACTGTTTATCAAAACGAACAAGAGAACATTTTATTTGAGTGTCTCATCTCCACCTCTGTCACTGCTGCCTGGTGACATCAAGATGCGGGAAGTGACCAGCAGGGCCAGGATCAGGGGTCTTCTGTAGCTCTGGAGGCTGGCGTCCCGCAAGGTCTGCCCAGCCTCTGCCTTTCCACATCCACAGGCACCATTTCATCCACTTGCACTTTTCTCATGGGCCGCTATTTTTCTCTGAAGAATAGGTTTGTGGCCAAATCAGCAAATGATTTCTGAGACACAGGATTGAAATCCCACAGAACCATGCACAAGTGAGAGCTACGTACAGAAACTTGCCCTTCATTAACTGTGAGCTAGAAATTTGTAGATTATGTAAAAACACATTAACCATGATACCCTTCTCTCTTTGAGCATATAAAGCAGCAGAAAATGTTATTTCTATTGACTGAAGGCTGACCAGTGCCCAGAACCCTCTGAATACTTGCAGCATCATGTAAGAAATGATGATTGCCTTCTGCCTCTGAAAGTGTCTTTAAAGCACTGAAAACGCAGTTTATTAGGGCAGCAAGAACTCCTGCACCTTTCATGTGCTAATATGTTCCTTGCAGTCAGCTAAGTTTTTCCAAGTGAGCTAATATTTCTGCTCCTGCAGGAGTGTTCCTCATGGTTAAAGGCATCCCACTGACTAATTTTTACCTCTAGTTATTTAGAGAACTTATCCCGTCTGCCTCAACGACCACCAGGTAAAAGCTTCTTTCTGCGCTAATTGCAAGCGTAGCAAAAGTATAAAAATAATTTAAGCAGATACAAGTGCAGGTATTACGGTTTTCTTACATTTCCCTTTGTGCTCCTGTGAGTCCCTCTACCAGCTAAAGCTTAGATACAACAGACAGCTGAAATCACTTTGCCCACTCCTGGTCTAGGTGGCACGGGGGATTAATTAGCCATCTTTTCCTTGGGGGACGCGCACGTTTGAAGCCGACCGGTGGCACACCTGGCTCCCAGGGGCGTCTCTAGAGCATCCCCGAACCACCCGGCCCCTTCGTGCCCCCAAGCTCGAAGGGGCGGCGGGCAGCCCTCGGGGCGCGGTGCCGCAGGGGACGGGGGCACGGCGGCCGCCGGGGGGCGCCTCGGGCCCGGCGGGAGGGGCGGCGGGCGGGGAGGGGCCGCCAGGTCGGTGCCGCGGCCGCGGGGCTGCTGCCGGCCGGGGTACGGAGCCCCCCGACGGGGCTCGGGGCTCGCCTCCCCGGCCGGTTTTTTTTTTTTTTTTTTTTTTTTTTTTTTTTTTTTTTTTTT
>CM021773.1:24882529-25027639 GCA_011076525.1 Nettapus auritus
CGGAGGGGTCCGGCCGCGGGGCCGCCACGGGCATCCCCGGGAGGCGGCGGCGGCGAGGGGAGCCCCGGGGCCGCGGTGGGCAGCGGCGGGGCAGCGGCGGTCCGGGTGAAGGCAGGCTCAGGCCGTCGGGGCTCCGGGCGGCCGCCGGCGGGGCTCAGCGGCCGGCTCGCCCGCGGACAGCAGCGGGGACGCGGGGCGCCGGCATCGCCGGGACATCAAAGCCCGGGGGCGCTCCCAGCTGCCCGCCGCCTCGGAGCGAAGGAGCCGTGGTGTGGCGGCCGAGCGGTCGTGCGGGTGACCCGGAGGCTCCTTCCTCTTCGCGCTCATAAGCACGCGGTGGGGCAGGAAACAAGCGAGCAGGCTCCCCCCCGCCCCGGCAGCACCGAAGCGCGCTCTTCGCCTCCCGGAGCCTCCCCCGGGCGCTGCGGTGGAGGCGAGGGGGGAAGGATGCAGCCGCGGGCGGGCGGCGCGACCCACGCGGCCCGGGACGGGGCTGCCCCATCGGCGGCCCGGGGGAGCCCCGGCGGCGCCCCGCTGCCGGAGGGAGGAGGGCAGGGCGAGCTGCACGGCCACGGGGCTCGCTTCCATGCGCACCCGGTGCCTCTGCCAAGTTAAAGCAGGCACGTACCCTCCGAAGGATCCCGGGTCCTCGTTCGCCAAAGGATTTCTGCGCACGAGAGAGGCAGCTGCAACGTGGTGCCCGGCGAGGCAGCTCTGAGCTACCATCGGATTTATCAGGCAGCCAATATCAAAAGATACGCGTTTCATTCTTACTAAGTTTCCTGTGAATAGTTTCATTTTTACTAATGAATAGGCAAGCGCCAGAAGAAGCTGTATGAGCTGCTGCCACTCCTCTCTCCCGAACCAGATACCCCACTGCCTTCCTAAAGGCACCTATATTGCCTCTAAGGCACGAACGGCAGCTGAAATTTCTGAAATCTTTTATCACCAGCTACACATGCTGCAACATCCACTGCCTGGGAGAAGCAACCTTCCCCTGCTCTAGGAAAAGTGGAAACTGAGAAGTGGCTTCTTGCTGGAACTGCACAGCGAGTGACCCACCAAGCACATGCAATGAAGAGGGGAGGGCAACCAGGTATCAACAGAGCAGGTAAAAATGGAGCACTTTTGCAAAATGAGCATATGAAGAAGGAACAAGAACAAAAAAAAAGGGTTTATTCCCTGAACAGAGAAGGCAATAGAAAGTACCCAAAGTAGGCAAGAGAAAAAGTCTAGAGAACAGAAACATCACATTTTCTTACAGTTAAGAGTGGGGAAAATGCTGGTTCTATCCTTTCCAGAATCAATTAATGTAAGTGTCTCACCTGCAGCCTTTCCTGCATTAATTCTTGCAGAGTCCCACTCCAGTTACTCAAAGAAGCCATCTGCTCCTGCAGGTCAGTCCTGACATTACCTGCTGCCTTCAAGTCACCCCAACACCACCAGTGCAAAACCTCACCAATCAATGCAAGGGCAGATGAGTCATTAAGGACTATTGTACAGCCCTAATTACAGCAAAGCTGGACAAGCAGAGGGTAATGTGTATGGACAGACAACTAAAATGGCAACAAAAGGACTTCTTTCAGAATCTTTAGGTAAACCAAAAACCCGCCTTATTCACCACAAAGGGAAAGAAAAGGGAGACACTTGACTGGAAGTCTTTTAATAGTCCAAAGAGAACTAGCATGCCTGACATACGGTGTGAGAGGTTCCATTCTTGGAGAACCTTGTGCTTGGAAAAGCAGCTAGACATCGGTATATCTGAAGGAGGTGTGACCTGTGATACTGTAATTCCTGTGTGGGCCTCCTTGAGGGAAAACTCCCACCAAGTAAATAGTGTAGTATCCTAACACCCATTATCTGTGCTCCCATGGACAATCAGAGAAAGGAAGCTTGTACTCGCAGATGATGTTGTAAGGCAGTGATAGAGCTGGAAAATCCCTCGGTCAGCACAGCCACACCGCTTCTCCTGCAGGCTGGCCCTCCGCTGCTGACAGCTCCCTGCGAACGCGTGCGCTCCTTGGCTTGCGGGACTGTCCTCCTGCCACCCACCGAGGTGCACCTCGGCTGCCTCGAGCACTTTCAGGAGGTGGTGTACACACTAAGCTCCTTCTTGCAGTGACCTTCAGGCTCTGCTTGTGAGCAGCTTCTGCAAATTCCTAGCTGAGATCAGGAGTGTATGTGATTATTTTGTATGCCCTCTGAGTTTAGAGATAAGAGAAGATGTACAGCCTCATTCTATTAATGGAAATACTCTGTGCATTGATAAGGTACACCCTCATGCCAAGACGAACCAAAGAGCACATCACAGCTTGCATTAATTACTGTCAAATTCTAAGTATTTTCTTTCTTCTTATTCAGCTTTGTCATCTTTATAGTATTATAATTTCACAAAGATGAGGAAAAAAATAAAAACACACCCCCAAACCTACAACAGAAAGCCCAAAATTGAAAACATAATGAAACCCTCACACTTAGAAATGATAATAAATGGTTTGTCCTTATGATCCTTCTGAGTTATCGTATGCTTAAGTAATCTTCCTGCTTTCAGTGAGAAAGAAAGCAGGACTAAGAGTGTGCAGTCAGTCCTTTAGGGACAAGTTTAGTGGAGTCTGGTGCTACTGCCGACAGGTCTCTGTACTTCAGCATATTTAAAAAATAAAGGTTTCTGGTCAACACTAACTTAAGATGATATGGTGGTACTATTACCTCCTAAAAATCAGTGGCTAGAGAAGAATGCTTCTCCAAAAACGGTGCCCGTGGGTAGTTTGGAACAACACACAAAATGCACTCTCCGGCCTTGAGCAAAACAAACTGCGTCACAATAGCTGACAGTAGTAAGACCTTATTCTCATTATGACCTCTGGATGACACGTAGGAAGTTAGGACTCATTTACATTACTGTGAAGCAGAGTTGATGATACTCGTTGTATTTCCTTTTGGGAAAGCTCACTTTCCCAAAGTAACAAAGTCAACGTTCAAGAAGCAGACAGCTGCCAACTTTAATGCTGCCTATGTGACTGTGACGGCCCATCCTAATCCTGTTACATTCTTCTCCCTGTCAAGTCCGATGTTGTAGGCAGCAAAAGAAAATGGAAAACCTCCTGCCTTCTGTCCCTGGTCTGGGGCACGGTGAGTGCAGTGGGGCTGTGGGAGAATGTAGATGCCAAAGTCTAACACACTGGGAATATATGCAGGGTTCTTTGGGTACATTTATAATGAATCCAAGTCTGGGTGATTTTTCATTTAGGAAAGTAAACAGCCTAGGCCTCACATATATGCTTCACTGCCTAAATTATTCAGGTCTAATTGTATTGTATTACAAAGCTTTGTCTTTGTAGCTGACAGTCTTTGTACCGTAACTGATTTGCAGGTGTTCGCAAGCCTGAAAAAATGTTTGTCTAAAAAGCAGTGCTTTTTTTGCTATTTTTGAGCCTGCCTAAAAGCCACACACAATGCTTCAATTAATACAGTCTAATAGGCTTTTGGGGGTCCTGGGATCCCACCATACTGGCGATCATAGTTTTGGGACTGGAAAATGGTGTGTTTTGTGGAAGAAGAGTTGACATAAGACTGTATGTGATATTTGCTAACATATAAAAGTTATTAATAATGTGTGTGCAGAAGCAAGAGGTAAGACAGGATTTGGATGAGTTAATTGCCATGTTTCCTGCACAGTTCAAGTATGACTTTGCAAAGCCCAGTCACACTTTGGCTTTTCCGGTTCACTTCAAAACCACGGCTTTGCAAAAAGAGTACAAGCACAGAGAAGCCTTCAGTCCAGCAACAACTGGAGCAGAGACTACCACGGATGTACAACGTGTATGCTGCCAACAGCACATGATGTTACCAAGTAGTTGCCAGTGCTTGGGCTTCCAAGCGTGGCAGCCCCCCAGACGCAGCGCCAGCCGCGCCAGCGATGCTCCGGGCTCCCCACAGCATCTCCCTTGCGGTGCCCTTCGGCTGCACTTACCCCAGGGAGCCGCCAGCACGGCCTGGCTGCTGGCGAGCTCTGTGACTGCACTGGCTGCTGCAGGCTGTGCTCAGCAGCAAGGAAAGGGCAGCGGCTGCGTGGTGCTGAGGAGGCCGTACTGCCTCTGCCGAGGCACGGGTGGCTCACACCTTATGCCGTGCTGCACCCTGAACCTTCTGGAAGGCCAATGAGGCGGAGGCAGAGGCTGAGGTGGCCAAAGCCAAGGTGCCCAGTGCAGTGAAGCTAAGTGACTCCTGTGGCTGTTCTGCCCTGTCGGAGGAGGGCTCTGGTTGCACCCCGGTACAGGAGCCTTCAGGTCATCCCTCAGCAGTGTGGCTCTGCCTTGGGTGCACTTAAATGTGGCGTGATTGTGGGACTACGGGGAACGTGCCTTGGGAGTCAGTCCTGGTGAGTAATCAGCACGGCGTCATTGCCGATAGGAAAACAACAACCCACCCTACTTGCCCATTTGTGTTTGTTCGTGAGGATGTATTTCATGTTTAAACATAAACACTTGTGTTTTGGAGAAGTTAGCTGCTTGCATCACCTCGAAAGCTTTAACTTGGATTTTTGTTTTGTTAGAATTTGCATCATCTTTATTACTCTCAGGCCTCAGGGCTGGTAATTTCCTGTCTGCCTTTCTCGCAGAGCTGGATGTTGCCAGGAGCCCCGGGGCAGGGAAGTGGAGGCAGGCGCCAAGAGATGGGGCCTGTGTGGGTTGGGCGGTGTGGGGTGTGCCGAGGGTGTGCTACAGGAGATGCCGACAGCAGTAGCAGGCACTGGACAGAGAGCAAGTCACGGACAGGGAGATACGTGCAGACCACTATGGTGAAGAATACTTTGAATTAAAATCTTGAAGAGTGTATGCATGCTTTGTATTTCTCCAGGCTCAATGACAGAAGCTAGATTCTACTAAATAATGAGATGAAAGCTAATAATACATTGGACTCTAGTACTGTTTGAAGCAAAATGGAAATTCTTGGTGAGTCTATACAAGATAATTAAAGTTCAGCCCACAAAATATAGGAACACAGGTCTTGGCGGTGTGTGGTTATTTGTTAGTTTTGTTGTTATTTGTTTGTTTGTTTTGATCTTTTCTGTAGTCCACATATGTCTTGGCCATCTAGGAAGTGTTATTTGACCAGCCTTACTCAGGCTTCAGACTGGAAGGCATGGAGATGGAGGCATGGAGAGAGTTTACAAAAGGTCTTATCCTGCTGACAGAGGGTACATGATCTGGAACAGATTTGTGCAAATAAGCACTTCTATTGAAAAAGAAAACAGAGGGCTGTTTTGGATTCCTCCAAGGTTCAAATTGAGTGTATTCTCCAAGCTCTGGTGAATTTTGTGAGGGTATGTGCCTGCTGAAATGTCCCTGTTGTGATAGTGGCACTCTTAGAATACCTTACCCGAGTGCTGGCTCGGTGCTGCCTGGAACTGCTCTGATTCAGAACCAAGGTATAAAAACACTGACTAGTGAAGAAAACATACATGTGGTACTTGGGAAAGACAGACTATTTTTTTTTGTAATATCCACAAAAGGAACAGATTCTGAGTGGTCTGAAGTGGTCTGAAGGGCAATAATTGGCCTTGCATTTAGCACTAGAAATTTTGAGTGATACCATGTAAAGTCTTAAATGAGACTTGTTAATGTGGATGCTTGAATATAGCATCCTGGTAAGCTCATGGATGTCATGTATAGGATGGCATTCTGCTGAAGTACTGCACATCTGTATCGTATGTTGACCACATTTGATTGTTTATAGACAAGCAGCCTTTTATCAGGAGAGATGAACTTTTTGAAGAACAGATCCTGGAGCATGTGTTTTCTCAGTAGGGTGGAAAAATGTCAGACTGGTACAGACACTAATCAGGTTACACCACGCCAAGGGGTGTGATTCTTCTCATTGTCATATTATGTTAAAAAGATGAGCCATTGACATACTGCAAACCTAATAAACATACTAAACACTGAAGGCCATGTTTGCTCAGAGTGTTGAGTACAGTTATAATCAAGAGGATTATTAAGGCTGGAAGGTATTTAAAATGAGAGGAAAGAAATGTCTAAATTTAGGATGAGAGATTAATAATATTCATAAATATTGTCTAGGTCACTGGAAAACAATCCATCACAACAGTAAGTAACCTCACCTTGCCTGGCATAGCAGGAAATTAGTAGTCAGTTTTCTGTTCTTCCTTGTTGTCTGCATCCTAGGTTAAAGTTTCTTTTCCCCATCTGACATAAACAAATAGTCTGCAAGAAAAATAAGTTCTCTTTCAATGTCACAGATTAGCTGGTTCCATGTCTCTGGACAATGAGATAATTTGAACAAAGTCCATTACTTAAATGTCTCTTTTTGGTCTTTTCTTAATCATGAATGGCAAAGTACAAGGCTTGCATAACACAAGCACTGTTTAGAAAATGGGAGGAAAAAACCCAGCACCCTGGCTATGGACTGTCAGAATGCTGAGATTTGTTTTGTTCCAAACCATCCTTCTTGGGACACGTCAAATAAGAAGATTAGTTTTTCTATTTCTATATGGTATACAGTAGCTTTTGTGGAGTGCCTTGAAATAAGGAGGAGAAGAACTTTGGTATGCATGAGTCTGAAAGTGGGCAAATCTCTATCGGTTGTTTCAGTGAGGACTTGTCCTGCCTTCACTGAAGCCCATGGCAAAACTTCTAATAACTAACCTTGAGGTCAAGTCATAGGATATCATTTAGCCCTGAAAAATCTTGTCCTTTAGTTAGGTGCTTGTGTGTGGTATTTAGCTGCATAAGCACAGTAGCAGATGTTTGAGCATGCATAAAACACAGCAGTTACAATGAAAGCAAATACCTGCTCTACTTTCAGCTTAAAAGGCATCATTGTGCCTCTGGTGGAGTTCCGCAGTGATAGCTGGTCACTTACAGAGGCTGGGCCTGGTGAAGCACCCTACCTCTGGGAAACGAGTGCAGAGACAAAGAACTGGGCCTGTATCGTTGTGTAGAGGGGTAGCATGGCATCGACATCTTAATATTTTTCCTTGGTTTACTTACACTTGGCTAAAAATAGCTTACACAATGCAAGTGATACTCTTTTTTTTTTTTTTTTTTCTTTCTTTCTTTCTTTAGCTGAAAGTCTTCAAGTCTTCCCCTGAATCTGAAAGAGTTTGTTCCCTTACTACACAGTGTTTTTCAGTTTCCATTTACTTTTCTCATATGTTTAGTTACCTTACTCTCTGACCCCCTTTTTACTTTATTTTCCTATTGGATGTCTTTTTTTTTTTTTTTTTTTAATAATCTGTTTCACTGAAGCTATTAGTGTAAGGCGGATCAAATAATTTCAGGGTTAAAGCAAACCCTTGAACTCAGTGTTTAATGGATTTGTAATTAGGCCATGTATCCCTGTGAGAATGGGCAGTTTGAGAATTTACTAGGATTTACAGATGGATTTAGTAGCCTACTAAGTTTCCAGACCTATTAAATTCCTCAAGAAGTTTTAAAGACACCACCTATTTAGGCAGGGAAAGATTTTGAACTAGGATGTCTCTAAATACACCCAAGACTGAGATAAGGAGTAGAAAAATGCCTGTTTTTCAGAGAAGAAGGAAAAGTTTCAAGGATTTTGTAATTTTAATGCAGAGATACATCTTGGAAAAAAATATATCGCGATAACATTTGGCTATTTTAAACCGTATGATGTGTTTTCTCTGAGGCTTTATTTGCATATTTAATGATACATGAATGTTAAAATACACATTAACCAGGCATTATATGTGCCTCATACTGTAGGTATATATGACTAGCACTACTTTCTGATCCTAGAATACATAATTGTA
The DNA here is from genome assembly GCA_011076525.1 of Nettapus auritus. NCBI lineage: Eukaryota > Metazoa > Chordata > Aves > Anseriformes > Anatidae > Nettapus > Nettapus auritus. Next base: position 24,890,325 of record CM021773.1, read on the forward strand.
TTTAAACAAAAATCATAAAGTGTTTGCTTTCCTTAGTCCAACCTGTTTGCCATTTATAAGATTCTGAGGTGCTACATCTCTGTCTTTTGAGGAGATTAAATGGTATCTGTTAAATGCCAGGTGATGTAATTATGAAGTAATGGTTTATTCTTACTTCTAGCTACTTGGATTCTCAGGATAGATACTAACTTTTTTGTTGTTGCTCGCTTTCCACAGAGAAAGGGCAAACTACATATAACCAAAAATACCTTCCTCCCCTTTCTCCGCCTCTCAGTGCTTCTGGTTAAACTTTGGACAAGGTGGAGGTAGGGGAATGGAAAGGCGGGGAACAAATGGCCAGTTTTCTCACAGTAGCATTTTGATTCAATGAAATTTGGTTTGCTTGAATTCAGATTTTCTTTTAACTGTAAAGTGTACCTTTATCTCTCAAAGTTGTTTGGGTCCATGCCCTTATCTCCTGACAGCAGCAGTCTGAATGTGCTCATAGATACTTAATTTGTTCAGTCCTGTGTAATACTCAGGTCCTGCTGTTACAGTGAGCTTGAGTACGTCTTGTTAAGGAATATAAATTCAGCTGTTCCTGTAACTACTCTGACTGCTATCTCTGTTACCTCCCTCATTACCTGACTGATGGCATCCTCAGTGCTAAAAACGTGTTTCTAAAAAATGCTCACTGTTCTGAGTGGTGGGATAACAGAAATGTACACAGCCTGCCTTGTGCCTAACAGCTTGCTCTTCATACAGAGAGCTACAATGAACTTTTATTCTCTTATTTACACAACTTCAGAGTAGCTTTGTTACCTGCAGGTACAGCAGTTCTGCTGCAGTCTTTGGCACTACATTAGGTTTGTACCACTGATCATCCAACCTAACAGCATGGAGTTTGGCTTTCTTTAACTGATAGCAGCAGCAGGTTCATTGTGTCATGCTGTGAGTTCTTAAAATAAAATCAAAACTATTAATCTGAAGAGTTTCTGAAAACAAAATTGCTGTTTAAACATCAAGCACAAACTGTCCTTTCCTCTTTCTTCACGGAATTAGCTTTTGAAAGGCCAAGAGCTGCTGCAGAGATAACAAGGACTGAAGAATTTACAGCAGGTGGTACCAACTGTGCAAGTACAACTCCCAGCCAAAATAATCTGACACCCAGCTGCGTGGAAGCCTGGGGGATCAGAGAGTGACTCAGGCGGAAGTGAGAATGGAGAATCTGGCTGTAGCACCAAGCCCATTCCAGAAGTGTGTTATTATTCCCTCTCATTCAGTGGGATAGCCCCCCAGGGAACGCCATGTTAAAATTAAAAAAGACTTCTGGTTTCTTGACCAGCTAAATATATCCCCTTCCTATCCAAAAAGAAAGAGCAAATAGCACATATGAAGTGCTGTATGTGATGGTGAAGGAGGCTGGGTACACGTGAGCAAGAGGAAGCAGCGAACTGATGAAGGAAGCCTACCTTTCAGCACCACGCCGCCAGAAGGCTGCAGTAGCCATGCTGTGATTTGGAGCTGGGGTGAAGGAGTTCAGGGAAAGTTCCCAGTTCAGTTCTGCCACGAGTTTGGTGACTGGAGTCGCTCCAAGCTGGTAGACGCACACACACACTTGTGCAGATGCTTTTGTATTATTCTGGAGGCTGCCACAGGCTTATGGTGCGGGCATGGAAAAATATAATTTGTCTCCGTTTCTTCCCTGGTGGTGGTAATGATGGTACATGGTGTATCTGCCTTTGTCAAGCAGAGGTCCTGCGGATGGAGAAAACTCACAAGAGCAAACTGGTGTTAAGGGGCGTAAGAGTGGGTGGAAGTCCTCTCTTGCTTTCCATGATATGTGAAGATTTAGAAAATCTTGTAAAAAATCTGTTTTCACCTGAAACAAAATTTATTTGTCCTCATGTATGTTGGTGCCCTCATTCTTAATTTTTGGTTACAGATCAGTATTTGCTTCTCTTAAGTAAATAATATTCTGGTCCAGTAGAGATGGCTGGGCCAAAATAAAATTCATACGAATGTTTCTAAATAGTCCTGTTTTCCCAGTTTTTGTCTGTCACATTCTGTGAAACACCTTTGGAACACCCTGCTGTGTCTTGGATAGCTTAACTGTCGATATTCTAGATGATCATCCTGGTTGCTTTGGGACGGTGGTGGTAAGGAAAAGGTATTTACCTTTTCTCTGAAGATTTTATTTTATTCTTTTAAACATGGTCTGATGTGGATAATGGTTTCTTAAGAAGCTGATGAAGTGTTAAAGATGGTTGGTTCTGCTGGAATGATAAATGGATCAGTGCTATATATTTTATAAGATCAGCTATGTAGAACTGTGTGTAAGACAAGACCTAAATGTATACTAACATGGTCAGTTTTTATTTACTTATTTATTTTGTCCACGATGAGCCTTGTACTCATTGGAGAAAACTTGCTAGAGTTCACATAAACACTTAAACAAGCTGTAACAGTGGTGATATTGGCTACAGCTTTCCAACTGCCAGCATATTTAAGGCTTGAGAGAATGAAGCCTATGACAGTTATAACAAAACCACTGCTGAGGTCATGATGTTTCAGTTATGTGGAGATCAAAGGATAAAAATGCTAAAATGCTTTACGATTAAAACAAAAGTTTAATCTTTCATGCGATTTAATAGCAATTAGAGAGAACAGTCCAAATTAGTTTGAGATTTAAAAATTAGCTTTTTCTGCTTGTGGCATTTTAGGAGATTAGAAATTTGAATTAGCTGTTATCCATTTAAGCTATTCATAGCTTTGTTAACATGAATTCTGTGTTTCCAGCGTTAGTTATTTTAAAGGTATAAACAAGTGATATTTTGTTTTAAAATTTCTACTCATCATATGGTGGAAGAGCACAGTATGGTTTTCCAGCATAATAATAATAATTAGTATTCCGTATGAGGTTCTAATAAAATAAAAATGCACATAAAATTCATTTGTTTGAGCTGAGGTGCAGAGAAAGCTTTGAAAAGAATGAGAAGAGTGTTTTTTCTGATGTTGGTAAGGCTCAGGAACAGATGCAAGTCAGTGTTGTTCCTCTTTGAGCTATGTTTCTCCCACACAATTGCAGCTGAGACTCAAAAGACTTTGAACGTTTGAAACTTTAAAAGTTCTGAAGTTCTTTTGAAAGCTCTGAAGTGTTAAGTTTACCTCCCTGGACCATGTGCTAAATTTAAAGAGTTTAGATGCTGGTATAAGACCAGCCTGATTAAATAAGGAAATGCCTGAGGAGATGACACCACTGGCTTTCTTTGACTAAGTTTTGCTAAAATTAAAAAAAAAAAAAATACAAAAAGGTTTACTGCATTTATTGCAGTTGAAAAAATACATACAGAAAATTTCAGTCAAAATATATGCTTGTGTTACAACTGTAGTTGTACTGTTCACTTTATTAAGCTGTGACCTGCTTTGTTTGTGTGTTTCTGATTTAATGGAAAAGTGCATTAATACCCTGCTGTGAAATCATGACTTCCCTGGGGCCAATCAGATGATCTATCAGTAATAACTTAAAAAATACTGTGGTAAAATGAGATCCTGGCACATAGCCTTTTAAAATTCTAATACTCTTCTTCAATGATGGCCAAAATAAGATACAAGACTGAAGCAAATGGAAGCTTGTATACTTTTGGAAACACAGTCATTGTTATCCTTTGTTCTGAAATGCTAATATTTTATTCTTGACAGAAGAAGCCTTTCTCCATTCTACCCCTTGTGAAATTCTGCAAAGGCTCTGTATAATGAATTCAGGAGACAGAAAGCCAAGATAACATTCAAATAAATGGTAGATGGGCAGAGGTGTCCTTGAAGTCTCCAAGAGCTGATTGCACGGAAGTACTAAAAACAAAATTTCAAAGTTTGAAAATACTGGTTACAGTGAGTTTCAGTGGATTTCCTTCACATTCAGCATGATGTCCATCTGAAAACCTCTTTGATTGTATCTCTGCATGTGAGCATTTCTGCAATGCTGCTGCATTTTTCTAAGATACTCTTTTGGGCTAGCTGCTTTTTTTACAGTAAAAAGGAAGAATGCAAGAAGGTCTGAAATACTGTGCTTCTAATGTAGTGTATGCTTCCACTATTTTTTTCTGGGTACCATTTAAGATGACGCAATATAACCTACTGGAATTATTTCTTTCACTGGAAGAACTTAACATTTCTGGATCTTGTGTCTTCTGAAGAATTTTCTGTGGTTACCTGACGGTATATTCAGTGAGCATTTGTATTCTCTAGAGCTGGAGCAATTTGTAGCACAGTTCCCACCTGCTTTTCATTGGAACTCAAACTGATAAATAATTGATGTGCTTTTGGAAAAATCTGGTCTGTCTTATAAATTCTTCCCTCAATTAATGCACTGGAAAATGGGTTTAAATAGGGCCCTGTGAACATATTGGTTCCTTATTAATCAGTTGCTGTTGTTACTAGGAATTTTTCTTTAGTTTATTTCATTTCCTATGTGATCTGCTGAAATGGTGTATTTTGAGATGTGAGACGAACATCTAAATGTGAGATGAACACATATAATAGAATAGCGAAATATCATTGACTGGATTGAAATGGAAGTTATTTGAAACAGAGCAATGCCTGTAATGAAATGGATGCTCTGAAACGTGGAGTGCTGCCACAACAACATGAATGTTAAAGGACATCCTCATGTGGTAAAGTGTGAGTCATTCAGCATCAGAAGAATGAAGACTGAGAAACAGCCCCAAGACCATCAAAGGCATATCTTCAAAGCTTGTCTGGGACAGTTGGATTCAAAATGCAATAACTTAATCTCAGAATAAAATTTTAATACATTTTAAAGCAGGAAGAGTGGTTTGGGGTGGGACATGCACCATGCAATTCCCGAGTCCAAGACATAAAACCTGAGTCTTAAGTCAACTAATACAAACCAAGGAATTAGCCCTTATTTATATGAAGTCCACTGATGAACTAATGAAATGGAGTTTTAGTAATCTCTCTCTATATATATTACTGCCTTTCAGTAAGGTGAAAGGAATCCTGGGAACTGCTCTCTGGTTTTATGTACTTTAACATAAGTACATAACCTGTGTTTTCTGTATTGTAATCTCCACCAGAAAAAGAGAATAGTTTTCAACCCCCCCTCTTTTTATTACTAAATACAATAGAGTTGTTCATCGTATGGGTGGAACATCAAGAAATGTAAAAAAAAAAAAAGAAAAAGAAAAAAAAAGGCTGACTTGGGAATGTTTCCATTCTTTCTCCTTGGGAATGTTTCCATTCTTTCTCCTAGTAAGGTTCTACTGGCGTATGTTTGAATACCACCCAGTCTTTCAGGACTGTCTCACACAGGAGATGGATAACACTTGTGCCTTGCTTTTTGCTGTGTGCGTAATACAGACTGCTGTAATGGTACTGGTAAGTTGAAGCTTTAATAAATAAAATATGGCAACACTTGAATTTGATATAACTTGATTATACACGCCACTCTCATTCTCTGCCATATCCACATAAGCATTTAGTACATTTGATGTTCTTAGCAAAGAAAGCAGTGTACTTCTGGAACTGCTTTTGTAGAAACATAGGCTGCAGCTAGACATTGCCATGCAGATAAAGCAGCAGATGTAGAATGATGATACCTTGATGTAGTCTACCCTGCCCTATGCCAGTAACTTTTCACAGTAATTCACTGCTTAACGGCTCCTATGAAGAAGAAATGGGGCGGGGGGCTAGGCCAGTTCATTCCATTAAGGGAAGTTTTCTCAGCTGCACTGTCCTGGTGGTGACTGTAGAAGTAATCCTGCTGTGCAGCACAGCAGCAGGGGGTTTGGGAGAGTTGAGAATGTCAGCTGTACCTCCTGAGATGAAACAGGTACATCTGAATGTAGTTAAACTTCAACCTTCATAAAAGAGAGAAAGATGGTGTGCTCACAAGGGTGAGAGTTGGGCTCTTGGAGCTAGGTCAGGGCTTGCTGGCAGATAGTATCTGTCTCTTTGAGTATGATTTGCTTAGATACGAATTTTTGGGGGAGTTTACAGGGAGTACATGGAAAAAATATGTCTAGGAAACTTTAAGTTCTGCCTGTTGAGTAAAACCTTAAAATGGGAACATCTGGCCAGGCAGTGTTGCAGCATACATGTTTTTGGTCTTCTTGTTCTAGTTCAACTGTGTTGGGGCAGGCAGGTGGGTGGGGAAGTAAATTGAAGTTTAGGGAAACAATGTGTCAAGTAGTAATTGCACTCAGGAAGGATGAATAAGAGTTTCCTAATTAAAAGATGTTTTGCAGGGAGCTTCAGCTTAACAGAGTGACTGCTTTGTCTTAATTATTTTCTGTCAGTGTATATTTATATGGGTGTTTGTCTCCCACTGGTCTGTGCTTTGCGAGTGAATTGTGCTATCTGTGTTGCTAATAAAAAGCCAGCTGTAGTTCTGAGAGAAAGGTGTGTGTTAAACTACAGGCCTGCTTGCCAAGCTGCTTACTTCATCAGGTGGTATTCTGTTCCAGTTTCAAGCCCTGTTCCTGGTTGTCTCCCCAGGAGGTGAGGGAGTGATTGTTTGGAAAACTTAGGAAGGAAAATAGGCTCAGTGGAACACGAGGTGAGCTGGATCTGTGGGAGAGATGTACGGACAACTGAGAAGTTGCTTAAGATTCCCTTTGCAGAAACTTAAGAAAGGGAACAAGGTACAACCTTGGGCTGCTTGTGATCAAGCTTGGTGAATATAAAAATATTTAACTTTGTAATCTAGCCAAAACTCTGCCATTCCTCATGAGCCTATGTTCCTAAATTAAAGAGGCCAGGTATGTAAGTTGAATATATCTTATAAGGGAAATATCTTACAAGAGAATCTTCTCTTTGCTGCTTTTAGGTTTAGTAGTTTTCATTTAGACTTAGGATTTCTATCTCAAGTTAATTATGAATCCTTATAGTTCAGGAGCACTTGCCAATGGGTACTTAGTCAAGAGAATGCAAGCTAATTTATGTTTCATGTCAGTTAATCGTAATTTTTGTGCTAGTGTTCAGAAGAGATTTGTATCATCCCATAAACAAGAACAGAATTATTTATTTGCGGAAATTATTGAGCGTACAAAAAAAGGGTTTTTTTTGGAGTGAACTTTTTTTTCTTGCGAAATGCCACAGCACTTTGCCTTTGCTCTTACTATTTTAAAATTGTGCACTTTTGACAGCCACTTAAATACATTTTCCAAACATAATTTACTGTATGAGTTTTTTTTTTTTTTTCCCTAGGGTGATGGTTAGGGACTGGAAATAAAGGATGTTATTTTAGGGCAGTGAGAGTGGATACTAAATTAATACAGAAATTAAGCATAATACTGTTTTCCAGTTGCACTCCAGTGCACAAAGAAAACAAATCCTGAGCGTGATATGCAGTATTGCCACCAAAGATTTCTAGGCCCACTTTATAAATGAGTGAGACCGTGCTTGCACTGGTAACAGGCTTTAAGTCACACTGCAAAGAAAAAGCACTTGGCAAATATCTCCTGAAGAACACAAAATTCTTCTTTCTTCCCAGTGTATTCGGTCACCTTTCTGACAGTGCACTCATAGGCTCCAGTGTCTTCAGGAACACAAGTAAACAATGCTGAGCTCATGTCTGGGATAGAAGGAGGGCATGTTTAAAAATGAGAACGTTGCAAAGTGTCTCCAAGAGTTGAATGTGAGCAGTGCTGGCAGGAGTGTAAATAATAACAAATAAGATAATGCAACTCCTAACAGTGAGATCAGCTGGCCTGAGCTCATTTTTACCAGCTCCTCAAAGTAAAGGAAACAGTATTTTGGTTTGGAACTTTTTCATGTCAATCAAAGACCAAAACATTGGTCCTTTTTCCTTGTCACAAAGGCCTGATGTGGCTGTAGCTGTGCAGATATTGTTGACCACTGGTATGGAATGCAAAAGTTTCATAAAAATCAATGTCAGGCCTAAAATAATTGGAAGTCTTAGACCAGGTGAGATTTACTTGATGCCGGTACAGAAAGTCCATGGTTCTTCTCACGCACTTCCACCACTTTTCAGGTTACCTCTCTGCAGAGCACAGCGGACTACTGAACTCTGAGGTGAGAAGTAGAGGTCCTTAGGGCTCTAGATATGCCAAATCTAGAATTCTTCTCCTGCAGAGCTTTCCTCAGGAGCTGTATTCATGCTGTTGGTTATATTGTGATTTTCTGTGGTATTGCATTGCCATCTGACCAACTACGCTATGTAAAGCTGATGTCACCGGGCCAAGGATTGCAGAAAGTTGTTTTGTAGATACCTGAATTCTGTGAAACCAGGGGGGTGGTGCCAAGTGGTTTTAGGCTGTTCTTAGTGTAAGGAGCAACTGTTACAAAACAAAGGGCAGTGCTAAGGCAGGACTCAAGTTCTAGAATGATGTCTGCGGGTGTGTAATCTCCTAACATCATCAGGCTGAGAGAAGAGCTAGTGGAGAGTGTCTCTTCTGGGACAACTTTTGTCAAAGTGTTAGTTCAGCCACACAAAAGCACTTCTCATTTGTTTTCTCATAGGCTTTCTGGGATTTTAATTGAGCTGTTTTTCTAACTTTTTTTTTTTTTTTTCCTTCCCCAGTGCATGTTCTGGTATAAGGAATATGAATGACTTCATTGCCCCTTCAGTGCCTCACATTCTTTTGGACATTGGAGAATATCTACCGCTCCCAACTGCTAGCGTTTATGATGTTTATTTTTGTTTACTTGACATTTATACTGAAGATAACAGCTTGTTTATCATTTTCCTGAATACAGTTCAAGTAAGTGCCAGACCTCCTCTTCTCAATACCTGATGTTTAAGCTTGATTTTGATGCAGGGATTTTGTCACATGAAAGCCAGACAAAAAGACACGGCAACTTTATATTTCAGGTGGAAATTCCACAATTGTCTTAAGGTGTTTTTTGGTTCCTTAGAGAAAGAGTGCAATTTTGGGGCTGTCACACAGTCTGTTTTCTCTCTATGACCAAGCACAGGATTTAGTTGCAATCATTAATCCCTTTCTCTCTCTTGTGACACTTGGATCAGCGTTTTGGTGTCATTAGAAGTAGGTGCCCCAGTTAGCAATCTTAGCTGCCTTACTTAGTTTTTGAGATAAGTTCATGTCGCTGTTGGTTATTTTGCAAATAGTACGTTAGTTGCAGACTAACTGCATAAATCACAAAGCTGGGCACTTCACAGAGTGAACAAAAGCTCTTTCCTGTCTGGTCACTTTTGAGATGCACAGTTCATAGTGCAGGAAGGAGCCGAGAGTTTTGTTGGTGGAAATTGTTGACTCCTTGCAGAGACCAGACTGCTGACTGCTTTGAAGGATTTTTTTTTTTTTTTTTTTTTGAGTATCTACTGATAATGTAGATAATTGCAAAATTTCCATCCATGATTGTAAAGATAACAAAAGTTGTTCTGTTTGTGACTGATAAGATCTTCTGATATCCATCAGAGCTTGTGCTAGAGGTGTCTTTTCCTTCCTGTCACAATCACATTCTCACATGGACCGCTGTGAGACTGGCTTTGTAACACATTTCCTTGCTCAAATAATGAGGAGTTAAGAATTTATTAGCAAAATGTGTGGAAGATTTAATTCTTCCTGGTTTCTGATTGGAAGTTAGTGTATTTGTTCCATGAAGCCTTTTTTAGAGGCTGCCTGTTTCCAACTCTACTACATATGATTAGTGAAAGCTCTCAGGGCTGAACTCTTTGAAACCTAAAACAGAAGTGTCTGCAGACTTCAATGTTCACCCACTCCATTTTTTTTCAGAATAGTTTGTATTTGTCTGTGCTTGAGATAAATATGAATGATCTTCAGCGAAACTGAAATGAGGGTGTCTGAAAGCTCACTGAGGGGAAATGTGATTTCTGTTGTGCCTCTGTAATAGGGAGGATATTAATTTTCTGAGCCTTTACTAGATTTTGTCATACTTAAAATATATTAAGTGGTGACAAAATCATCTGAATGCTTGCAGAAATAGCTTTTTTTTTTTTTGTCAGTTTATGACTGCTAAATACCTGTCTATGTTGTTCACGTCCCAGATGAATGCTAAAGGAGCTGAAGAAATACTTACATTTTCATTACACTTTTTTCCTCCCAAAGCTGGGAGACTACATACATCCTCTGGCCGTGTACCCTTAACTGCCCTGCTCCTCCTGGAGCTCTGGTTAGGGATCCTCAGCCATTTGACTTGCTCTGGCTTTCGTTACTGGAGGTTTAGTGCTTCAGCCCATGTCCTGTCATTAATACAGAGGGTGACGTGCTGGAGTGGACCAGGATTCGAGCTGAGTGAGCATCTGACTCTTACTAACCAAGGGTCTATCTTGTTGACATTATAAAGACTGAGCCAGATGATTACAAGCCTCGCTTTCATGGTGTGGGGTGGACTTCTTTTTCTAGACAGTACTAAATTACCATGCACCAGGCTCGTGCAGTTTAGAGACCAGATTAGGTTCAGAGCCTCAGTATGCACATGTGCTATGTGTCAACTTTGTAAGCAATAATCTGTTCAGATAGACCCTTTTCCCCATCTGTGAGACACTGTATTTTTAGTTATGCACTCTGTGAGATGATGGCCTCGGGATGTGAACTGATGCATAAATGCAGCAAGCCATTTCAACAGTTCAGCCAAATTCTGTTATAAATGCTGAAGACCAGTTAGTATTTAAATAGTTATTTGAAGTGTGATTTTTTTTTATTCTTTGTTTTTAGAAAAAAATAACAGCAGTCTATAAGTAAGCAGTTTCACCTGGTTGCACTTTAGTGGAGTGTTCAGAAAGGGCTGGCTTTGAACAGCTTTCATAACGTCTGCCTTTGTCCAGTGACACTAGGTACTGTTGGCATCTTCAGAAATAAAAAGTTCTTCTCTTATAACCTTTTCTTGATGATTGGTTATTAATCTCACTTTAACAATCTTGTCCAAGTAGCTATTCTATACAAACCTTTGTCATGGCTTTTTCTTGTAAATCTTTCTTGATTTTTTTATAGATGGTTTTATGAGGTAAAAATTAAATTTGTTATACACTTCTAGTCATTATGTGTGCAAAATAATAAAACATTCAGGCAGCTGGTAATCTTTTTTTGAAGATGTCATGTTCCTTTTCCCAGTATAAGTGCATTTGCTGTCCACATTGTGAATCTCAGTCCTCACAGAGGCAGTATTAAATGGTGGACCACTTGGATGTGTTGATCACGTATCCTCTGATCTTTGAGGTGGGAAACATGGTATTATGAATGCTGTTAAGCATTATTTTAAGGTCCCTAATTTCTTGATATATCTGTGATCCTTAGAACTCTAAAAATCCAATAGTTCATATAACATGGTTTTGACTGTTCATGGAACTCAGCTTTATAACATGCATTCATAGCTTTTATGTAGTAGTCACCATCAGTGTTGAGTATAATCAGCTCCGGTGCAGAACACCCTTCAATTTTCACACCAGCCAATTAGTGACAAAGTAGATGAAGCTCAGTTCTTTAGTCTTCCACCCATACTTCCTTTAAGTGCCTGGGCCTTTCAGTCTGCCTGGAACATTGGGAAATGGGCTCAATGGAAGACGGGGAAGTATAAATGCCTGATTCAAGGGATAGAGGGTATACTGTGAAAAAGTTTGCAGCTGACAAACTTCCCAACTAGGTGCCTCCGGTCATGGACATGGTGACATTTGGAGAGAGAACTGTTCCCACAGCTATTGCCTCAGTTCCTAAACGTAATGTCTTAAATTGCAGTCAACCAGTACTGTCTGCAAGGAGTGTTCTGTTTTGTATGTGCTCAGCTTAAAAAACATAATAATAATAATGTGTTCTATTTCATACAACTTTGATTTTCTAATCTGCTTAGATTATTGTGGGGAATAAAACAACATTGAGAAGACAAATCTCAGCATCAGCAGCTGTTGCTGCAGAGTAGAGGTAGATGTACACCGGTGAAAAGCCTTGTGATACAGTTTGGGCAGCAGATGCCACATATCTGGATAGTTAATAGCAAGCTAGTTTGAGTTACTGGATAGTGGACTGTGGTTTCTAAATGGAATGACAATGTCAAATGGCCAACACCCTCTGCCTTCTGTTGAACAGATGTATAAATTCTGCTTCTGTGAGCAAACCAAGAAAAAAGCATTCAAGAGATGAACAAAATCAGAGGGGAAAATATCTGAGTCATTTAGTTTTCCAAAATACAGCTGAAAGTGTACCATATGCTCTGCATCCTGGTTCAAGTTCCAGTTATGTACTTTCAGTCAAATTCTGATTACTGCAAGGTGGATGTGAATTCAGTTGACAGAATTGTATTAATTCCCACATAATTGACTTTAATCCAGACACTCAAATGACTGTAGATGTTTTATGGACTTTTAACACAAAATCATGAAACTAGATTAAGAGCTCTGGGGTTACATGTACAAATTTGGCTTATGTCAGTGATGAAGTGCCTTTGCCAATGTCTTTGTAAGAGGATTCTTTTAGGTCCAATCTAACCTAGTTAAATTCCTTGTAGTTGGGTTTTATTATATTAAAACCTAACCCCATACCTGGCATTCTAGCTAGCATGTTGAGGGGAGAGAGTAAAGACTAAATAAGTACAAAATTCTGGTTAGCTTTCTTATATTAGTTAGCTTTTGCTCCTAGATTGAATATTTGCACTTTACACAAGAAATTTCTGTATGTTGCTGTGTATTCCTCAGATGCTGAAGTCCTGTTTAAAAGTTAATTTTTAATGGAGAAGTGTAAAGACATACTTTGTCTTGAATCTTTTCTTATTTAGTCTGGTTGAAGATACTTGGATTTGATAATTGGAGTTTAGTTTATGCATGGCTGCTCTGTAGATTTTTTATTTATTTATTTATTTATTTTTTGCACTTATCCTTTCCAATGTATGTGAAGCAGCTGTTAAATATTCTCTATCTGTTAAGTCTCCAATATATCTTAATGTGATCATTAGGAGGAATGAAGCATGGCCCTGGGGAGGATGAAGGGAAAGTTTTCATATGCTACCTGAGAACTTGTTTTGACAGGCGTTCCCACACTTGTGCTGTAACAACTGCTGGGTAAGCTTCGTCCGAGCTTATGGAATCTGCATCACTGCTGTGAAAATCCTATTTAAATGACATGGGTGAACTCTAAGGTCTTTTTAAATATAAATCAATATGTTTAAGAATGGAAATATACCATAAATACTGACAGTACACTGAAACTTTTGCCAAAATTGCATGGTAGTCGTGCTTCTTTTTAAGCTGCCCAATTAAATACAGATATAAAATGCCTGGTGTACTTAATAATTGAGCACACCATATCAGGCAATATGCATTCCCTGTACAGTGCTTCACTGGGACAAACCTAGGTTCAGTTTCAAAGAAAGCGCTCCCAAATATTGCAAAAGTTGTAGCATTTATCTTGATGGGAATTGTTGTTGGACTGTGTTGTCTGAATCACTGGCAGCTTTGTGACACTTAAGGAAAAGACAGACATATCAATGTGGTTGTTCTTACGTGTGTAACTCAAGAGTGGAGATGCATAAAAGAAGTGTGAACGTCAGTAGCATGTGACTACATGAGACGTGGGGTGACTGAAAGAGGAGTGCTCTTGGCCATGGAAACCTCAGCAACTGTTTCAAAAATAGCCTGTGCACTGAGATGTAAGTGCTCATAGCCCTATTCCTAGAAAATATAGGATGGAAAGGAAACTTTCATGAAAGATTGCTTGGTAACTAAAGTACTGGACTATAATAAAATACTTGGAAAGCATTTTCCTCTGGCAGTGTTAGCCCCAACAATGAAGTCAGTGTTGGAAGAGCAGTACTAGATGAAAAGGCTTTTTTTGTTTGTTTCTAACAGTGCTCTAGCAATAGATTATAGATAGATTTTTCCTCCTCTTCATCTCTGTGCTTATTTTTTTATTCATGTCTTACATTATAATGATTTTAGAAGCCAAATTTGACTTTTGATGTAAATTTTTGGTACTTGAACAAAACTCTGAAGACAACACGTTCAGAAATAATGAAGGCAAATATTAACAAAAACTATGAAGCTTTCTGGTGATGCTGTTTCGCGCTTGCTCTCAATCTCTCTCAGCAACATAGTGCATTAATTGTATCCAATGATGAGAGAATTGGTTATTAAAACATAATTATAAGGGCTTCAAAATAAAGATTAATGTTGGTGAAGAGTAATGGGAAAATTTAAGAGTATATTAGGCTAAAATAAAAGATACAAATTTTTAGCTTTTTTGTTGTAAATTGACCATGATTGTTAGGAGTAAAAAAATTCTGCCTAATAGACTTAATCCATACTTGTTTTCTAGCTTTTTTCCCCTGAAGTTTGTACAGCATCATGGGTATTTCTACAGAAAATATTGGAATTAGTTCTACCATGTGTTACAGCTGGAGAACAAAATCTTGCATTCTTCTTCTCTTGGAAAACCTCTTGAATAAAACTAATGACCAAACATAGCAGAAACTGGTACCCAGAGTACTTGTTCCTTCTCCCTATTTAAGAGAAAAAATAAGAATTGCATTGTGTTTTTAAACTGCAGAGTAATTACTATGGAAAATAAAGAGTCTCTGATGCATTCATTAAATTCAAAATACATATGGAAGTCATTTATCAAACACAATGAACAAAACAAGAGGAAGTGTGTAAATGTCAGAAATGATGCAATATGATTTCACGGTCCTTGAACACCAACTGAGTTTAATAATGTGTGTTCAAACTTTTCTCATTTTCAGCCAGGTGAACTGTTCAAGTTCTTTTCTCATTTCACATTCAAGAGCGGTTCTGGGTGACCAGTCACTCGGTATACCATAGAAAAAGAATGATTGGGTTGGGGTAGTTCTTTACAGGCCGAACGGCACCAGTTAACTGGTTGGGGCTGCTTGCTGTGAGGAAAGCCTCAGCCTCTTGCTCTTAGTGCAGTTGGCTGCTGCTCAAGCACCTGCATAGGCCACCGTGATGCAAGGGTCACGCTGGGCTGTGATCGGTCACTGCGTCAGCACATCTGCCGTGTGTCTTCGGTAGCTTTAGGAAAGATGGCTTTGGTGCCAGTGGCAGGGAAAGGGCTCAACTGGAATTCCAAAAACGGAAGGGCAAGATGGCTAGCAGCATTAGTATGCCAGCAGTTTTACAGAGAAGAATAGCGAAAGACTTAGTCACTTCTGTGCTTAATCTCTCTTGCCTTAACTGAACAGAACATCCAGTTTAAGTAAACTGGTAAATTAAGGTGGATAATCACACCTGGCCACTTTTACAGTTATAGAGCACAACACTGCTTTCTTTGAAAGTTCTTTTATTACTGTTCTCTTTAGAACTTCTATTCATTTTCTCTGTTGATAAGATAGCTTTGATCTAAAGAGAACAAGTTGGAAGAAATCTTATAAAAATACCTGTATAGGTTACCAGTTATTTAAGATAATAAATGTTACACCACTTTATGCAGAACCAAGGGGCAAATCTAGCTGGTCATACAAAAGGAGGCAAGTAATAACTGACAAGAGAAATACGTAAGAAAAGGCAAAACTGAAGAAGGTACAAAATTATCCATCAATACATCAAGCAATGTATTTGCTATAGCAAAGTTGCCCAAATGTTGAACTAAATTGATTTTGTTTTATTTTTTTAAACTCAGTTATTTAGACTTGTATGTGATATGTGAAGAATGTTACACCTGCAATGCTGAAGCAGATTTCCCAATTAATTTTCACTGGTTTACCTAGTTGTGGTTGGTGTCTGAGAAGATAAATATGAATCACAACGTAATTCTTTCACACGTGTCTGAATAAATGCAGGTGTTTGGCAGCAGGACTATCACAGACCCCAAACGTACAGTCACACAGAACATCTTTTGTTGAGCAATAAATAACATCTTATTCCTTCTATTTGCACCAGATAGAACAGCTGCAGCAGTGTCAAAGTGTCACTGACCAGGGTGATCATTTGCAAAAATGAAGCACAGGCTTTGCCCTTTTCATAGGTGCGTGAAACTATTTAGCCATAAATGAGCAACATTGCTCTGCGAGCGCATGCTTGGTGCAGAACTTGGAGCAGCAGCAAGGTGAGGTGCTCCATGAAGGACAGAGAATTTGATCAGGATGCAGGAATGGCACTCTGAGAGAGAAAATGGTGCTTAAATGCTGTAATTGATTTGGGAATACTATAACGTGTTCACTACCATTTTTTCTTGGAAAACCTAAGTCCCTCTCAACTACACAGATGATGCAATTGTGAAACATTCTTCCTGCTCCCATCTTTATCTTCAGTGTTGCCATTGGGTTCCTCTTGTTACCAACAGCCTGGGATCACAGCTGGCTGCAGGGAATACACTCCCTCCCTTCCCTCCCTCCTTCTCCCAGTGCCCATCTGGCTCCAGGGCATCAGTTCCCTTCATCTGTTCGTTCCCATCATTGGCTCCGCGGTGTTCTGTAGTGTCCTCTTCTAGCCTCCTTTACTGCTGCATTTCCTCATGTCTTTGCTGTCTCTTTCTGTCCATTTACATGTTCTGAAAAAGTTCCCTAACCCTGCTGTTAATGTTTATACTAGCTGGTTCACGTGAAGGAAAGTAAAATGATGTTTAACCAAACTGTCCTGCAGCACATTTTAGTTTTCTGGATTTATGATAGCGCAGCTGTGACTGAATCCCATTTGAAAAACTTTTGGACTTTTTTCCTGTAAGTGTGAAATTGTATAAACCTTTGGAAAGTGGAAAAAGATTTTATCTAAAGCAATAACCATAACATCTGTTTATGTTCAGATTATTTGTAATACAAGACCAATGTATTCTTTCACCAGGAAATTTCACCCTAGGTGAGTTGTCTTAATCAGAATTCAACCTGTAACTTTGTGTTTATAGTATATGTAAATGGGTCATTCTATCAGCAAAAGTCTTCTTTCCACTCTTTCAAATTTTACCTGGGAAGAGGTATAGACTAAAGTGGTATGGAAACAGGGAAAAGTGATACAGAATGAAATCCCAGTTCATTGTTTCTGATGGTAACCTAGCAATTCCTGGTGTTTCCAGCAGCAGTCAGGGTCTAGTTTAATATTCAGGAACATATATATTTGTATATATACATATATAAAAGTATTTACTAACCTGAGCTTCAATTCAAGAATACAGGAAATGGAAATAGGTGCTCTTAAAATGAAGCTTCTACCTTCACAAAAACTCTGGGTCTGCACTGAAAGAAGGAAAGAATGTACTAAGGTACAAGAGAATAACACATCAGCTTGAAATAAACTGAAACAGTATATTCTAAATTGGATTGATGATTCATAAAGTAAAGCTCTTCAACCTTCTCATGTCATTTGACATCCAACTCTTCTATTTGCCATCAGTCATTGCCAGCATGTAACACATTTATTATAAAGATAGATCTTTACTGCATCTTTTTGACAGTTTTTAGTATTATCCCAGAACTGGGGGTAGATCAGTCTTCAATCCTATTGGAGAGATTGTGTAGTCCTGTTTGAGACGTCACTGTCTAACTCTGTAGTAATGATTTTACTTTTATATATTACCAGGAGAGGGGTAAGCCCTTCTTCAAGGTCAAAAAGTTCTACTGTTTTTGTTTCTTTTTTCTTTTTTTTTTTTTTTTTTTCCCTTGGAACTTCAGAAAAATAAATGTATTTAACTTTTCTTTCCTGTTTCTGGGTTAAATGGAAAAGAACCAGTGGCATGAATGAAGCTGGACACAAGGTAAGTGTCATGGATTTTTGCTGAGACAAATTCCTGCAGACTCCCCACGGAGACGCGTGGATGGGGTATTCCTGGACAGACAGCTTCTACAGCTGCAGCCTCTTCAGGAGTGTGTTCACGTCTCCTGTCCTTGGCTGTGCTCTGACCCAGAGCACAAAGCTCACGCAGGCGGGTTCTTCTTTCTTGCCTGCTGCCATTTTCTGAGGTAGGGGAAGAAGAATCTAAGCTACATTTTGCAGACTTGGTGAGAAGGTGTTGGTTGAATTGGTCCTGTCACTGATAAAGTAAAAGCCGTACTGTTTGTGGTGTGTGGAGGGGGGCTGTCAGAACTGGCTTGGTTCTCCTCGCGCTCCACTCCTTAACAAATTTGCAAGATTCTGGAAAAATGCTGGAAATTTTGGGCTCTGTTTTATTATTGTGTTGCTACTGGAATGAGATTGATTTTTTTATTATTATTATTTTTATTATTATTATTTTTAATTTTTTATTTTTTTCCACCCATAATCATTGCACTGTCTGTATCCATCACATGGTCTTGGGGCAGCCTTTGGTGTCACAGTTTAAAATCTGAGGTCACTGATATGGAATTCCTCCTTATGTGGTCAGCTCAGAATCCCTTTACACCACAAATATCATGCTGTTGGCAGACATTACGTTACAACACAGTTGCCTCCTAACTCAGTTAAAATATAGTTGCAATTTATAGTCAAGAAATAGGCCAACAAATCTGCAGTGAGAGCGGCGTAGTCAAAGCACTGCAGTACAGCGGGACCTGAAATAGTGCTTTGAGGGGTTTTGGGAGAGGAATGAGGGCTCACCAGATGTCTTTGAAAATAATATTCTTTAAGCATCTTTTGACCTTAAGAAAGCAGTTCCTTGGTGAGACCGTTAAAGCATTACTTTATCTTCCAGTACCAGATACAAAATCCATGTGACCTTGTACTCTTAAGTGAAGATAGGCAATTTATCACTGAGAAAGATCAGAATTTGAGGTTTTGTTCTAGCTTGTACTTCGCTGCTTGTCATTGTGGAGCTAGAAGCACAGGGATTGAAAACTGATTTTTATCATTGACATAAATGAATGCTCTGTCCAAACTTCTTTTCAAGATGGTATTGATTTCTCTAACAAAACCTCCCTAGTTTACCAGAGAGACTGTTATCTGCTTTTCTATGGCTTCGGTCATTAGAAACCGATGTTTCAAGAGCAAGCCCACCCCTATCAATACCTGCTTGCATATATTGAAATGACAGGCCTAGTGAGCAGGCTTACCTATATTCTGACACTCTGGGTAGCATTCACAATTTACTGGCTCAGAGATCCATAGTTAAAAATAAACTCGGAACTAGCTAAATTAGTCCTGTTTAGTTTAGCACAGGCCGAAGCATTTAGCATACAGTGAACCGACAAGGCTGAGTGGATCTCGGAGCAGCTCGTCACATTGCTGCAGCCTTTGGGGAGAGGCTCAGGGGGACACAGACTGGCGAGAAACGTCAGGATGTCCAAAACTCTGGCAGGAGGCAAACGCAAGTAATGCGGTGGAAGAATGTTGTCATTTTTACTGGCAGAAAGCAGCAAAACTGATGACACTTACCATCCCTAAAGAAGGAAGAAAAAAAAAAAAAAAAAAAAAAAAAGAAAAAAAAGGCAGAAAGAAAAACCCATCCCTAAAAAGAAAAGGCAGTGATATAAAAGGGAAGAAGAAAAGATTGTGTACAAATTCAGTGTAGAAGAAACATCAAAATGAAACAAATACATCTTCCATGGCTTTTCCAGTGTCATTTTGTAGAAAATGTAGAAGTGTTTTCTCGGTGAATTAGCATTTGATGTAGTTCTTTCCTCTGCACATAAATATATACTAATAGAAGCTTTAAATAATAAAAGAAGGCAACATTTCTATGGGGGTTGAGCAGCACAGTCCCCAGTTTAGCTAATGTAACTGTACATTAATTCTGGACCTTTGTCAACACACATTAAAATTACTTCATCAGTTTAACCCATTTATTTTTTTAAGAGAATCCTGGGAGATCATTGCTGCTAAATGAATTAAGAGACGCAGCCAGTCTGGAAGAGGAACCTTTGAATGTTTAATTTTTCTGTTGCATAATGCACTGGCACACATGTTGTCTCAGAAGACATTGTATAAAGCAATGGGAGAGAGTTTCATATCCTTGTGTCAGTTGCTGTGAGGGCTTGTAGGTTTGCTCTGAATCCTACAAATGCTACACCTTATAGAAGGACTACTCAATGCCAAAAGTATTTATAAGATCTGTGTGTGCTTTTTTTGTTTTGTTTTTTTTTGTTTTTTTTTTGACATCTGCTCTGACCTCCACTAAAATCACTGAAAAATAAGTTTCAGGAAACTTTGAATCAGGCCCTTGATAAGGGCAGTGTGGCTGAGTTTCAAATTTTGTTCCTAGTCCTTGGCAGTTTCTCATATTATAGACTTCTTGGCTTATGAAGGAGCTGGATTTCAGCGCTTTCATGTTGCAGAGGGAAATGAACTCCTCTTACAAACAGAAAATAAGAGTGAGACAAAGACCATAATTTTGTTACCACCAGAGGCTATTTTCAAATGCTTAAATAAATATTCCATGTACCGGTAAAGCAACATTATTTTTACACCCAAGGACTTAAAGAGAATATTTGTGCTTGCATGAACTGAACATTTAGGAATTTTCTTCATATGTATTTGAAATTTGGCAAACAACAGTGCTTTACTGTGGGTCTCAGGGATCATTTTACTTAAAAGTCTTGCACATAGGGAAAAAAAATCAGGTTAATTTTGCAGCTGTTAGTTCATGATCATTTTATAAGGGTAGAAGTGGTTAGCTACATCATACTGTGCTTAGAATCTGTCACAGAGGTGAACACATTTATCTTAGAGCAGTATTTTCCTGTTTCTTCATCTGGATATTTTTGCATATGCAGCTGCGCACTGCACAGGAAAAAGATGGGAGGCATGAGGGTAAGAGGGAGTGGGGGACTTTCTCGTAATAAACAGCGTTTGCCTCTTCTGTCAGCTGCTATTAAAGACTGACTTCAAAAAGCTCATTTTATGGGAGTGCTGGGGGCTGTTTTATGTTGATCAACAGTTTGCTGCACCTCTGCTTTAGTTCAGCCCATCAGGTACGGACAGCTGCTCCCCTGAGCTGGTTCCATTGGGGTGCTGAGGAGGGGACCAAGTGGGGACGGGCTTGGGAGCATGCAGGGGAGCGCCCTTCGGGGTGGCTGCGGATGTCACTGGCAGGCACTTAAGGAGGCATCACATTATGCTTGCATCTACTTTATTTGCACTATAAATAGAGAACTTGAGCCCTTTGGAGTGAAATACTCCCCTTTGCTGCCATTAAATGAGATTTCAGCTTCCCTCTGCCCCATGCCTATCAAAGGCGATGTGTTTGTCCTCCTGGATGTCATCACATATTACCTTTCCTTCTTAAAGTTAAATCTGATGCTTATTTCTTTTCTTTTATTTTTTTTCCCCTTTGGTTTCTTTGTTGTTGTTGTTTTCTACCTTTGGGCTATCACTATTTCTCTTCACTGAAATCAGTAGTAGTTTGTACCTGGAAAAAATGAAATACCAGATTAAGAGTTTTCTTGAGGAAAAAAATGCCCAAATATACTTGTCTTAGAAATCAGAATGTGGAACGATTCCCCGCTGCTGTCCTGCAGAATGTGTTTGTGTCTGTTAGTCACTACCCAGCCACAGTGACCTGAGAAAAGACATTTTTGGTTATTCTTAGTATTTTACTTCATTCAACTGTTTGACAGCATGGGGAGAGAAAATAGCTTTCTGTTTGATTCTTTAGCACAGCACTGCTAACTTGGCCAGTGCTTCTGAGGTCGGGATCAATAGATTAGCGAGGAATGATCTCAGTCCTGTCCCTCACCTCCACCATAATGTTTTCTTACATCTTCTGTCCGTAGGTATAGAACTGCCTTTAGATTCCTCCAAATAAAAACTTCATCGTAAATGCTTATTTAGCATTAGGATGATTTTTATAAGGTTTACTTTTTAGGTCTGAGAAAAGAACAGGTCACATAGGTCACATGAGTTCCTTGTGTACATCAAGGTGAGTTCTGAGTGTGGGAGGGAATTAATTAATTAATTAATTGTCCTTAATTACTGTGTGTGTTGGTGTTTGGCCAGTGAGTTCACATCCCGAACTTCACGTGCACTGGGAGTTCTGGGCTTAAAGGTGGGCCCTGCTTTGTGTCGAATTTCCTCCATGAATCCAGTAAGAATTGAATAACCATTACTAAAAAGGAAAATCATTTAATAATGCTTTTCACTTTCACTCTTTATTATTTTTTCTTTAACTGTATGTAATTGTTTTCTATAGACATTAAAGACTAAAGGAGGTAGCTAACTGCAGTAAAGAAATCTCTGTAAAAGCTTTCTCACAAACTTCTGCTAATGTGTTTAAGTCCTGGAGATCTGAGTAGCGTTCAGCTTTCTAAACCCAGTCAAATAATAGCTCAGACTGCCCATAGTGCTCACAGTAAAACTCGTTCCATTAAGTCATATTCCACAAACATATTCTGAGACTTTATTACCAGCTCAGTATTTAGCTCATGCTTTATGGAAGTTTTATGAAGCTTCACAAAACTTTTCTCTTTTTTAGCTCAACCTTAAGTGGGCTGCAATGCAGTTTTATGCATCTCTACTAGTGTGCAACCAAACAGAGTTTTTTGTTGTTGTTGTGTTTTTTTTTTTGTTTGTTTTTGTTTTTTCCCCACCGAATTGATGTGATTTTAAAATTAACTGAATAGAGCTGTAAGCTTTTAGCTGAATTTAGATCTAAAGCTCAGAGTAAATGAAATTAGATGCATTTTTGCATTCCTCCACAAGAAAGCCTCTGAAGTTTATTACAGGCTCCTGCTCCTGCAATATAGCAATCCAATTAGCAGCATTTGGTTTTAAAACATTGAGCATGTTTGCTGAGTGGGAATCAGGTTAAAAAGCCATAGATCTGTATCTAAATCTAGTGGGTCTTGCATAACTGTAAGAAATTACTTTGACAGCAGTTTAAATTTTTCTTTAATGCCATCTCTGGGTTTTATATTAATGCCCACAAAAGCAGAAACTAGAGTTAAATCTGGGCAGGTGATCTTTTTGAATTGTTTGCTAAATATATGATGGAATCCTTTTAGTTTTAAATCATTCCCTGTCAGTATCTGTTCAGAAGATCCCCCTTCATGTTTGACAAGGGACTCTTCCTCTGAAAGGCATGGACACCAGCTACCACAGAAGTGCATTTATTAAACCAGATGTTTTATGACTATTAGGATGATATATGGCATAAAACTAGATCCCGGAATTTGCTCTCATGGTGATCAGGTGACAGTAACAATGTATAAAGTACTACCACCTATGGAAGTCCAGGCAGGACATTTGCTCCTCTGCTATTGCCAAGGGATTGGATTTTGATTTCTGTAATGCTTCCAGCTTCCATTTTATTGAGTTGTGGTTGATGAAGCTGATGTATTTGATGTACCCTGAACCAACAAGCAAATAAAAAATACTTAAGAACATTTTTGTAAGCTGCAATAAAAGACCATTTCCACTGCTTTTTATCACTGCAATGATGTATTTCAAGATAATAAATTAATTTGATGGGCCTTAGTGATCTCATATATTTATTATTTTGAAGCATGAATTTTGAGGATGTTATTTTTTGTTTTTACAAGTCAAACATTGCAGTAGCAGTAATGTAATACAACTCCCCTGTATAATTTCCAGTAGTTGAAATTCTTAATTTAGGTTTTGTTTTCATTGGGCTAGAATTAAGTTTGATTCCCTTACTACCTTTGTTTTACACTTATCATGGTCTAATGTTGTGAATGAGTTTGCTTCTTGTTTTAGGTCAAGATGAGAGTTACACACTTCCACTGTGTATTGGGTAGTTATGGAGTTGAAGCAAAGGTGTTTTTTTTTGTTGTTGTTATTTTGCTTGTTTTTAAGGCTTGATTATTGGTTTGCCCACTGAAATTTGACAATATAATATCAGATGGAAACAAGTGAAGCTGGAAAGCCTAGGAGGTCTGGGAATGGAATAACAGGCAAAGGGAGTGGTAATCTTGGGAGCCTCACAAGAAGTACCTCGTCGGTAGGGCTAGGAGCAGCTTGAGGCACAACTGACAGCCTGAACCTGAAGCAAGTACTTAAGAGAATGATTTATTTAAAAAAAAAAAAAAAAAAAAAAAAAAAAAAGTATAGGATTAAGGAGAAACCTGTGCCTACTCCTCTCCCATGAATCTGGCCTCAGATACTGTCATGTTCGTTTAAAATTATCCCTTCAGAGCCTGAGTGTTTCCAGCACTGTGAGGGCAGAAGCCTGAGGTGTGGTGTGCTCCTCTGGCACCTGCCCTGCTCCGCCTGCCCGAGGCACCAGGGATGTGGTGCTCCATAGGAGCACAAAGACAGCCCTTTGCTTAGAAATAATAAAGGTCTGTTCACTGCAAATGAAGGAAAATGCTTAGGGTGCCTCAAATAGCAACGCGTGGCTGGGTTCAAGTGCTCCCTAGGAGGAGCCCACCGAGCAAGGAGCTGACTGCCCAGGAGGAAGGTCAGTCCTCTCCAGGACGTGTTAGCCACCCTTTGGTAAGTGCAGCTTAGTTATAGGTAACAGCAAGATTGGGTTAGGCGTGTGGCCCCACTGTGAACACGGACCTCTGAGGATCTGTTTTCACCCACTTTTCTGTAGCGACATTGTGATAGAACCACTAAACCAATCCCTCTACACCACAGCACGTTTTTAAATCAGAGATGTGTTCACAAAGCTGTGACCGTGAGCTGTGAGAGAAGAGAAACTCTTGTGAATGCTCCACTGTCAGAGCATTCCTGGCCCTGTCAAGCAGAGCAGACTCCAAGCAGCACAGTGGACTCAAGGGTGTTGGCTGTAACAAAACTGCCATCCCAGTTAGCTCAGGTTTGTGATTAGCCAGCATCTACATTGCTCTGCAGCACAGATGTTGTTTAAATCTTTTATTTGAGCTCTTAACTTATTTAATGTTAGATTCCTGTGAGGTCTCGCACTTGCATATCATATTTTTAAGTGCTTCTCTATGTAGAAGACAGTTTGAATTTTTGCTTTCTAGAAGAGCAAATACAAAGAGCAACCTACATGTGAACACTTCATTTTGACATTCGTTTCTCCTGATGGGTTTTCTTTGTAGGCTTCCTGTTGTTGGACAATAAGTTGATGGTAGTGTTAAAGTTAGATAGTTTGGATGGCAGAAAGAAGAAAATTATTACTGAAGTAGAGAAATGACTCTTACTATTTTTACAATTATTGCTTAATTGTTTTACAGATATGTCCTGAAAAGAGGACTTCTTTTGGAGAGACATGATGACACACTGACATACCTGAAAGAAATGGTTAATGAGGAGAGCAAAAAGAAAATTTCGGGACATGATGAAAGATGTAAGTAAAACAACACTGCTATAACTCAGGTTATATGAATGTTGTTTCCCTGGTATGCACACCGGCTTATTGAGGCATTGCATTCTTACTGAAAGAATTACCAAAAATTGTAGAAGGTTTTCATTCCATGCCCTTTCATTTAGGAGAATTTGTGACTGTCTGATACCTATGAATTTTATGGGAAGTTATGATAGAGTGGTAGTACTGACTCCTGGATTTCATAGTTTGTCATGCAGGGATCAAATCAAGCTTAAAAACTTTTAAGTTGTAGCAATCATGCGAATGATCGCAACTATAGCTGCAAAGAGGTGTGATTCAGGTGGTTTGGCATCAAACCCTTTAATTTTCCTGCTTGGTTGTGTCTTCTTGATCTGTGGTCATCTTCTCTGCTTACCTTCTGCAGTGATCTGTTTTTTCCTTTGCTGATTCAGCTGTACCCCGGGGTGTGGCACCAGTTCAGATACCACATCTCGAATACAAGCATCACAACATTGCACTTAGAGTCCTGCCACACTTTGGTGCCACTTTTTCAATTTTTTCAGCAAGGCTGAGCTATCCTCAGACCCTCCTTCAGCACCACTGCCTGGAAGGCCATTTTGTCCCTGGACTCTAGTTGATTGCAAAATGAAGGATGACCGCAAGGAGGGAAAGAACAGATCGCTCCTCTCTGGAATTTGCGTTTGGGAGTTACGGAGGCAAGACCATCATTAAACTAAACAAAAGTTCTTCAGCCAAGCCATATCCTCTTATTTTGGCTCCTTTAAGTAGGAAAAACCTTCTTGTTTGGAGGAGAAGATCAACCAGGGTGTTTGTTGTTCTGTAGAGGAAGAACATGAATTAAAGATAAGATTGGGTGGTGCAATGATTCCCACTACTGAAAAAATCTTTAATGGTTGTATATTTAGCTTGGCAGTCAAAGAACTTTTGGAATTAAGTTTACAGAGGGAGCGATACTGCCACTGCCAAAGTGTTCTAGTATTGTTCCAGAGTATTGCAGAAGGGATGTGGAGGAATCCCTGGGGAAAAGCTCTATTGTCCTTCAGTCTTTACTTTGTGAAAAGTTAGAACTTGTTAATTTTTAACATTTTAATGAAGATGCATATTTTTGCAACATTTCTATCATAAATAAAGCAAGCATTTACATACAAAATGCTGTGATGCTCTCATTGATAGCCTTAAGCAGATGATGCTGGTTCACCTTTTGCAAAAATGTTTAAGGCTGCTGAGCTTTTCTGCAAAATATTTGAGGAAAAAAAAAAAAAAAAAGGAATGCAAAATAAATCCCTCATTTGGGTTTTAACATAATAGAAATGCTTTCCAGTTTTCAGCAGAAAAATCTTTAAGTTGGTGCAAACATTGAAAAGCTACCATACAGCACAATGAAGACGTACAACTCTAATTCTGTGACTGTTTATTATTTAGAAGAAATTCCTTTCATACATTCTCACAAAATGTATTAAACAAGGAAGAATTACTTTTAAATATGGAAAATCTGATGGGCTGGAACATTGCTGTGAAGCTGGACATGGTGTGAAGAAATCAGTTCAGCTGAAAATTTACAGAGCTGAAATTCTAAAAGTTGATGATAACAGTTTCCTTCAGTAGATACTAGAAATCACAGAGCAGAATATGCCTTCTATTTTAAATGAAGTGTATGTATCACCAAATTTCATATGTGTACAATTAGAGGCTAAATATTCACTGGTCTATAATGAAAATAAATGAAGGTTCCAGAAATCAAAATTCTCGGACATTATTGTGAAGCAATACTGAAGTGAAAGGCATTTGTACTATTTCTCTGATCTAGTAACCCAATTAGGATTGACATATACAAACAACCCATTTGTGCTGAAGAATTTTACTCAATTCCCTTTCTTTTGAATGCTGTTTTTTTTATTATTATTATTTTTTATTATTATTATTTTTTTATCCATAATATTCTGTGTTTATATTCTAGTATACTACAAGCATACATACTGACATCATGGTGAAATAAGAGCAGCAGAGATGCAGGTACTGTCATTGAGCATGTAATTGAAATGGACAGTTCAATGATCTTGAATCATAAGATATCTTGGAACAATCACAGTGAGATTCTGCTTTCTTCCAAAATCATTCCTTTCTTTAGTAATGATCAGCTGAGGAGGGAAGGAGTAGCATAAGAGTGAAAAAAAACTTTTGCAGGAGCCATGTTCATATCTCTAATAAATAAAGAGATTGTCACAGAATGTTCAAAGCCACATTTCTGCCTGATTTTCATGTTATTAGTGAAACTAAAATAATTATTCTGGTTATATTTCCAATCATCATTTTAAGAAATGGTCCAGATTCCTATTACCAAGCTATTTTTATACTTCTCCAAATGGAGTTCTAAGTGGGTGCAAATTACCTCTGTAACTTAATAGATGTGAATATGCATCCCATTATTAGAAACAGTTAGAAAGAAGGATTGATGGAGAAGCACTCACACTAGCAGAGCTCACTGCAAAATTTATTATTCTCAAACTTAGACTTTTTTTTCTTCTTTTCTTTTTGTGCTTCTAGAAAACAGTGGAGTGAATTTGATGCTAATGAAAGGCTGATTTTATGGTCTGGGATACCAGAATTCTGTTTATGCAGTGAACAGCTTTGGTGAGTATTTCTCTCATAATTCAGTCAATGTGCATCTCTTTGAACTGTGAGACTATGTGGAATCTATGTTCACAGTCCTGTTTTAGCTTTTATTCAAAATTTCCTCTAACAGGCTAACATCAAAATCAGCTGAAATTATTTTAATATTGGAGTGAAAAACTGAGTAGCCCCTACTTCCACACACAAGATTTTTGAGCATCCACTCGACCTGCCAGCTAAGGTCATGCCCGTAATATTGGCAGTTAGCATTGTCAACATTGGCTGGCTTGAAATTGCCAGCTATTTTTCATCTGGGTCCTGAAACAGCTGCTAATGGGGCAATGACTTCTGGCAAGTGGTGATGAGTTGGAATTAAAAGTAAAGTCAAGTCATCCTGTTTTCAAATCCGTGTACATTCTCCTACACTCCAGCTCCCACATATGTACACATTCTTGAAGAAATCCCTTTTTGCAGTATAAATAGTTTGCAGCAGTGTAGAATATTTAATCAAAGACAGTACTCTCTTGGGCTGCACATAAATGGGTCAAATTGCAGCTTGAGGTGCCTTCTAGCTTGGACCCCCTGCGCGGAGACATTCACAGTGTGGATAGCTGCTGCTAGAGCTGTCTGCACTAGTTTCTTGGCTTTCGTTCCTGCAAAGCTGCCAGGTGCAGAAAGAAGTACATGGTGTAACTCTGACCTTGTCTATGTAACAGTGAGCCAGAGGGTTTCCTTTTAAGTCACTGTCTGCACAGAAAGGGACTCAGAAGGGCATGTTAGAGTGTAAGTTTGCATGTATTTGTAGGTGGGGTAGACCTTGGTGTACTTAGCTGGAATCCCACCAAAAAAAACCTGAGAGACATGATCCCCCTGCAGTGTAGTCTGGAGTGCAGCTAAGGTCATCTAGATTCATGTCTGTCCCCATTTGAAGCTGATCAAAATAGGAGAGAACAAAAAGATAGCACACAATTGTCTTCAGCATTTTTTCTTTCTTTGTACATTCTCACTTCAAAATCTAGCATTCCTTGTAATGTGCTGCCAAGGTTGTTGGTTTCAACTAGATTTTCCAGAGCCATCAAATAGGAGATTATTCCTATTTGATGAATACTCCTATATTACTGCTATTACTCCTAAAAATTACTCAAGATATAATGTGTCCATGCACTGCAGTTAAAGATGTGTTCAATTTAAACCAAACTGTGCAAGCCCATGTAACTCCTGAGACACTGAAACCGTGTGAAGGTACTTGAGGAAGTACTGATTGCTCAGCTTACCTTACTTTTTTCACACACCAGGGGATGAAACTCAGATGAAAGACATGTACAATCTGGCTTGGAAGATGTCAAAAAGAGAATGAAATCTTACTTTCTGGCTAGTACAACAAATGTCCATGGAAAAGAGGGATTATAATTATGACAGCTAGTCATTAGGACCTCCTGCAAATACCCATAAGGGCTGTGGGAATTAATGCAAGGAAGAGAATGAAACCATCCAGCTAGAACATCAAAAATCCCCCAGCGGCAATGGTGGAATTGGTCCAGCTGGACATGTTGCCTCCCGCGTGGAGAGCTGCACAGATCAACAACCACCTCTGCTCCCCGGCTCGTCACTGAGCAGTGGTAGGAGTTCCTGCTGGAAGATGCTCCAGAGAGGCAGCAGCAGTTCGGAAGCAGAGACCTAGCTGAGTCCCTGTGAGAATGTTTTGGTATGGGGACACAGATCAGGGTGTCTATTAAAACTTGAGACATTTGGCTATGGGATGCAATTCTGTCCCTTTGCTAATCGTATGTTGTAGCTGCCTGTTGTCATCCCTTCTCTTCACTGCCTGTCCCCTCCTCCATGTCCCAGGAAGGTCTCCCCAGCTGTACCACTCGGTGGTTTCACCTTTCTCCCACTTCCAGGCTCCCACGTGCTTGGCCCTATTTACTCCATTTCCTTCCATGTACATTTGGCCATTAAATGCCATTTTAGATCTCTCTCTTCAAAAGAAAAAAAAAGGAAAAAAAAAAAAAGAAAAGAAAAAGAAAAAGAAAAGAGGTAAAGCTCTTTTAGTGTCTTGTAGCTATGTTTATTCTTTCTTTCTGCTAGTTTTATTTCCTTTCACCTTTGGAAGGTTGTGGAAAATTTAAGAATGTGTTTGCGCAGTCCAGGAGTAACTGGGACTGGTAGAGAGAATAACGAGAGGTTTGTCCTTACCCTTCTGACAGGGCTAAAGGTGTTTTCTTCTTTTTTTTTGAGGCAGTTGGCAGCAGTGTGGATCTCTGTGCAGATGAAATGTTGGAATATGTACAAGGAGTGTCACTGCTTGAACTAGTGTTATAGGTAAGAGTCATTCTTAGCCAAATTACTTTCTGTTTAACTTTCAAAACAACTTAATTCAGTTTAGCAGCTTTGAAAATTTCTTCTGCTTTTGCTTTCTGCTGCATTCAGCAGAGGTGAGTGTATGTATACCTGAGGAGCCCCCAAGTGCACGCTGAGGAAAGAGCAGGGATATATTTACTATGGATCATGAGGTGAACGAAACAGGGAGCAGACATACTTCTGGACATGTCCCCTTTATGTCTAAATTGATGATTTCGACATGGAAATCCCCCTGAGAGTTCTCTTTTGCAGGACTGCTTCTCTCGGGGACATTCACTACACATAATGTGACTGTGCTAACCTTGAGCTACTTCCAGCCTTTATCGTACAGTCCCTCCTATTCTGACAAGAATTGGAACAGATTTTGCATACATATTTCTCTCAATAACTGTCAATTCCCTTCCTTTTGTCTTTTCACTTCATTTGGTAGCAATGCAGTATGAAGTTGCAATGGATCATTACATTGAAGAGAGAGTAAAACAAGCTGCCTCCCATGTGAAATTCTGGAAGTGCAGCATTATCTCCCACACATTCTCTCACTGATATTTATTTCTTCTTTCAGGATATATGCTTATTAGCACTGAGTCCTCCTGGTGCTGTTTTCAGCTCCAGCTGCTCCCATCTGTACACAGGGATACTCTTCTGTGCAGTGTAACCCTCCCTGCAACAGCACATTTTAATATGATTAAATTTGCAGGTGATAAACACACAGGAGAACAGGACTTGGAGGTGCCAGTCTGGGAGAGCTTAAGTTATCAAAAAAAAGCGTCTTGGACACTTAGATATGCCTTTTTTAGAGCAAACCCTGACAAATACTTTATAAGAACAAATCCACAGACCTGATGGGAGTATCTATGGACCACTGATAGTCTACAAATAATTTAGATGACTTTGAGTGTTCATTGATTACTGCGGATGAAGAAGGAAGAATTAAATTAGAATCGGGGGGTGGGGATGGGGGGAGTTTCTTATAGTGCACACAGTTAAAAAAAAATAATCATAGAATATATTTTTCATAGATATTAACCTTGATTTGATTACAGCATTTCATGCATTTGGCATATAAGTTAGACTTAATTTAGTATTGTGGCTTAGAGATTCATTTGAGACCAGTTCTGCAAAGATGCAGAATCTTTAAGTCTTTTATTGTCTTTTTTGATCTCTTCAAGTCCTTGCCAGTGTTTAAGTAATTTTTTTTTTTATGGTAGGTTAAAGAACATGCAGAAATTTCCAAGGTTTTATTAGAAACAATTACTTGTTTCCATAATAAATGGAAAAAAAAAAGTAACATAGTGGCCTAAAAGTAGATGAGAGACCCTAAGATTCCTTGTTAAAAATAATAAACATACTGAATCATTAAGAAAGTCTGTGTAAGCTCATAAAGTTGAGATTACACAAACAAAATGCTGACTGAATTGAAGTGGCAAGTACTCCATCTTTCCAGAGGTCAGGGGATATTTTAAAAATAAGAGTGTTTTTTCCTCCTCGGTTAGCTCATTGTCTCTTTGTTGCTGCTGTGCTGAATTCTGTCTGACAGCATAAGAAAGCACTGATTATTTTGGGATTTAAGGCCTCGCAGTGGTTGTCAGTCTTCACCTGCATATGAATGATAAAGTACGAGAATATCTAGGTTTCTTCTCGTATGAAAAAGTGTTTAATCATATTTACCTGTGTCAAAAAAAATCTCTGTGTTGGGAGTCACACTGAAATCTCCTCAAGCACAAGGACACCGGTCTGTTCAGCAGCCATCAGTGTGATGTCCAGCATTCACTGTGACTGATGTTCAGTAATGAACATAAAGAGATGAGCAGGATCATCAGCAGTCATCTGTGTAATCACAGAAGAGGTGGGAAAAGCACTACTCTGTTCAAGGGAATGTTGAGAAGCAATATATTGCATCTCCCCTTAATGTTCACATTGCAGCCGTGTCTTTTAACTTCTGCAGTTTGCAACTGGTGTTTCAGCTAGGAAGAATGCTAATGTGACAGCGTGTCCTCTTTTGGCGAGGAAAAGGAGGTGACTTGAGGCAGACAGCTGTTAAAAACATGTTGATAGCCATCAAGTCAATAGATTTAACATCTCAGAAGACTCAGTCACTGAACAAAAGCTTGAGGACAGCCAAGTCAAAAACCTTCTGCTTTTAGGCAGCATTTCTTTGCTGTTGTGGTTTTATGCTTATCACTTATTACCTGCTGCCTCCAAAACTCACAACCATGAAAAAACTGAAGTTTGTAAGAGCAGGAATTGTGACCCCAGTTCCATCCTGGGTCCAAGCAATTTGTACAACCTATGTGTTAATTCCATCGCACAGAGTGGTTTCCTTATAGTGCCATGACTAAGGGGAAGTGAGAGCAGGGATGTTCGGAGTGTTGAGTTTGTTCCTCCTGGCGACTCAGAAGACCATAAAGGCAGCTGGAGGAAGCACTGGGAGTGAGGCCTGGCAGCCTTCAGACCACGAGGAATGCGAATCCAGAAGCTGGGTGTAAAAGCTGTCATTCCCCACACTTCCCATTCTCACGAGAGGTTCAACTCAGGCTTAAGGTTTATGCCTGTAGCACGTAAAGCTTCTCAAAAAAAGAATGGAGAAAAAATATTAGTGAGTAGTGGATATCATGCCAAAAGGGAGAAGAGACTCCATCAGACATTGTGTTTCTGAGAAAAGGTCCAGAAAATTACTTTTCCCATCTGCTCATCCAGAAGAATGAGAAAGCACAGAATAAATAAATAAATAAATAAAATAAAGTTGATTTTAGACAAATTTCTTGTACTCTTCAGCCTTAGTTCAGTCTGTGTGTATACTTGATTTTGCCACAAAACACAGTCTCTTCTGGGTTCCCAAGAGGAGGCAGTCCATCTAGAAGTTCTGTCATCTGTACTTTGATTTAGGAACCGAAATACACGAGGTGTCCCAGAGGTGACCGAGACCTGGTTTGAATCACACAGTCCCTGGGCATCTCTAATCTCCCGCTGAGCCCCAAAGGTGACAAGAAGCTGCTTTCCCCTGTCAGAGCCTTCGGGGAGATCTTTGACGTTCCCCTGAACCAAAGGGGAGTGCATTCAAAACAAACAGTGTTTTGTGTTGCTGAACTCCCCCAGCTGCCTTCAGAACTTGCACAACGCAGGCATCTCTGATTTGGCAGATACGATTTTTTAAGAATTGACTTCACAAATTGGTTTTGTTTTGCTCTTGCAGTGGGGTGAGCAGTATGAATGCCACACTGAAACAAAAGAAAACACGCCTTCAGCCAAATTCTCTCTCGCAGCCCTGCAAACCCACTCAAGCCAACTCAGTAGCAGCAGCAGCAGAACTGAGCAAGCGTTTTAACTCCAGAGATCCCTGCAGTTTATGGACCATTGGCAGAATTAGGGGGACAGAAAGTGGTTCACTGGTCTAAGCAGAGAGGGGCCAAGCACCACGCTGATTCTCACTGTGCTTCTGAAGTCAGGTGTTACCAACAAAACCTGGGTTAATCTGTTCCCCAACAATTTAACACCATGTCCTGCAACCATGGGCAGAGCCAGTCTGCTGGTCTGTTTTGTAAATAAGGTGGAAGAAAACATGAATCATGATGCAAGATACCTGCAATCTAAATAAATGTGTCACAATATGGGTGTCATAATGTCACCTCTCAGAGGTAGGAAGTAATCCTACCTTTCTTCTTGATTCCTTGGGTGAGCTGGAACCTGAATAAATGATCTGCTTATCTGTGGATGTAGAAAGGAAGCTGAGTGTCACATTTGGACTGATAAAGTCACTGGAAGAGATGGTATAGGCAGTGTATCTTCCAGTTATTTACTCATCCTTGTTATACTGGGATGAAAAAATGGCTGCTGTTCATCTCCTCAGCATCTAAAGAAGCCTTATGTGTGGTCTCTAATCGTCCCAGCCCACACTGAGTGATTTTCTGCCGCAACCCAACTTTGTGTAATGAGGCTCTGAGGAATTAGGTCACTCACCCCATGCCAACATCGTATAAGGTGTTTTTTTTTTTTCTTTTTTTTTTTTTTTCTTTTTTTTTAATTCAAGTACAGGAATTTGGGGGTAAAGTTTGGTGATTATCTGAATGCCATCAGCATATCAGTGAAGATACTGTGTGCAGAGTAAACCCCGTGAGGTGATCACAAACTGACTCTGACCTCAGGGACAGCCCACATCAGAACAGCTGGAGCCAGGCCTTAGGCTGCAGGTTGAGAAATGTGTATAATAGTAGGTTTTTTTTTTTTGTTTTTTTTTTTTTTTGAAACATCTTAATTACATGTTTGGAAGTCCCAAAAACATCTTGTTGGGCAAAGAAACTACACCCTTTTAAAACATCTTTAATAAAGCAGCAGCTGACAGTCTTGCCGAAATTAACTTGTGGATTTGTTTTGCTTATTGTGCTGTGTGCTGTGATGGAGACTACTAATATATTTCATTATTGCCTGTGTAGAAAACAGTGATTCACCCCAGGCTCCTTGGACTTTTTGCTGTAATGGAGGTGGAGGGGATATGAATTTAAGCACAGTTTTTGTGTAGGAGAAGGAAGGGAAAAATCTGACACAGAAATATGAACTACAGAAAATGAGAATAATTAGGAAGATGTAGTTTTGCGTGATTAGCTATGAAGAACTGGCCAATTCCTTTTTGTTGCTGTTGTTATTGTGTTGTTCCATGTGGAATCTGGGCGCAGCAAGTCTAAGAATTTCTGTGTAACACATAACGACAGACAACCATTGTACATTGCTCACCGCTAAACTAATCTAAACAGAAAAGACATCTGATACCAAAAACAAACAAACCAAACAAACAAACATAAACATTTCCCTTCCTAAAGCCTCCTTTCAAAGCCAGAGAATATAAACTCTATCCTTGGACTTGCAAGTTAACCCCAGCTCTGGTGGACCATATGAACCAGGGAGTATGACTGTGCAATTTATGCAAAGAACATCTAGTATATTTATTTATTTATTTATTTATTTTTTTTTTCCCCAGTGTTTGCATTTAGCTCAGTGTATTAATATGTGAAAGTAGCTCCCTCTAGTGATGAGTAACTTTAATAATTTCTATCCTTCCAATGCAAATGGCAATGGAATAATGAAAAAGCTTGCAAGTTGTGACATTGAGTCAGCAAACACACATATATTTCATTCAGAGATATGTTAAGTTCTGTAGGTTGCTTAAATGAGTTTGCTTAAGTGCCTTGCTGAGCTGGGACCCAAGAGCTTATGCTCTTTCTTGTTGATTAGTACAATACAGCAGTGCTTACAGATATTTTATTTTATTTTTTTATTTTTTTTTAACATGGAATTTTAATTAAGTTAGCATTAGGACAAAAATCTTCAATGCTTTTTGTACTTTATATTTTATTGTATTTTCATGAATTTGCTTTCCTAGTTTTACTTCTTCCTACCACAAAAGTAACTGGTCAAGTTTTGCTAGCTTGCTCACTTAACAGGTTGCTGAGGTTAAAATTGCCTGTAATCACCATTCCTCGTTTTCCATGGAGCATGGAGCCCAGGCTATCCTCTAAGAAGAGCTGTAGAACCTTTGAGGACTTCGTGCTATAAGTGCCAGGCATTCTGCTTGGTTCCAACAAAGCAGTTAGGTGCCACTTGATCTTGTCATGTGCTTAACTTCAAGCGCATGATGAACACGGTTGTGACTAACAATGATAATCACAGTCAGTGTGTGGATCTTTCTTCCAAGATCTTTTTCCCCTTACGCAGAAATTCTATTTTTTTCTTAAAATGCCCTTAATGTTGACATGTCTGAGGTTTCCAAAATAATTTGTATAGCAAGTTTTAACCTTGAGCATTTCAAGCTCAAGCCAGTACCCCCCTTGGAAGGAATATGTAAGTTTACGCATAACATTTCTGGTTATTATATATATTTTTCTATTTGCTGGTGTTTTTCTGCTCTAAGTCATAATACAAACTTATGTTTGTTTGTTTAATAGAAATTATATTCACTCTACACTAATTTTTCAATTTCTTCTCTTTCAAAGAGAAGAGGTAAATGATGGTAAGATTTTGTGTTAAGTACTTATATACTTGTTCGCTGTCATTAAGATGATACTTTTGTTCTAGTCTTTATCCCTAGCAAAACAAGAACTATGGCTGCTGATAGTAGATGAGAAAACATATTCTGCTGTCAGCCCTTTTCTCTGTGTTCTATCATGAATATTGGAGCAATTATGTCTGACAAAACTGGCTGTCTGAAATCCACAGAAACTGATCAGTACTTATCCTAGTTTCTTCCAATTCATTTTTTTTTTTTTTTTTTCATATTGAATATTCTTATTAATGATTCTTTAAAGCACATTTGTCTTTTCTGTGACTGCTGTTCTCCTTCCGTGGTGTGCCAGTCTTCACTGTTAAACAACAGGAAGATCTGGTCTTGTAAACCAGATATGGAAGAGAAAAATACCTGCTCTGGAAAATGCACACAGGAAGTACATAAATTGAATGGACACTGCGGAAGGCAGCATTTTACCTCATACTATGTCAAAATTTATTTTTTATTTCATCAAGTAAAGCAAAGCATAAGTCAGGAAGTCACCATTTCTTCAGACAACTTTTACTAATCCATCACATACTATATTTCACACTGCTGCTGGGGGGTGAGGGGTATTTTCCCATGCACATCTTATGCAGTGCAACATGAAGGTGGCTAACATCCATATCCCTTTATCTGTCTCTGCAGAAATATCAAAGTGTTTAGGCCTAACAGCTGATTTGAGCAGCATTTTTAGTTTGACTGTCACTTGTAAGTTTTTAAACTGATTCCTACCTTCCACCCCTTGGAAGTAAAGCTTCTTTATTGACTGCACATCTAGGTGTTGTGTCATTCACATGACTTCACAGGCAGTTGTTCCATTTGCACAGGCTGTATCATGTGAGAAGGCTTTTTTAACTGGAGAGATGAGACTGTATGCAGAATGTCAGATGACTGTGGGCAATTGGAAATCTGCACTCGGAAAATTAGTATGTCCCAGTTAGTAACATTTTGCTAATGTGATTATTAATAGTGTTTGTTTTCTAAGGTAGTTACTGGCTTCACATCTCAGTTGTGACTGGAGGATTTCATTTAAGAACAAGTTGTCTCTAGTGAAGAAATGCTCCTAACTCTCACTCTCGCCTTACACAGCCAGATCAGTTCTATGCAATTTTACTATTTAATCATGAAAATTAATGTGAACTCCATTGTCTGAGACAAAAAAGCAAAACTTAGAGCTTATACCACAGGGTGTTTGAGCAAGATCTGTTTCTTTTGTGAGTCATATCTATTTATTTTTCTATGTACATGCAATTATCTAACATAGTTTTGCTGCCAGGCTTTCTGCTGATAGCATTAAATTCAGAACTGAGAGACATTTGGAGAGGAAAGGTTATATTGGCACTATAAATGTACAGGTAATTAAGAGAGATGAGGAAACAGAAAAGCAAGTTGGAAAATTAGCCCATATTCTGCACCAGTAGTCCTGGTAGTGAGTAACGAAGAGCACAAGCATTGCATTAACCTGATGCTCACCTGCTACCAAACTAGGAAAGAAATCAAAACAAATTGAAACAACAGGTGATGTTCATCTTCCCCCACCTCCACCACCACTGTGGATGCGCTGGAGCAGCGGTGTTGCAGATCAGCCATTCACCTCTATCCCTTCTTCCTGTCCAGCAAAAGAGATAGCTGTGTAATGCCAAAACTTTTAGGCAAGTGATAGCAGAGCAGCAAATCCAGAACATTTCAACCTTAGCATTTCTAAAGCAAAATCTTCAGTATTTCCTAATTTTTGCTTCTTTTGTATTTCTTAAGTAAATCTGGTTAATTTAAAGGGTAAGAATTTCTATATTTTTAAAAATCTTTCATCTTCCAACTTCTGTTATAACTATTTCAAGACTATCTCAAACTGTTTCCTGAGAGGAGACCTCTCTTCGGCTTCAGGCGTCTTGGCTCCACTTCTCTGAAATCTTTTAAGAGCATTATATCTCTTGATGGGGTGCAGGGTTCTAATTGATTGCTTCATACATTAGTATTGCAAGATAGCAAGACTGAAAGCTATTTTCTGCCATTAGTGTGTGTTCTCAGAAGCTCTCTACAGAGATTGGTTTCCTTGATTCCAGTGGCTGAACTTTGACTGCAAAAGTTGTTTTGATGTTCTCGCTCGGCTTTTAGGGACATTATCTTATGTTTGAGAAGATACAAAAAAGCAAAACTGCTCTGTGTTTTCAGGAAAAAAAAAAAAGGAAAAAAAAAAAAAAAACTAAACTAAACCTGAGTTATCATGACTGAACAAAGCAGAAGTGAAATATGCTTGTATCTTACTAGCTCTCACCTGATCTCCATTTTTGGCAGAGATATCTATGCAATAAAGATTATTTCTCTAATCACTTCATGTTAACTTTTCCTTAGAAAGGTTACTGGGCTTTCTTTTCAGAATGTGAATTGAACTTTGCTATCTTAATTTGGCAGAATTTTATACAAATGAAAATGAGGCAAAAGCTATGGATTATGCATCCCAGAACCAATTACAAAAAGCAACAAAAAAGGTGCATGAGAGAA
The DNA here is from genome assembly GCA_011076525.1 of Nettapus auritus. Lineage (NCBI taxonomy): Eukaryota > Metazoa > Chordata > Aves > Anseriformes > Anatidae > Nettapus > Nettapus auritus. The sequence continues at coordinate 24,928,896 of CM021773.1, forward strand.
GAATGAAAGGTTGAATTCTTAAATGACATTTGTTTTGTTTCCCTTTATTGTACCAGAACCCCCACATACTAAATACTTCTCTAATTCTGCCTGAAAAATTGCATTAGAGATCTCAACAAAATACAGATATTTGGGCAGATGTAAGAATGAGTAATGAAAATTCATTCATATTGTCCTAGTGTATAGGAGTACATTTTCAGCTTTAGTCAGCTGTGAGGCTTTCTAAATGAGTTACATTCTAGGGGAAGACCACAAATATCCTCTTTATCTGCTACATCCCTGTAATTAATAAGAGAAAAGTTATATGCTTCTTGTAAAGCTGTGTGGTTTATTGTGAATTCAACAAAAAAGTGTGACTTGTCAGAGATGGGAAAATGTGTTTAATGCTTATGATTCAGTGAACTGAGCCTGAAATAAGTTTACTTTTGATCACAATTTCTGTTTATTAGGGGTTCTTTATAGAGACTCTGGCTTTACTCACCCGTACACCATATTGGCTGTGGCTGTTTTCCTGGGGAGCAGCACGTGCACATCTGTGGTGGTTGTCATCTTCACTCTGAGTGGCATTAGAGCATGCCATTTGCTGTCTTTGTCATCCTGAGCCTTGTGCTCCTTTTGAAGCTAATGCTGTCCCTTCCAATACAGTAAGAACAGTGTGCTTGCAGTTTGGGACTGCAGCTGGAGCTGCTGCAGCTGTTCTGTGCCTTGGTTTTGCATTCTGAACACTGGGGGACACTGCTCGCTTGCCTCTTTCTTGCTGTGCTGTTGAACACACAAAGCACGTTGTTTCAATTAAACTCAAGGACCTGAATTCATGTTTTATTCCCCTGATGGTCCTCAGATGCTAGCATTTGATTCAAAGAATACAAAATTCTGCACAGTGTGATTTTTATTTATTCTTATTAACTGAATGAATGAGTTAAAGACTGGATTGAGTAATGTTGCAGTGATGCTGGTGAGAAGCTTGCACTGAATTTTCCGTGGCAAACACTATTGGAGTAACAGAGAATTTAGCAGGTGTATACGTAGATCAGATATAGGACCTTTTAAAAGTTTCTTTATAAAGGACCTTCTAAAAAAAAAAAAAAAAAAAGGAACATTTAAAAGGATCTTTAAAATACATGTATATTTTGAAGGACCTTCAGTTTTATCTTAAAGTGCAAAGCATCTGTGAAGTGCAAAACAGAGAAAAAGATAAGGTCCTGTGATAGTCTCAAATATATTTTACTGTGTTGATAGGATTTAAGTTACTTGCCAAATGCTCTAGAACCAGCTAAGATATTTTGTGTGTAGGCTGGGCAGTTCTTTTCTCCTCAGCTCACTTAAACCATTCGTGCCACCACCATTTTTTTTTTTTTTTTTTTTTTTTTTTTTTTTTTTTTTTTTTACTATTACTGAATTGTGTCCTTTAGCCAAAACCAAATAAATTTGGTTTTGGAAGGAGTTTAGATATTCGTAGAATATGAAGTAACATTAAGTTTTGCTGACTGATGAATCTACCTACTTTGCAGCAGATTATAGCTTGATTTTTTTAAGAAAAAGAAAGAACAGTACTGCACACCCTTATATAGTCTGCAGAAAGGCGACTTGTGGCTGTTGGCAAAATCAGAGCTTCCACCTGGCAAGAAGTGGATGGTGAACGTCCAGCCTTTTTCTTCTAAGGCCTCACCAGAAGGAGAAACATGATCAAGAAGAGGAAGGGTCTCCATTCCAAATGTAAGTCTATGAGTGAGCAACATACTGAAGACAAAAACCTGATCACACACAATTTAATGGTCTTACCTGATTATATTGTGTTCTGATATATTGATGTTGCTTTATTTCTTTTTTGAAATTATCAGTGGAAATTCAATTAGTATGGATGAGATATTAATCTTGATGCCTGCCAGGTGAACTATGGCTGCATTACTCATTGGTTTATATTGATTTTGGAATTGCTGTGTTTTTTGGTTCATTGTCTGATAATGCTAATACGAAACAGTGTTCTCTCCCCCCTCCAAGCTTGCTGTTCACTAAATAATCAAAAATTGAATATCTGATAAAAAATTCAGTGTTACCTTATTCCTACCAAATACATTTTTTCCCAGGTATCTGAAGTAGGTGCTTGTAATTATGTAATGAGTTAGGATGTAACTACTGAATCTTAATTGTGGTGAACATATGGTAAATTTGTAAAACTTCTGAGGAACATCTGAGGAGTGTTCTGTAGGGTAAGACTAGTCCATTTTGGTTCTAAATGCAGTTAGGAATTTCACAGGTCATACACAGCGTGTCATTGCATTTCTTGGTACGCCACTTTACAGAGCTCCAGTTATTGTGGTTTCTGCATCCAGCAGCATCTTCAGCACATCTTTCAGTCTAGTTTCATCTGAAGGGATTGTGGTCAATACCAGCCAATAATCAGCACCGTGCAATATTAGGTACTGCAGAACCCCAGAGACATCTTTATAAACTGTACTTTTCTGAAGGGAGTTATGCCATTATTAAACAGGAGTACTGGTGCTTGGGGCCACACCGAAACAAGTAAGAGGGTTTGGGAGGCCTATACCTCCTTTCCGTTTTGAAACAAAGAATATAGACTCCAAAAGTTCTATTTTTTCCCATTATAGGCACAGAGAAGAGAAGGAAGGCTATGGCAAAGTTTTAACCCTAAAATCATGGCTGGGAAATACTTGCAGTAGTTGGACAATATAAAGGATCGCATCCAATGCATCATTTCTGACCTTGGTATTCTTTACTGTTTTCTGTGCAAAACAATGACAAATAATTACTCTCATGGAAAGTTTCTGGTTTTAGAGTTCATTTCCCGTCTTTGAAATCATGGAAACTCAATTGAATTGACCATTTTTAATATATCTGCATAGAGACAAAAGTTCAAGTGTTTTGCACACTTTCTTGATGACACATTTTCATTGCATGCAAAATGGAGAATTTCTGTGTGTGTTTGGACAGAATCTCAGTGTATTTAGATTGTTTGAAAATGTGTCCCTGAAGCTGCCTTGTCTTTGCTACCCTGACATCCCATTCATTCTAACCGCCTGCTAAATTTTCCAGTTACTTTAGGCTGTCTCTCTGTCTGTAAAGCATTTATTTCATACGAATGAAAATAATAACCTTCCCTATTATTATTATTCCCTTCTAGAAGGATAATTACTGACTCAGATATTTCCAAGATTGGTGTTAAAAGAAAAGCCACTTTTACCTGCTTAAAGCTGTATAGTAATTCTGTTCAAAATACTTGTAGATGTAAGACCATTAGGACTGATATAAATACACTGTTACCATGGGATTGACTGCATGTCACCTGTAGCTCACCTCTCCCCATGAGACGGCTCTCCTCTAATTTCCTGCCTCTTCTTCCCAGAACGCAGGACAGCAGAGGCGGTAATAATGATCCTTACAGCCGTTGTTGCCAGGGAGGGACAGCTTTACAAGGGCTGTGTGCGTACACACGTGCAAAAAAGAAAAAAAAAGAAAAAAAAGATCAGCTTTGGCACTTATACAAGAGGTTCAAACGTGCCCATGATTTTTGAGTGTTTGTTTTACTTACATGAAAACAAAAGATGAATTGGAACAGTATCTCCTAAGATGTCTTTTCCCAAGCAGATACTTTGCAGCCTAGTACACTCCTATCAAAAAAACAGAACTGCATTATTGATAGAGTGCTTTATGTGGTGGCACAACATGAGCCTCGATTGTTTCTTGCTTTTCCTGTTTTGAGAGATACACCTTCTTGCCCTAATATCTTTGATCTGCTAACAAACTTTTTCCATAAGTTTAGATATCACAACACTTGTATTGTACCAGTACCTTGTTTGAAAGGCCAGTGTTTTTGAAGGCCTTATTCCAGTGTCCAAATCCCTCACCTCTCACACAGCACTACAGAAATAATCTTCCTTATTTCTTCACATACTTCACTGAAAGGAATTTGAAAATCTTTCAGCAGCTCTCAAATATATAAAGCTGTGAGCTCTTTTTATTGCCAAGCACCACTTGGTTAGACCTGAAAGGTACTGATGTCTGTCTGCAGAGAGCTAAGCACCCTGGCTGGGGAAGAAGCAGAACGATTTCCAAAGGAGTTCTTAATATTTTCCCACTTTGCTGCCAAATTGTACTTCAGATAAACTGTTGCCCAGTCATAGTCAGCGTGTTTTTTCCCTCTTGCAGTGCAGCAATTTTTATGCATTTTTGCTTATTTTGGTGCTCTATGTCTTCTCTCTCCATTATTATTCAGCTCTACTGATTTCCCCCTTCCCTGACTTCTCTGTTGAGTTTCAAACAGGCAAATCTTTCCCTTCCATTTGCACATATAAAATCTCTCATAGTATTAGTCACAAGCCAGGAAGATCATTCAAAACAGCGTCAAGTGCTTTCCTTTTCATACCAATGCTCTTTATCCTTAGGAGCCTGGAGATGCTAAAGATTATGGACAAGGACGATGCCTTTTAGAGTGTTACTGTTTCCTGCATTCTCTGTGTGTGCTTTCCTCTTCAAGGAATTCACACCTAAGATGGAGGCACAGGAATTCAAGGAGACGGACAGAAGTGTTATCCCTTCTATCCAGGGAAGTATCTTTATACAGAAAAGTGCTGGCAGACTTCTGAGGCTTGCAGTCAAAGAAAGGAGTCTCTTGGCTCACCTTAGCTGACGGTATTAGTGCAGCACATGGTGCAGCTTGGTTTTGACCTCTTTGACCTTGAATTGCTACATGAATACAAGTATTAAATAATAGAAGTGGAGTACCTGTTAAAACACAGTGTATGATTTTGGTATCAGGAACGTATTTGATGACTCATCAGTGAAAGTTGAGAAAATAATGTGTACATGGGCAGCGATCTACGCCTTGCTCAGGCTTGAGCAGTGCGCATCTTCTCAGCACTAAGATCAAAAGGAGGTAAGAGAGAAAAGAATGCCAGTTCCTTTGGGTTGGAAAAACTGTTCATCACTCCATCAGATGCTATAAACATCAACCTCAGGACTGCCTCACTCTTTTATGAATAAGTTTACCATGGATTTTTACATCAGAAAATAAACCATTCTTCTTACAGATGTAATTATGTTGAGTAACCAGTGGGCAGCATAAACTCTAGGGGCAGGACTTGGGCTACTGTCATCCATTAATTTGGTGCTTCATTAGACTGTTCTGTCAAAGAAGGTACTAGTCCTTTTACCTACACTGCTGAATGCTGAGTTTGTACTCCACTGCACTGCAGATAGACCTGAACATACTTGTGTTTTGCAGTGGTGTAAATCTGAGATAACTCCATCAGGTTCTCTGTGGTTATTCTGGATTTGTGCCTGGGAAAGAATCTAACCCCATGCTGCTGCTTTATTCTGAGAAAGCTTCTCAGTGGCTATTCTCAGAAGGTTGTAGAAGTTTTTGAGCCCTTGCTGAAAATTTAATTCTGAGGTTTTCAGCCTGACTAAAGACCTCAGAATTAGTCCCAATTTGCAGGGCTTCAGCACAGTACATGAAATGTGCTCTCTTTTTGTTCTTTTATTAAAGAATTGTTTTTCTGAAGAACAAAGGTAGTAGATGAAACAAAGCAGATACCTGTGTACTCTGTGCAATGTTATATTCTTATTGTGTCCTGCAGCTTTCATAGCTTATAGATTTGAAAATAATACTGGTACACCTAAAAAAAATTAGTTATCATTCTGTGTTTCCATCTCTTCCTCTTTCATATAGATAACTTCATTGCTAAAAGACACCGTGGTGTGCAGTGAAGAGCCTCAAATCTTCTTGGCAGGCAAGAAAGCAAACATTCAGATACCTGCACCGTATCGGACTTACTCACTAGGACACATCCTTTGCTGATTCCAATCAGTGCAGTTCTGCTGACTCCTGTGAATCTTTGCAGATTGGTCAGACAGTTTATTTTAGTGTAAATAAACTTAACACTTTTTTAAGTAAAAATATGTCACTTGATATGCTTTTCCTAAGCAATGTGAGAGCTAGATAGCAGACTAACCGAATAATGCTATGTTCTTAGTTCAACATTTCTGTAGCATGTGAATTTTCTTAGAATTTTTCTTATGCTAAATTAAACATAGTTCTTCCTTTTGATTGAAAATTTGTGTATTCCCTGTTAGAGCTCCTCCTAAGTTCTCTTAAAAAGTTACTCAGCAGTTTTAGTTGGCTGAATAACTTATATGGAAGATGTTCCTAAAAATAGATAATAGTTTTTCTGAAAGCAGAATGTTTGGTTTTGCCTATAGAGGTTACTGGCCATGTTGGAACAAGCTTACCCCAGAATGAGCAATTAGGTGTGATTTGCTGGAATGCTCTGAGCCTGATGTGGGACTTCTGGCGTGGTCCAAGGATATATGACTTTCTGTCATAGATCCCAGCTAAGCTGGTTTCACTGAAAATGTCGCTGTCATCGACGGGCATTTTCTCGCTGGACACCCTTAGTCCTATTGCTCGTGCTGGTGAACAGATCTCTTCAACTCAGAGCACTCTCAAAGCACTACCCTATCTTCTTTCATTTTACTCTACAGTATGAAAAGATTTGGGGATTAATAGAACAGTTCACTTCTCTTGGCATTCATTTTTTGGATCCCACCATCATCACTTCCACATGACTCGTTTTCCAGACCTGTTTTTGCCTAGGAGGACCAGTCAGACTGCATGCACAACTTTCAAAATGCTGAGAACACAGTAATTCCCTGATCCTGTCCATTCTGTTTCTCGCATAAGTTACTGCTGCCAGAGAAACAGAAATGCTGAATTCAGCCAGGAATGTTTCAGGATTGGATTTACTTTCTCATCTTTTTAGTTGTGATTTATGTACCCAAATAACAAAGCTATTTCGCTTTTTACTTCAGCTGCTTTAATTTTTAAATTAAAAGTTCATGGCATCATTTTTCACAGTTAGGTTCCATCCAAGCCAGGCTGTATGAGAAAGGTCAGAAGCAAGCTCGTTTGAATAGATGGGTAGATAACTTCAAAATGCTGTCTGGTTTGAAATTGATTTGTAAGATGCCTTTTAATGTTGGCTCTGAATCTGGGTCAGTGCTTTTCAAATTATACTCCATCTGACTCAAAAATAATTTCCAAATTGCATGCCTTTAGAAACGAGTTTCAGAAAAAGCTTTGTCTGGGGAAAAGAAGAGGGTCAAGCCTGTCTTTGTAAGCAGATTATTCTTACAGTTTGCCGGTAAAAAGAACATAAACTAGTTCAAAACTTGTTAGAGGCTATCAATATTTCCTTTCTTCCCCCCTCCAAATACAGAAAATCTTCTGCTCCTCATACATCAGAACTGAAAGTCTAATGATAGTTCTTCCAGTCTTCCATTAATTATTTCTGATGATCTGATGAACTCACATGGGAAGCATATTGAGCCTAAATGTGCCTTAATGTCTCTGCTACAATGCTTTTATGACTTCAGATGCCATGGACTTTAATTGTATTAATTTATCAGAGTAACGTAGTGTTTTGGGGGAAGGAAGTGCACACTACTGTGACGTTGACGTATCAAGAAGAGTTGTTTGTCTTTCTTGTTGACTGTATTAACTCTAGTAAATATTTGTCTATTGGCACATTGTCATACAGTAGGAAGTTTCTAATGTGCTTTTGTGTATTAGAATAAATATGACTATGGTTTGGAAATCAGAATGCATCTAGTACAATGACTGTTAGGTTCATAGTCATAGCAGCTTCAATTACAGCTGAATATTGATTTATTTTTGTTTCGCAAGGCTCAGTGCTATTTATGCAAATACATTCAAGAACACATTTACTGTGAGCTTTTAATGAATAAATTTAATTAAACACCATTGTCCAGTGAATATGATTATATTTTTAATAAGCTTATAATGTCTCATATAGTAATACTGGACCTGCTACCCGTACAAACATATCTGCTTTACCTACTGCCTGCTGAACTTCCATGCAGATATGTATTCTCTCTAAGCTATTATGTTCCATAAAGCAGAAAAGTTAATAAGATTTTCTCTGATTTGTTTCTTGATGTAATAAAATTCATATTTTTATAAAAGAAATCATTAGGTTTAGTAGTGAAATATGAATAAAAACAGGATGAAAAATGGCCACCTGGTCAATCTGCCACTGAAATCAATAGGAAAGAGAGCACTGAATATTGTGGTAGTTGAGTAGGAGGCTTTCAAAATAATCTCATTTATGATCAGACAGAAGGAAAGTCATTTTTCCCAAATCAGGATTTTTTTCATCACAGGATTTTTTTAGGACATAGAAAGCTAAATGAGGACTCACGATTATGCCACATAAGAGAAGTGGTACTGCCATGAACCAACTCTGATGTAATGCTGCTGTGTTTTTCCTTGCGTATCCTCTCCAACTGCCTTCTGTAGGTGGAACTCCTCTTATAGACTGTATCACACGTGCAGTAATGTAGGAACCATAGTTTTCACTGATTTTGCCAATAAGAACAATTTGGGGCTTAGCTGCCGTGAGTTTGTTTTTTAAAATTCTTCTTTCTAGTGAAAAATCACTAAATATATAATAAAGTAATGGTTTTCATTGATAAGCTGGTTTCATTTGGAGAATTGTCTTTGGTACATGCAAGCATGTTAGAGGTAACGGTGTGACTTACTGTGGTAGGTTACTTACAGAGAAAGGCTCAGATTTGGGTGTACCCAAACCATATAAATTTGTAGCTTAATTTTTTAGTTTCTCAGTTTCTTAGTCAGAGGTGATCAGCACACAAAAACTAGGGCATGCAAGGAGAGAAGTAGCATTTATATTTTTGAAGCAACGTATATTTGTAAAATGTATGCTCATGTCCGGTATATGCTGTCTTAGCCTCTAGTACCTGGCCTTAGCCTCTAGCCTTTTGCAGAATTTAGAGCTGGTATTTCTTAGATTTGCATGCATGAACAACTGTATAATGACTCACAGACTGGTATCTAGTTTACTTCAGAAATCATCTGCCTTTTCCAATGTCACCTGTCACCTTTGTTCAGTCAAAAAATCCTTTTATTAGATCATATTGTCTCTCATATCACAAACAAGCTTTTGCCCTGTTATTGTCTGGTTTACTTTTTTTCTTATATAGCTGGACCAATCTATTCATCTGCTAATGCTGTTATCATCTTTCTGTACCTGATAACAGGCGTCCTGGAGCCCTGACGGCTGGTCTCCCATTTTTCTCTTCTTTCCCCACTTTTCTCCTTGCAGAGGTTACAATGTAGACAGAATCAAACTCTACATGCAGGATGTTTTCTGTCATTAATGTATTAATACAAGATATTTTCTTAGGCCTTTGATACTAGATATTGTCTTTTGTCCCTCATCCATAAGCCTATCTCTGCATCTATTTTCCCACTTCTGTATGGGTGATATAAAACTCATCTTTTGTAGAGAGTAGCATGGAAAACTACTATATAACCTTGTTTTCCTGCTTCTGTAACAGTGACGTAAAACTCATTTTTCTGCAGGGAGTAGCATGGAAAACTACTGCGTAACCTTCAGAACATGTTATTATTTCCAAGTGACTCACTTTTCCCCCTCGTTTTCTAATTCTTCTTTTCTGTACCCTTCCTTTGTCGGTTACGTTTTCCTAACACTTCCCTTAATCCACACCCATTCTAAATATTTCTATGGTAATTTTAGCAGAATGGAGAAGTAGTAAATATTTTTTCAATATTGTTGCTAGCTTCCTCTTTTGTATGCCACAGTCTACATAACAAAGAGTTTTTAGATTTTATCCCCTGTGCAAACGCCCAGACTTTTTTTCCCCAGAACCCATACATTATTTTTCAAGATCTCATCCATAAGGTCAGGGCTCAGCCCACATAACTCTAGGTACATAATTAAGTGCCTAAATTAGGATTTAGGACTTCTTCCTATTTTCAGTGGAAAGAGAGGCTGGAACAGAAAAGAAAACAAGTTATTTGGATAAATGGATTCCAACCTCTAAGGTTACACAGAGCTGATTTTAGTCCATTATTTGAGGATTTTCGTGGTTTAGAATTTTGTTGAAAAAAAAATTAAAATTGTTTGCCATTTTCAGACAATTACTCTGCTGCTGATGTTTTCCAGTTACTGCTAATTTTAATCTGCAGTGAGGCTACATTATGTCGTTCAGAACTGTGAAAACATCACACTGATGTTGCTCATTTGGGCTATTGCATTAGCGCTTGGTTTTGTCTCAGCACTCCCAGCTCCCTCAGCCCCTCCTGGTGCACGGGGTGGCCCAGCCCTGTGATCATCTCTGCGGTCCTGTGCTGCGCTGGCTCTGCCACATCTCCTGTGCTGGGGAGCCCAGCACTGAGCTCAGCACTCCAGACTTGTCCCTCTAGTGCCAAGTGAGGGGTTCACCTCCCTCGACCTGCTGTCAGCGCCGTTCAGAATGAAGCCCAGGGAACTGTTGGCCTTCTTTACCATGAAGGTGCACTGCTGGCTTGTGGTCAGCTGGTTGTTCTCCAGGATCCTCAGGTTCTCTACAGAGCTGCTTTTCAGCTGGTTGGCTCCCGATGTGTGGTGTGTGCTGGTCATGAGCTTGTTCCTCCCCAGATGCAGGACTTCGCATTTCCTCCTGTAGAACCTCATGAGGCTGCTCTCTGCCCAGCTGCTCCGGCTTGTCTGTTGGAACAGGGGCACAACAGCTTGTGTGTCAGCAGCTCCTCCCAGTTGTGCATCACCTGTGGGCTTCAACACACAGCATTTAGTCTTTTCTGCAAGCTGCTGCTTTGAGGCGGGAAAAGCATTCCATGCACTGCACTGCTTTCCTCCTCACTGGTGCCCTCCCAGGAGAAAAGGAAGGATCAGAAAACAGTAACGCTCTTGCAGGAGCACTGCAACAGCTCATAGTTTCTAAGTCTCCATGAGTATTTTAATGTGGTAGACTTACCTATTGCTTGCTTGCCTTTTTTTTTTTTTTTTTTTTTTTTTAAAATATTTTTATTTTTATTTAGATTTTCTATCTATATGCCCTCATGACATAAAGCAGGCAGAGAAATAAAAAGGTATGCCAGATCCATTAGTTCATTAAAAATCCTGTTTCTGTATCAGCCTTATTTTCAAGGTCTTCTCCACTAATCCTTAATGACTAGACTGAAATTGGCCTAATGAATTTTCAGTGAGAATTAAATAACTCACTGCTATTCTTTTCAGACTCTTGTTTGTTTTTATTGTATTAGAGATGAGATACAACAGCTTTTGATTTTATGGAATTACCCATTGCATTTCTGCAGCTAATAGATTTTAAAGATTCACACTACAGTTTCAGGCAGAATTTAGCAAACAATAGTATTTCTGAAAAACCAGTCTTCTTTCTTTTTTCTTTTTTTTAAATGCACATTTGGGAAAAGGAAAAGTGAATCAAACTATGCACTGATGCACAGAGCATATGGTCAATTTTTACTTGGCAACGGGGCAAACAACACAGCTGCTGTCAAAATATGATTTTTCAGATATACTTCTATAGGAGTTGGCCACCAGAGATTACTAAAAAGACTTCAAATTTCTTGGTTTCTATATTTCTATATACATTCAACTTAGTATAGTTTTCTGTTTGTGAACATAATGAGGGTTTTTATTTTGATTTTTAAATCTGTGATAATTTTGAGCAGAACAGAAGCAGTTCCTGTAAAGCAGCTATGGTAATTGATGCAGTAATTGATTTTAGAGTATACTGGACTGGACTAAAAATTAATAAAGGAAATATGATCCACTTTGCAATAGTGTACTGTGGAATCCCAGTTAACAATTTTTTTTGATTCACTTTCCCTTGTTGGTTGTTTGGTCAGTGCACTTGGTTTGTCATAGTTGTTTTTCTAAAACTGAGACATTGTTTGGATTTTGGTTTTCTTGAATTCTCCTATTTAAAACTGTGAATTGTCCATCAGATGAGTTGAGGGTATAAGGAACTGTTTATCAGGTACTTGTCAAGAGTACTTACAATTATTAAGTATGCCAAACAGTTCTAATTTTCAGTGTGGAGGTTGTAGTTACATGCTGCTGAGTGTTGACACTAAAAGTTCAAGTGCTGTGGCTCCAGCCAAGCAGCGAGTGTATGTAATACACAAAGGAAAGCTATGGAAGATAAACAGAGTTACAGGGATAAAGTAAGAGCTGGTATAAATGTGCAAAAATACCACTGAACTGTGTGTCTGATAAAGACTACTCTGTCAGTTATTCTCTTGATGCTAATCATTTTAGTGTGTTGTCTGATTCTCAGTTGCATGATTGAGCCGTTTTCCTTTGCAGTATGAATGTTAGAAATGTCTTTTTTTGTCTTCTAATAGAGAATTGGATTGCAGGACAGCCACCATAGTTTTTCTGTTGCCTGTCATCCAGACACCATCAGACAGTTTCTGCCACAGTGTCTGGCTCCTGTGAAAGAACACCCAAACACCATGTGTGTACAGACTCCAAGGGATGAAGGGATGAATACGCTGCTCAAGGTGCATTTGGGGGTGTGGTGTGTTCAAGATTTTTACAGGATTCCCATATTCCAAATACTGATACTCAAAGGGAAGTAAGGATGTCTGTTTCACTGAATACTCCCTATGTCTCACCAGAGGTAGAGATAAAAGCTGTTAATGTTCATAAAGGATTCAATAAATCCCTTGGAGGTGGTGAACAGTATTCTGCAGATGACTCTAAAGGTTCAGAGACAAGTGGCAAATGATACTAGATGTGTAAGAAGGAGCCAAATGCCTGAAATCTCATAAGGGGTTGTTGTAGATTAATAAATGGCACATCTCATTGTTCTTTGGAACCCAGGTCTCGTACTGGTTGCTGTATAATTAGCTTCTTTTTTAATCTGAGGAAGTGACATAAAGTAATACTGTGCCACATGCAGCAGCTCTTGCCGCTACATTTTGAACTTGCTGTGTATTTTGTATTCAAGTACAGGCAACACATTCCAGGAAAAATAATTGGATCCTTGAAAATGTGAGTACGTAAAAAAGTACAGAGTAAATGCATTTACTTTTGGCAGAAATTCTGGACAGCACAGTACTTGATCCAAGGGAATAAGAAGGCTATTATCATCCATTATCTTTTTCTGCTTAAAGCCAAATTTTCCTGAGTGCATTTCCCCTGTGTGAGTGCTGATACTTTCACCATAAGGATGGATTTGAGGTTCCTTTGCAGTGATTATACTGCATCACCTCATGTTCTCAAATGTAGTATGCACTACTAATCACTCCTGGACCGTATCTTTCATCAGGCAGAGCAATTTCAAGGTGAGAAGTTGTTAGGAGTAAACAAAGAGTTTACAAGGAATGGAAAAAAGGAAAGTGCTATATATTAGAGTTCAGAAAGTTTAGCATAAAAGATAATTGCAAAAGACAAGCAGAGATGGATCTGTTCATGTTGAGCATCATCTCTGAGTCACAGCTTTACAAAATAAAACATCTGTGATTTGCAGCTAACTTTCAACATTGAAAAAATATTTGCTAAAATCAGTATAGCAACTATTACAGTACAGTGTATCAAATTTTACTACCTACTGGTGAATATTGACAGTGTAATACTATTTGTAATGCAAAGCAATGGTGTATCATAGCTGCTCCGATATAATCAGCTCTATGTCTAGCTTTTAATGTTTTTTTCTTTAATGACACATTTTTGTGTAATTCAGAATTTAGAGAAATCAGCATTACAAATGGTCTCAATTTGTTTTTTAAAACATTGCTTAGTAACATGTTTCTACTACTGTTTTATTAGTCTGTGCATATTTAAGTGAGATTAAATGTATGATTACTTAGTGATTGTATGTCAGAATATTTATGTAAATTTGATTTTCCTAGTGCAAAAAGTGCAGGGTGGTGGTAATGGAAATGAATTAATTACATTTTTTGGTTCATCGTGAAGATTTGTATATGAATCACACAAGGCTTCTTCTGGTCTGACTATTTCTGTTGAAAGAGTAGTTTACTATGAACATGAATATAATAGAAAGGTTCCTAATCAAATGTATGAGTTCCCACCTTTGATAACACAGTGTATTTGATAAATTCATAATGGACACATTCCCTGCTGGTGAAGTGCATTGTAGTAGAAATAAATAATAAATAACCAATGGAAATTTAGTTCATATATCACAGTGATCTTGATACATAACCTTATCCATGGGTCTTCACTGTGTATTGGGCTGGAATACATAATGATGTGCTAGAGCAGACTGACGTCTGAGCTGTCAATATTGTTGTCCCCTCTCCTCCTCACACCTGTCACCTCCACCGCTTGCTCGCCAGCCCACTGCATGTGTTACCTCACCGTGGTATCGGGCTGGAGAGAGGTTCTGCAGGAGCAGTGTTTGTATATAATAGGTGGCAGCGTTGGTAGTGGGTGTCTTTGCTCTGGCGTTGTGTAAGCACCACCATCCATGGCGAATGGAAAGGATTACAAATTTAGAAGGGAAAACAGGGACTGAATCTGTGTTTTGCCAGGGATGAGCCTTTGTGTACTGCGACAGGCGTTCAGACCGCATTATCATTGTAGATGTATGACTAACAAAGGAGCTCTGGGACTCTGGCAGAGCTAATTATGCTGAGAACTCGGTGTCCTCACATGTATTCCTGCCAGAATTTAAAGGTGTAGCTGCATATTGTGTGGCTCGTTCTCACCCAGGACTACTAGAAGCTTTCTTGGTGTGATTTCTTGGCATGAGCTTCTTCCAACAACCGCTGCCCCTACCTGAGCTGAACTCAGAGCCACAACATACACAGATACACAGGTCTTGCTGGCATTATTTGTTGCTGGAGGTTGCATATCAGACCTTATCTGTGATTTCCAGTTCATTTCTCAACCTTTCCCGTCAAGGTGAATGGAAGAAATCATGAACTGCTCCTCCTCAACCGGCACATAGGAACCTGACACAAATCTCATCATTTCAATTGAGTTAACTGACTTGGTTCCATTTCCTTTAGGTTTGGGTTTCATTTGTTTACAGCCGTCCTGATTCTGACATGCTTGTGTCCAGCTGGGAAGGGAGTGGGAAAAAAAATAACCAAAACTGTGCGAGGAAAATGACTGGGGCTTTTGACCATTTGCATGCTGTGTTTTAAACAAATAACAACAAGCTTTTCAGTACTGGCCTTTCAAATGTTGTAGTTCTCTCTTCAGATTTCTCTTTGCCTATGGAATAACTTGATATCTTGTTTTAATATTTCATGCTTCACTTAAATCATGGTTTATGGAGAGCTCAGTAATAAGCCCAAAACAGTGTGTCTTCATTAGATTGTGGTGTGGCAGTTGTCATCTCAGATCACAGAAAGAATTGGTATTTACCATTTTCAATTTTTTAAATGGGAGATAAACAGACAGACATACAAGATTTGTACTACATCCATAAGTGAATTTGGCAATGATAAAATACATTGTGATTAAACAGTTTGCAGTTACCATTGTCATGGTGACTTTTGCTGCTTTACTAATTCAAATCTAGCAGTAGATAAAGGATATGACAACTCTAAGAGTTGGAGGAGAACAAAAAAGCTCAAAAATATTTCACTGAAAAGTAGTTAAATGAAAAAACATACTCTCCTGAATTCTCTTTTCAGAATGCAAAATGGAAGTACCAGCCAACACTGGATTCAAAAGGGATGTGTTCATGTTTTCATTACTTGTGCCATAAAAATTACTGCAGTACTCCATTTTAATAATGTAGAAAAGCAGTCATTTTACTTTATATGCACAGTTAGAGAGATGCGTTAAAAGCCCAGTCCCAGTGGAAGCAAAACTTAGAGTAATCATCAGCAAAGCTTCTCTATGCTGAGTCTGCATGATCAAGCAATTAACAGTGAAGCAGAATTCTTGCAATATTTTTAAAGAGTGCAATATTTAAAAGTGTGCAATACCAAACTTTTGTCTTAAGATTCTTGTTCTGATTTAACTGAGGAGTGAGGGGAAGCTGGAATACAAACGTGAGTATTGTCTCCTCAAAATACATACGATGTAATGACTTTTGCATGACAGAGGTTAGACTATTAGGAGCTCTAAGACAAGTGATAGTGTTATTATTAAAAAGAATTTTGGAAGTCTGTCAGAAGCATTGATATATGATACATTAAAGTAATAACAGAAGCTGATTCAGAATGCAGCTGAACTTGAGAACACATCGCTGACTGAATGTTTATCAGTTACCTGGTTGAGTGCAGTCACAGGCGTGAATAATACAAAAACTGCACTAAAAATACTGATAAAACTGCTGGGAAAACAAAATCGTCACTCCTTTTCCTAGAAAAAAAAAAAAGTAATTTCTGTCTTCTAAGCTTGTTTGTATGTCACTTATGACAAAGAAAAGCAAATTTTGCCATCTAATGAAGATTGCACCAAATATGCTTTAATTTTCTCTAGACTATGATTTTTTTTTAATTATTATTATTATTATTATTTTTTACAGATATTAACAACTTCAGAAACTCTAGTAGGCAAAGCATTTGACAGGATACTGAAAGCAGTTTTACTGGCAGGTGAGTGTGGTGTGGGGCAGTGCTGGTGCTGTGGCACAGGCTGATTAAAAACAGAATATCCTGAGCTGGAAGGGAGCTGGTATCTTATGGTGATGTTTAATTGCACTTAACCCAGTTGATTGCAGCAGAATTCATTGTCTTTATATATGACTTAATGTCCCTAAAAACATTGCATAGAGCTAATGATGTACTTATGACTAAATCCTAAAGGAGTTCTTTACTTGTGATTAAAGTCATTTATCGGTCAGTTCATTATTTTGGAATGTGTTATATTACTCAGCTAAGTAGTTGAAATACTGTAATTATGTAAGACATCTACAAAAATGCATTGAGTTTAACTAGTGAGGTATGCACGTCCTTTTGCCAATTTGACATCATAATAACTCACTAAACCAGAGAAATGTGCTCAGGTAATGTTACTCAGGTAAGCTTAAAATCTGCAGTCATAAGGATCTCGAATAAGCATGAATTTTTCTGGTCTTATCCTCTTATGTCAATCACGCTTTTATGAAACCTGGCAGTCTTGAATATTTTTCTTGTTTATCCATTTTTATTATTAGTAATCTATTATGTTAAGTGAATATATATATATTTAAATAAAGCCTTTCTTCATCAGTGAGGATGGCAGCCTGGTTCTTAACTCCAAGCTTGCAGAATACAGCTATAAATCATCTTACCCAGTTTCTCTTTGTAGAATTGTGTATAGAGAATGATATTGGGTTGTAGTTGTGTGACATTTTGTTGTAGATGGATTTAATTGAAGAGGAATGTTATTAATTATTGACCAAAGATAACTTCAGGGTCTCTTTGTGCAGGTGAACACATTTAAATTATGATGAGGTTGTTCAGTGCCATGAAATACAGGTTGTGGTGAGTTGGAACATGGGAAACAGGGAAAGAGAGGAAAAAGAAAGCAGAATACAGAGAGGGAGAGAAAGAACATGACATAAGAAAAAGAAAAGGCAAAAAGGTAACAGGAAGCAAAGACCAAAATAAGAAAAGTAGACATCTAGTTGGGTGGGAAAATGAAGAGAGTGAGCAAAAGTTGTTTGGAAGTGAGTAATGGAAAATCTGTGAGAAAACTGCTGTAAAAGAATGAAAGTAAGGGAGTAGAAGAACAAAAGTCAGTTAGAATAAAAGGTTGAGAATAGGATTTTTTTTTTTTTCTTCCTGTTTCCTTTTCTGTTTTCATGCCTATCTTCTAAGGCTTCCTCATACTATGTTGTGATGTCATATTTTTTTTTTTTTTTTTCTCTTTTTTATGTTCTGTCTTCTAAGAACACTCAAAGCCATGTTTGATCAAGGCAGATAGCTGGCAGCAGCTTTTTCACTGCACAATCAAGCTAGGAAAGCAGATGATTTTTGAACTCACTTTATTCCAGTTTGAAGACTGCATATCTTCATAACATAGAAAAAGCTAGCATCGTCTGTCTGCTAAATCAAGAAGAAATAGAATCCCCTTTTCACTGGAGAAAAAAAAAAAAAAAAAGGTAATGTATATTTTACTCTTTATGTTGCTGACTTAGACTTAAAACAGAAAAGGTTTTAATTGAAAACAGTTGTATGAGGAATTGATATTGCCTGCTCTGTTTCTGTGGTAAATGTAATACCTGCATTAAAAGTTCTTTCTAATCCCAGTGATTACCTATATGAAGCTATAAATGATAGTTCAGCAGAGAGACCTGCTCTAATGCCTTCTGGACCAGAAGAATTATGTAAATGTAGGGAAGGATCTACCTGACTGTGGGAGAGACCTGAGGAAATTGTAAGGCTACTCTAGTTTTGAGGTTGCAAGACAAAAAAATGCTCAAAAGGGCATCTTTGTTTCCAGACCATAGCACATATCCTGGCTGCATTAGGAGAAGGGTTGCCAGCAGGTCGAGGGCGGTGATTCTTTCTGTCTGCCCAGCACTGGTGAGGCTTCACCTGGAGTGCTGGGTTCAGTTTCAGACCCCCTGGTATAAGAAAGACATGGACATGCTGGAGAGAATCAGTCCAACATAAGGCCACCAAGCTGGCCTGGAGCCCTCTGCTGTGAGGAGAGGCAGTTGGGCTGGGGCTGCTCAGCCTGGTGAGGAGGTGCCTTGGATCTGGGAGAACTCACCCATGGCCACCCGGACCCTCAGGGAGCTGCAAGAGGATGGAGCTGGGCCCTGCTCAGGGGAGCCCAGCACCAAGGGCAGAGGTCCTGGGCACAAACCGGAGCCGGATGGGTACCACAGGGTGGTGGGGTCTCCTTGGGGTCCTTCAGAAGCTGCTGGGATGTGGCCCTTGGCCCTGCTCTGGGTGGCACTGCTGGGGCAGAGGGACTTGGAGGTGCCTCCAGCTGCAGCCCTGCTCTGGTTCTGTTATTCCTAGGTATGAACGTGTTGTCTGCTGTGGCTTTAAGGAAAAAGCATTAAATGTTTTACTGATAATTCAAATCAAAACTTAATTAAGAAACAGATGATGAGCCTGACCTTGAATCAGTTCTTAATTACAGTGTACTTTGGTTCTGTCTCAATGCACTGTTGTGTACTTACTGAAGAGGCATGCTTGGAGCAGTTAAAGTAGTGACGGTGAAAGTCATTGTTTTTCCTTGTTTGATCTGAATGGGTCTTTGCATATTAGACAACTGAATTGGAGGATTTTTTTCAATATTCCTTCAGAATTGTTTTAGCAAACCAAAATTAACAGTGAAATACGTATGAGAAATGCAAGCTGCTGTCAATATGTGAGGAGTCTTTAAGCACTTTTTTTCCATAGCACTAACCCTCAGGCTGCAATATTTATAATAAATCAACCCAACCTCAAAATTTAAGTCATAATTGACTGGAAATCAGTTGATGTGAAACTACATGGCCCAAGGGACTTTCAGATGGATATATCCCTTATAAATTCTATGTATTCACATGAGAGTTTCCACAAGGTTGCTACTGCCTTTCAGTCAATATTATTATTTTCTCTAGAGTGTTTTCTTACTGAAATTAATTAGGATAACCTAAATGTAATGCATTCTGAATAAATGATTGCTTAAAAATGACTATGATTTTGAACAGACTCTTTTCCTTTTATTACTATTCCTAAATATTTGTAGGGATATAATTCACAGTTTTTTGGTAAATGATTTCACTAGATATGGTTCATATAAAATAATTCCCATGGAAAAAACCTTGTTATTCATTAAGCATTGGAGTTTTAATGCTTTATTGAATCTCTGATGTTGCAATAGTGTGCCATATATTTACAAATTGGCAGAGAAAAGATACTCTTTGATTTCTTTCATCCTAGAAACTTGAGCAATGTTTTAAAGTAGGCTAGCTGCCGTGAAGTCACATACTATGCAGTCATAAGAACTTGACTTCTTAGAACTTACTAAAATATACTAGCATTTCAGTATTATCAATTGAGTGCTTTTTGGCATTGAAAAAAATATGCTTTCAGCCCACAGACTGAAATAATCTGTGATCAACACTATGCTTCCTTCTAAACAAAATATCATAGTCAAATAAATAAAAATCTGGATTTATTTATATTGCTGTTTAATCAGTTATTGCTTTCATAGTGGTTAAAACACTTTGTGAAATGACTAGTGGACATGCTACAGATGGAGGCTAACTGATTATCTTGGTTGGATATTTTGTCCTCAGACCTTCAGGGAAAAAATTAGCAAAAACCAGTTATGAGAAATAATGTCAGCCAGAACCACCAGCTCCCTTTCCGTGGGGCTGCTCTCCAGCCTCTCGGCCCCCAGTCTGTACGTGCAGCCAGGGCTGCCCCATCCTGGGTGCAGAATCATGAACTGTTTAATGCTTCCATTAAAGTTACTTACCGATACTTTAAAAGCTGATGAGAATGTAAGACTGTGGAGGGGATTGAGGACAATTTATTCCTGTGTTGTTAAATAAGTCAGCTATAAATCTGCTCACTTTACACCTGATTACTATGCTGTGCACTCTGACTAAAGTGTGCTTATTTAACCATACCTGTTTTCTAGATGAGAGAATGACTCACTTATATTGAGATTTGGCTGTTTCAAACTAATCACAAATGTCAGTGCACTGGAAAAATACATGGGTTATGTGCATTTACAGTATGTATTTCTTGGCTCTTTTGAGTATCATATGCTAGAAAAAGTACTGACGATAGCTTAAAGCTCCAAATAGGATTTGTGTATCCCCCCTGCCACTTCTGCCACAGCTTACAAGGTGCCTTCTGTGCCCAGAAACCATGGCAAAGGCATCAGTACCTGGAGCATCAAAACAAGATGCCTGCTTTTTAAACTCCTGTTGTGGTCAGCTGTGTATGTGCACTGGCATTTTGAGAATTTGGTCCCTTTTGGAGTGTAAATGCAGGATTCAGGACCTAATGGGGTAGTTGGATTTACTGCCCTGTGCACCTAATTCTTTTCAAGCTCTACATGATGCCCAGTTTTTGCACTAACTGAATAGGACATATTTCAGATTTCTACTGCAATTCGGATGGCCCAGTGGGGACTTCTGGGCTTGGATTACATCTGTCCTTTCCAGCGCCTCAGCACATAGTTTAAGGGATTCGAGCTGGCATGGGCTCAGCCTGCTGCCAGGTCGGCTGCTGTGAAATACACAGTGCTGATCTCCAGCCAGAGCAGGGGGAGTTTGTGTTCTCAGGTATGGCTCTAGTACCAATAACAACATCAATGAGCCTGTAATGAAAACTCAGCCTCCCAGGGGTAAGACAAACATGAGTCCAGAGATTCAGTGTTTGCAAATAATCTAGTGTTCTTCTCAAGCATTTTTTTTCTTTTCTCTTTCTGAGTTTGAGTCTCAAAATTTGCAGATCAGAGACTGATCTTGTTACTGTATTTTAAAAGTTGTTTTCTAAGTGGGATTTGATCATGTTTGGGAGGTTCTCCTCCACAGTCTCATTAAAATATTCATGAGTTCTTGAGTAGAATCATTAAGAAAATGCTTGTAGCATAGCTCTGCATATCCATTATTGTTGCATCTTTTATTATTCAACGACTTTCTGAATATGTTTATTTTTTTTTTTAGCTCTGTAAATTAACAATTTTATATTGCTGGGGAAGATCAAATTGCAGTATCAAAGAGGAGAGCTTCATTTTCAGTGTACTGAAAATTCTAGGAGATATTTATACCTTTGTTGCCTTGTTTTGCTTGGAATTACAGTATCTGTAATTTGTTAGTAAAAGTAGAGCTTTCAAAGCCTGCTGGGCTTTCCTGTTTCAGAGCTCACCAAATTTGAGAAGCAAAATCTCCCTGCTTCAACAAGTACAGAACTGAGCCCAAAAAGAATTATGACAAAGAAGGTGTAATTTTAAAACCTAAGATTTAAATTTTGTAATTTATTAGCTTTCTAATGCATGTAAACAAAAGTATTCTGCTTTGAATAAAACATAAAAGTAAAAGCAATCCCTCACTAATACCATATTATGGAAAATGATCGAGGTATGCTAAATTCTAGATGTTGTGACGTAGATACACAAGCAAGTTGGACCAAGCAAGCTTGTAAGTGAGAAAGAGATTTCTCACCTGGGACTGCTGTTGAAAATCCTCATGATGATCCTTCCAAGATTTATGCACAGAAATGTGCTGCACCATGGAGTAGGACTGGGGAGTCTTTAGGATTGCTTGTATGTGAGAGGTAACAAGTACTTAGGGCTTCTTACAATTGGGGATGAGCTTAGTACAGTCTTGAAACTGAAAGATCTGGTGTTATTTTATACTCATCTTTGCTATAAGGAGTTTTTACTAGGATTCTTGAATGGCATTTAGCACATTCTGTCATGGCCCGCACTTTCTGCAGGTATCATAGGATCTAAAATGGCACTCATATTGCATACATTTTTAAGGTGCTTTATGCATGATGTAAATTGATTTGGTGAATACACTAGTGGCCTTATTTTCCTGTTTCACTGGGTTTATGGGCTTCCAGTGAAGTAAGGATGCTGGATGCTTGTTTTTTTATTCTGTACTTTCATTTCCAACGCGACATAGCCGTGCTTGCTGCCGAGATGAGCTCGGTGCATGGGACCCCATGCGGACACTGATGTGCAACTGCTCAGGGCAGGACAAATAGCTGTGAGTGTCAGTGGAGGCAGCTATCCTATCCCTTATTGCTGTAGGGTTCCTGTGCATGGCTCACTTAAACATCTTAAAACATTGCCCAGACCACTGAAGTACATTTTGTAGCTATTGAGTGTCATGCTGTGCTCCGCAGTGTCTCTCAAGCCCCATGTGAGCTGGCAGGCTTCTAAAGTCCCTGTAAAAACAGGAAATAACAAAATGATGGGCTCTGTATGCTCAGCTGGCTGGGCACTTTTAGGAACTCATGCATCACAAGGAGTTTGGTTTGATTTTGTTGTGTTTCAGGGAACTGGGGAGCCTGTCTTTGTTCCTCCTGAGTAACCTAATGGGCAGACTTGAAATGACTTACCTGAGTAGCCCGGGTCAGCTCCAGCAGAGTGCCTGTCCAACTGGGAGGTGCATGTCTCCAGGGATGGGGACTGCACAACCCCTCCAGGGAACTGGCACCAGTCTTTGGCCACCCTCACAGTAAAAAGGCTTTTTCACATTAAAGTAAGAACGGAAAAACAGAAATATACTGACTAACCCTGTCAGTTTACATCCAGAAGTGGAAAGAATAATCAGTTGAAGTTGTTTAACTATTGGCCTTCCATTTTGTGCTCAGGTCTTTGCTTTAAGTAGGTGTTTTTCTGTCTCCAAGTGTCAAGAGTGTTTACACCCAGCAGCTCTTCATAGTGGAGGGATGGGGAGCATAGCGTGATGGACTGATTAAAGAGAATAAAGTAATTCCTCTGCAGGTTGCTGCTGAAATACAACTCAAGTCCTTTTAGGTTTTGTAAATGCAAGTGAAAATATGATTCTATATTATATGGCTGTACATATTCTCTAAGGGTGCTGATCTGAAAAAAATAGTGAATTTGTGAATATTAACTTCTTCGGTGATAAACAGGAGAGTGAAAATAGCACAATCTTACATTCATGTTTCAGCTAGCATTTTGCTCACTGAAGGACACACCTGCTGAACACATTCAGTAGTTCACAGCTGTGCTGGGGAGAGAAGGGCCTTGAGCCCAGAAGAGTCATCTGTAGGGAATACAAATATATTTATCATCATATACATCACTCGTATTTTTGTTCTCAATGTTCATAATTCTGGAAGTTTTAATTCAGTTTCGGTTTTAAATGTCTTCAGTACGTTTTTGCATCTTGTTTAAAATTCTAGTTAGAGTTTACTCTACTGGGGAACTGACTTAATGGAGACAGCTCCCGGAAACCTGATGCAGTGTGTGCTGTGCTGTTTGCAGGTGAAGCCACGCTGCCTTGTACCTGCAGTGATTTCTGGCTCGCATGCAGCACAGGGCAGAAAACGGAAGCCCTGCAGTCACAAACGTTTGGCAGGCTGCTTCATAGGGTCAGGACAATCTGTGGATCAGCAGCATATAGCCTCAGAGAAGACCTGACTCCTGTTTTTTCAGCTGGTAAGAACATCCCTAACCTCCATTTCCTAATGCACAATATTAGGCAGTACACTACCTGAGCAAGGGTGCTAGTCCTTGATTTACGTAGCTGCTTCTTGTGCTGCATCTGCCTGCTTTCCTTACAGCTCCCTTCCCTCCCTCGGTGACAGTGACAGGAAGCATTGCTTCACTGCTTCCCTTTCCACAGCACCAGTCCACCTTCCTTTGTGGAACTCACAGTACACTTGCTGGAGGTCCAGGGGCAACATCTTGGGAGCTCTTTTGACAGTAGGCATGCAGCCATCCCCATATCACCATGCCTCTGCAGGACCAGTCAGTAGTGGCATTACTTCTGATACAGTTCAGGAAGGCTCACAGTGGGGATGAAGGTTACCTGTCAAAGCCTTGTGATCGAGGGTCTTTAAAGTCAGTTATAGTTCTTGGGACTTGTTTTATAGACCTGCAGGAAGCTGACTGTGTGAAGAACACAAGCCTATATTCATCTTTTGGCAATATTATATTAAATTTGTAACAATCTTCTTTGAAATTATTTTGAGGTTTATAAAGATTTGATTTTTTTTAATTATCTTCAGAAATTTCAATATTCAAACTGGGAAAATAAATAGAATAACATTTTCTTATTTTGTTCCACAATTGAACACAGAAAGTATCAGACATCTCTCAGGAGAGCTGGGTTTTATGCTAATTCTGGCCTGATTTTTCAGCTCCCATATACTGCTGTAACTGTCTGAGTTTAAACAACTAATGGGGTTACTGGATGAATCCAGATAAATTCTTTAAAAATGTTGAGGTTCAGTAATCATCATGCATAGGGTAAATCAGTTCTGAATGACCTTCTAGTTTCCATTCTGTCTTTATTCAGAGAATATCTTCAAAATCGTGGGAAAATGCCCCACAGTCTTAACACTGGGCATCTTGTTCTTTCCTATACCTTTATTTTTCTCTGATTTCTCCTCAGTGCCAAAAAATATATGGTTTATAGATCTTACAAAACAGAACCTGTCAGATCTTTTAGGTCAGAATACAGAATCTGCTTCTGTGTTGGGAACTGGTCCTCTGGTTAGACATGGCATCAGAACCTGGGAAGCAGTTGACAAAAATAACTGTTTATTACTAGGACTAAGTGATGATGAATGGTTTTACAGGAGACCAGTGTATTTGTTTTGTTTCTTGTTGGTGTAACACAAGTTATTACACTCTTAATTCAGCCTTTCCTTGTCTGAAAAATAACCTTATTGAGAAAGAGTAGGTCCCCTGTTACATAAATACTCTGACTGGAAACGGAAGAAAGTATATTTTTTATGAAATAATGCATTTCCTTTAGCTCAACCAGTAGAGCTTTGTTATCATTGTCCACCTTAGTTTGTTAGTTTGCGCAAATATATGAGATACCAAACCTCAGATTATGCCACATGGTTTCTGTTTTTCATTATGTGATATGTGAGAATCTGTTTTTTGAGCCAATTATTCTGGATAATTATAGACACTTGAGCAATTCCCAGCATCTCCAAAGCAAGCTGTTGATGCCGTTACTTATCTGGAGTAGGATCAGCCCAACCTGTACCTGGGGGAGCTGGCTGAGAGGAAGCCCCAACATCTCTTCTCATTGCATTGCTTCCCAATCTGATGACCGCTTTGGCATTGCACAGTGGTTTATAAAAATAACTTAAAAACAAAAATCCAATGACTGGAAATTTAAGTTTGCTTAGAAAAATCTGAAACTAAAAGCCATCATAAACTGAAGTGAACATTTTCTTTCTCAAGTACGTACCACCTAGTGAAAGGTAGTGGGAAAGTACAACCAATTTCTTCTGAAGTCTGCAGTATTCCTTCTTTGCAATGCTTTTGAGCCCATGAACACACTGTCCTTTTGATGAAATCATACTTCAATTAAATATTTCCATTATATGTATAAAAAAATCTATACAAAAAATCCTTCTATAAGAGGAAAAATTTCATTGTCTTCCTGTATCCTTTCTTACTACCTTTCTGACCCCTTATAATAGAAACTCAGTCATCCTTTACATCACAAGGTTAATAGACCTTTTTACTGTCACTCAAAGTTAGTTAGCAGCCCTTTCTTTATTCAGTGCTCTGGAAAACATTTCAAAAGCACACGCACAATTGGTTACCCTTTGGGGGAAAAGTTAGAGGATATGAGTATGTTATGAACTGTGATTTTTAGGGACTCCCAGCACACAGGTATCACAAAAACAGTGCCTAGAGCTGGCACATTCATTCTCAGCCCGTATGACTTCTAATATCCTTTCAAATTTGTTAAGGCTGTGGAAAAGAAATATCTACTGTTTTCTTCCAACATTCTAACAGAATATGTGAAATCTGCCAAACCTGCCTTATCACCTGTATTTCTTCTACAGTATTATTATTATTATCTTCAGTTTTACCCCAGACTCTTTTCTCCTTTTTTATTTATTTTTTAAAATTTATTTTTTATTATTATTATTTTTTTTTTTCCCTGATTTTCTGACCTTTTCCAAAGCTTCAGGTCAGAACTGAAGAATTCCTAAGGAAGTCTTAGGAAGGAAAATTTCTATACTCTAAGCAATAGCAGTCTTCTGTAATGGGGGAACCTTAAATTTCTCTGTAGCCCTTCCTTCCTCATTCAGGCTGGTGAAAGGCTGCCACCTTCCTGCAGAGCTGCTCCTGTCCCTGGGACTCCTCTGGGAAAGTTCAGGACGTTTCTGCTCCTGTTCTTATTTGGAGTACTACTACTGTGGTGCATGAAAGCCATATCCCTCCTTAAAGTAAGGTCCCTTAAAGTCTTTGTAATGTATGTGCAGAATTGGCAGGATTCCTGTTTTAAAAAATAAATAAATAAATAAATAATTATCTTTGTTGTAGCATGCAGTAAGGTTTGTCCTGTGCTTTGTCCAATTTCTTTGGATATCATTTATGATAACATTTATGCTTGTGGTTTCAGGGTAAAGCAGCACTGGCTTCCTTGCCAAAATAGCATCTCTCCAAGAAACAGGTCAGTGCTAGGAAGGTGATAATTTTGTTGGTATAGATAAAAGCAGTCACAACCAGCAAATACAATTCTTAGTCCTCTAGAGGCAGAAATGGGTTCCGAATCTTACTATCTTCACTCTGCAGGACTCAGTTTCATCCTAACCCCTGAGGCTTCTCATTCAGCCTTCCTTGAAGGTTAGTGGGAGAGAAAATGATGAGGAAGTAACTATGAAAAGAGAAATGAAGGGCCAAGACAACCCACTGCAGAATTCTTGAGACTATACAGCAGGCAGTGCAATGTGCAAACAGTACTACAAATGGCTCTTGTGGTCATTAATTTTATTACTATTGGAAAAAGTTCTACATATACAGCTGATTTTTTTTGCTGCTTCCAGTTGGGTTCATAGCAGGGTCAGTCCTTGCCTTTTTCCATTTTTTTTTTTTTTTTTTTTTTTTTTTTTTTTTTTTCCTGCCATCAGAAAGGGATAATTGTTTCTTTCCAGCTGTTTGGATTCTCCAGTTAACTCTCTCAGTGCTGTTTTCCACAGCAGTGTGGTGTTACTGTCCAGCTCCTGACAGATGCACAGCATTTCCTCTTTTCCAACATGATGAATACATTTAGCACTGTCTAAAATAGGGGTGATTATAGAGCACAATGTTACATTTACTGGATTTGTTCCATGATTAGGTATGACCACACTCATACAGCTGCAGTACGGGTGTTCTACTGCCAGTAGAGCTGCACAGCAAAATTAAAAGCATTCATATCATGCTGTTCCATGAATTATATTCATAGCCTGCTGTGTTCTCTATTAGAAAGCAAACAGTTACTGAGAGGAGGTGTACTGAAGAATAGCTTCCCTGCTAGCTGTCTGTCTCCTCCTATCAATTCATTGAGCCAGTGGCTGCTCAATAAAAGTGACATTGTGGAGTGTCTTGTCTCCAGAGAGCCATTATGCCACAGCTAGCAGAATGTCTTACTCTCCACACTCCCCAGAACTGAGCTTCTCTCCACTTTGGGAGCTGCAGATTTTGCTACCACCTCTCTGTAGTGCCATCCTCTAGAGAAATAACACCTTCCTGGTGTAACAGACCCTTCTCCTCCTGGTATACATTGCAGCTTGCCTCTTCCTTAGTGTCTCTTCCTTCTCAGCATTGCCTTCCTGGAATTATTATCATCTTACAACTGCTTCTTTTTCTTCTAGCTGATCCCACTTTGGACATTTCCTGAAGGACAGCACATAATCATCTCTGGCAGCGTGCGTACAGAGCAACCCGGACAGATTCATTCTCATCTCAGCCATCTTGTCTATTGCCAGCCTCACTGAAGTGCTGGCACTATTTTCATTTTTCTTTGGCATGCTGTGTATAGGTTTCTGAATGTGTCAGGGAAAGACACACACGTCATGATTATACCTCACCCAGTGGACACTTTGGGGCTTACTCACTTTCAGCTCCATTTGTCCCTTACTAATTCTGCAGTTCTCCAGAAACACTCAGTTCTCTGCAGTCTCAATCTGCTGTCTACATTTACAGCACAGAAGCAAAAAAGAAAAGTTGGAGATCTGGCAGTGGGCAGTGCTTAGAACTAGCACATCTGCTCAGAGAGGGTGCTACCTCTCGCAGGGACAGGTGGTGATCTGCTACTGCGAGCAGCAGCAATTCCCTGGTTTTGAAATGAGCATCCACACAGCAAATTTCTGTTTCACTTCAGTTAGAGCTGTTGCAGGCTAACCCATAATGAGCACATAAGTTAAATCATATTTTTAGGTTTAATGGAATTATTCCTGATTTACGCTGCTCTAATTGCTCCAATTCAGAAAGCACCCTTCTCCTACAGCACAGCAATACAGCTGCAGCGGAAATGGATTAAGTATGAGAGTATCTGCCTTTTCTTAGAAGCCGGCATGGACTGAGTTCATCTGGGGCAAACAACCAGATGAAATAATTAGCTGCATTTAACCATCTTGTATCTGAAAGTGTTGTCTGAATCCAGTAGACCAATAATGGTCATTTAGTTTGACATCTTTTTAAAAGTCTGTTAAAAAGTCTAGGGAAAAAAAAAATCTATCAAATGCTATTGAGGAATAAATTACAAAGACATTTATGGAATTTTATATACTTTTATGCCTGGCATAGAGGCTATACTACCTTCTGAAATGAAATATTTGTACAGCTGCTATAATAACCTTGTCTCTCATGAGTGAGAAAAGGAAGCAAAACCGTAAGTTAAAGCTTAGCTTAGTGCAAGGTATGAAAATAAAATGACTCATACACTAAATAGGATAAATTTTTAAAAACCTATTTGTTGATTGTATTTTATGAATGGTGAATATTTGATTCACTTCACAAGCATTCCTGAATTGCTACATGCAGCGTGTCTCTTAGAAATCTGTTCATAGACTGTCGAGTAGTGCTGACTTGTTAAAGAGACATTGGTGTGCAGTGATGTTTGAAATGAGGACAGAGAGATTTCCGTGCCTTATATATTTTCTGTTTGTGATCATTCTTTAGCACAGAAGAGGATTCTCACCAAGATGCATATTGGGAAGGACAGTATTGTGTTAGGAACTTCCCATAATCCAGGAGTCCAGAGACAGAGAATGAAGTGAATAGGTAGGAAGGTTCTCAGTCTACAAATGCATGCCTTCCTTGGTGGATTCCAAACCAAGGACAGAGCAGCGGAGAAACATGTCTTTTCCTTTGTCTTGGTTTCTGCAAGGTCGCTACCTGTGGCTTTCTTGGCACTGCTATATGTTCCATTCTAGCACTGTTTCTTTAGAAAACCTGAGGGTAGAAGGCGGGTTGTGATGACACTGTCTGCCTTCTGCTTGCTCACCTGTCCTCACCACCTCCAGAATCTGAGCCTGTTCAGAGATTTCAGTGAAATTTGAGACTGAAATCGAAATCAGAAAGGTAGTGTTCCTGTAAGTTCTGAAATGCTGCGATATAAGTTTGTCCTTTAGATGAGAACAGAATCCAGTGCAGATTCATGTGCCCTGGCCATAAGAGAATGTTGGAGCTCAGCCCCTGCTGGATGTGCCAGTTGGGTACCGCAAGGCACAGCTCCATGGGAAATCGGGCTGCTCTCACTGGCACTCACAGAGCTGCTTGCTCCTTACCACAGCTGCATTTTCTCTTTAGTTTTAAGATTGAAACTGATCTTTCTGTACTTTTTTCATTTTATTGGAATTTATCAGTCACACTAAAACTGCTTGAATTCATTGCTCGTAAGACCTTCAGGTTATAACTACGAAATGACCAGAGAGGAAAGAACATTTCACTGAATTGTAACTTACAGTAAAAGCTGCCACAGGGAATAGCAAGGTGCAGTTCATATAATTAAATACATTCTGTGGGAAGAGAAGCTGAAGTGAGTAATACATCACCTGCTTTGAATGGATATGGGGATAAGTAAAAGTGACTTTCTTCTTAAAAACATTGATGAGCATTTCATTCCAAATACAAAGGGAATGCATGGAATGAACTTCTCATACCAAAGTGTCTAAAAACGTAGAGAGGCAGAGAAGCTGTATGTGCACAGCTCATAAAGCAAGGTCAGTAAAGAAGTGTGCAAAGAAGATTGTACTAAGGGAACTTTCAGAAAATTTGTGGTTGAAATCTGCAGTCAGAGCTAGTGGACATCCAGTGTAGGTATAATGGCTTGGGATACAGGAGCAAAAATTCCTAAAGTAGGAAAATTGCATTTTCCAAGTATTATTAACATTCTTTCTAAATACCTCACCGTGACGTGGCAAGAGCAAATGAAGACAACACAGGAAATGGAAGCTTGGAATTTAAAAATGAAAGTAATTGATCATGTGTCAGGAAGCACTAAGACATGCCAGAGTGAATGAAGCCTATTTTCTGCAGTTTAACATCTAGGTTAATTGATTGACTTTGATAGCCAGGAGAGCATGAATCCCAGCCAATGCTTTTTCTTATGGTTGGGATATTTACAAAGTCTCTGCTTTGTGTTCATGAGTGTCCTGTGAAGAATGGGCTCCACTGCATCCTGTCTCCTGGCTGGGGAGCCTACTGGAATCTATCTCCTCTGATCAGCTGCTCATTTTCATAAACATTGTGGGAAGTTTTGACACCGTCAGACTGAGATGAAAATGATCATTTTGTCCAAAGGAACTGAGGAATTAGGAGTGGGAGAGAGACATGCACATACCCACACTCAGACAAGGTGGTTGCATGTTTCCTGAGGAAGCCAGACTGGAAAATAGGGGTCCAAACAAAGGTGAATGAT
Organism: Nettapus auritus; assembly: GCA_011076525.1. NCBI lineage: Eukaryota > Metazoa > Chordata > Aves > Anseriformes > Anatidae > Nettapus > Nettapus auritus. The sequence continues at coordinate 24,960,015 of CM021773.1, forward strand.
GCTTCTTTCTCTTATCTCTTGTGACTGTTCTTCTGATCTGGCTCATGCTGTTAATCTCAAGATTTAGAACACTGTCCTCAATTTAAAGTTGACTTGTGGGGGCAGAGGTGACTGTGATTTGTAAATAGAAGGAAATGAGCCCTGGCCTTTAGCTGGCACAGCACAGATTAACAATCAATAGTCCAGCAGGACAGATAAATCACAAAAGCCAACTCAAATCCTGTACAGTTAGAGGCCAGATGGATGGTCCAGATCCAGGACTGCACCCCGTGTGGAAGGCAGGATGGATGCCACTCTTCTGCAAATTTGTGACATGGGGGTTGGCAGTCAGTCCTGGTAGATAGTGTGGGGTCCTCGACACAGAGGCAGCCACAATGTGAAGGGGAGAATGGAAGGGCAGCGGCTCCTGGTCAGGCTGCATAGAAATGGTGAAGACTGTATGGCTGTATGTGATGCATTGGGGTGGCTTGAAGACCTGGCTCGTCTTGGGACATCGGCCTTCCCAGTGCCATGGCAGGGCAGCTTGGGAATGGGAGGGGAAGAAGGGGTTATTCAGAGATTGTCCTTAGCTCTGATCCCTGCATTGTGGACTCGTGGTAGAGCTGGGGCTGTGCCTTTGTGTTTGCTGCTGGTCTTGCTGGGGGCTCAGCACCCCTGAGAGTTGCTGCCTCTGGCCCTGTGCTGCCCTGATGGAGGGAAGAGGCCTGAATCACGCTGGTTTAGGTGGGTAGAACTGGGCAAGGATCTGTTGTTAATAACAGGTTTCTAACCAAGTGGATTTGTAATGTTACACAGATTAGTACGTAACTGGAGCAGCCTTACAATATAATCCTTAATCAGAAAATATTTGTCCTTCATCCCTGTTGAGCATTTGAATGCAAAGTGGTGCTGAAAAGAAAGGAGAGGCAGAGTTCTCCAAGAAGACTGCATTGAACTTACCTGTCTGCTTGACATCTGAATGCTGAAAATTTTGTCAGCTTGTAAGCTTCACCAGTATTACTCTTTCTCAAGAGAAAACACGCCTAACATACCAAAATGCACTTGGCCGTGGTTTCACCCGTGTATTTCGTTAGAGCAGACAGTAAGCATTTGGATCTGAACCACAAGGGGAATTAAAGTTTTATAAACCCCAGCCTGAGCAGAGACACCACCCAGGCAGGGAACACCTTGCTGATGTGCGTGGCTGCTCCCTGCCATTAGTAACAGGCTGCCACTGAGTGACTGCACAGTTGGTGTCCATACGCTGTGCAGACACACGTGTGCAGTGGGAGCGGGAGCACAAGCGGCAGAGCAGACACACCCCTTCTCTTTCTTCTTCCTATAAGGCTCCTGCAGCTTTTCTCCATGCTAAGCTCAGAGTGCAGAAGTGCAGCGGATTGAAAGCAGCCCTCTAGCTTGTGATGCATGGCCGTGGAGCAGCCATGGGCTTTACGGGAATGACATTTACGGCTGACATCAGATCTGAGTATTTGCATTGGATTTCAGTGTCAGCATCGGAGGTGTGGCTTGGCGGGGACACTGTCTCAGCCTTCTGATCAGCCAAGAGGCAGCTCCGGGTGGGAAGATACTCACTCCCCTCTTCTCTTCTATCCTGCTTGCATCTGACTCCTCCCTCCTGCAGCTCCGAGCAGCGCAGGGTGAATCCACCAGCCTCCCATTTCCACTATGTTCTCCCCGAGCCACTAGAGCTTGAAGATACCTGACACTGCCTTCGTTGCAGCTGGACTCGTGAGTAAGGCACGTTGCCTGATATCTGTCAGAAGTGAACAGCTTCTTATTACCTGAGGAGGCTAAATTAGCCATCTTCCCGTACTGAAAGGGTTATGAAGAATTGCATTTTTTCCAGCACCTTTGGTACTTCACTGTTGCCTGATTTTTCAAGAGCATGTGTTGTTCTGGTTATCGGGGTGTTTAGACCTGGATATTTCTTCATTGGATGCCACAAAAGATAAAGGAAAACAAAGAAACTTGTGATGTGGAGCTAACAGTTATGGTTTCAGCTCGTGAAAACTTGCAGAGTCAGTGAGAAGGCAAGGAAAAAGATTTTCCAAGGACGATGTCGGTAACGCCTAGTAATTTGTCACTCAATGGGACGAGCTTCTTTGCTGAAAATCACAGCATTATGGATAAACCTGGTGAACAGAGAACTTTGAATGTCTTTCTATTCTGCTTGACTTTTGTCATTGCATTCATGGCGCTTCTGGGCAGCGTTTATTCACTAGTTTCCCTGCTGAAAATGCAGAATAAAACCACGATTTCAATGATTGTGACCTCTTTGTCAATAGACGATTTGATCAGCATTGTGCCAGTGATTATTTTCATGCTCACCCAGTGGTCAAGTGACGTCCTTCCCCAGCCTCTGTGCACCACCTCAGCACTTATATATTTATTTCAGGGCATTTCTAGCAATCTCAAAGGGTCTCTTATAGTTTCTTACAACTTCTACAGCATCAGCAAAACTGAGACAATCAGCTGCAGCACTTCCAAACGGCGAGTGAGCATGGTGTGGGCAATTCTCAGCATTTGGATTGTCAGTTTGCTGATCTGCATTTTGCCTCTCTGTGGTTGGGGCAAATATGTCCCCACCTCCTGGGGTTGCTTCACTGACTGCGCCAGCTCCTACATCTTGTTCTTGTTTATTGTCTACTCACTGTGCTTCTGCCTCCTCACGGTGCTGTCTGTCCCACTGACTTACCAGCTGTTGTGCTCAGACGAGCAACAGCTGTTACACATAGATTACCAGGAAATCTCTCGAGGCTACATCACCCCTGGGACACCCGCAGGCTGCAGTACTGCCACCCCATCTCTGTCACCGGTGGACCCTGTGGATAAAACCCTGAAGCATTTCCAAAACGCATGTCCAAGCTCGGAGGCGTCTTTGAGGAAAGGTGTGGCTGAGAGCAGCGGCCTCGAGCCCCGCACACAGAGCAGGAGCTTCACAGTGGGCTTCGCCCAGAAGCGATTCTCACTGATTCTTGCATTGACAAAAGTCATCCTCTGGCTTCCAATGATGGTAAATTACCAGATCGCTTTACTTTTTAATGTTTGCTTATGTTTAAATGGGTCATGAGTCGTTGTGCTGTGAACTGCCATTGTCGTTGTTCCTTATAGTGTAGTTTGTGTCAGCAAAAGTCCTTTTAAACAGGTCTGTGTCACACTACGTGAACATAACTGGGTTTCAGCAGCTTTGGCAGAACCTGATTCATCAGTGTGTTACTCTATCATCACATCATTTGTGTCAGCTGAATCCAGGGATGAATAAGGTCCACCTTTTCATGTTTCCAGATGTCTGACACGCATTTCTTCAGCATTGTGGGGTCTGAATGTTACCAAGCTAGCTTTTCTGCCTCTTGTCAACAGCAGTGAGTCACGCCTTTGCTAGGCTGGCTGGAAAATAAGTTTGTTAGAAAAAGAGGTTTGTTTGCATCTCTGTAATCTGTGTACAAGGAACATTTGGTGGGGGGGTGCTGTCCATGTGCATGCAGCAGTGTATTTGGGAAGAGGCACACTCACGTGCACTTAGGAAGGAGGAGGTTGAAGACATGGAGTGTGGCTCTGGGTCGGTGTTTTCACCATGTTCAGACTCAGCATCTGAACTTCCCTCCCTCATCTGAAAGAGAGCATCACAGAGCATCTGCAGCACTGTCCTGTGTGGTACTTAGTGCTCCTGTTCCCCATCAGGACTTGGAGCTCCTCAGTACTAGGCAGGAGAGATCTAGCTAGTGTGGCACCAAAGATGCTTGGATTGTGAGTAGCTTGTTTTAACAGTGCTCAGCATCTGTATTTAACATTTTGCTTAAGCAAGGGATTTTCTGAGAAATGCAGAACAAGGGCAGTTTCTGTCAGTATGTTTTCCCTGCTCTCTATTAGAGACAAAATTGTTAGGCTGAACATACAAACATACATGAAAACTTTGGGCTTTTACTTGTGTCACATTCACGGTGGGATATTTTGTGAATTCATGGAATTCATGTGCCTGAAGCAATTTACATTTCAAAATGTTCTGCCTTTCAGATACAAATGGTTGTCCAGCACATCACTGGCTTTCAAAGCTTTTCATTTGAGACTCTTAGCTTCCTGCTGACTTTGCTGGCTGCCACCATCACCCCAGTATTTGTCCTGTCAGAACACTGGATCCACCTGCCCTGTGGCTGCATCATAAACTGCAGAAGGAATTCGTATGCTTTGTCTTCAGAAGAACTCAAAAGTAAGGATGGGAGGCTGACAAGCAGGTGGGATGTATCTCGTAGTAAACAGGGCAGGAAGTTAGTGTCAGTAACAGTTCTGGGTACTCCTTGAAATCATTTACCTAAATCACGTAGACACTCTTCAGAACAATATATGAGCCTCACAGCATTCTTGCAAGATAGCTGGAGAAAACTAAGTGAATGTTTTTTGGTACTAATGGATACTGAGGCACAGAAGCTTGGTGATTTTCCCAAGTCACTGACAGATATGTTTGCAGAACTAAAGAACTCTGAATCCTAGTTTCTGCCTCCTCTCTTACCCGGGAAAGATTTATCTGTCATAATCTGACTTTCACTAATGAAATACATGGACCATGCTAAATATGTTTAATGTCATGGGGAAAAACCAACAACATGTTAATTACGAGCAAATTATAAGGAGGAGAAGAGTTGTTGTTTGTACACCTGCCCTATTGCTGTGGCTGGAAATCACAGTGCCACCAGAAAGCAAACAGCAGAGGACTGGGGCTGTGGGAGGGGCATGTGTCTCAGTGCATGCAGGGAGCTGGTTCAAAGCTGAGCACCTACCACATGCTTTTTAGCCTAAAGCTTTGCACGTTTATAAATTTTAGCTGAAGGTAACAGAGGCTGCCAAACCTTCATTGATAACCTTCTTGGAATTTTCTAAAGGCCTGTTTTACTCTGTGCCTCAAATGTTTTTGACAAAAATCACTGAGGAGTTTTAATACAATGACTGCTAAGGTCAGAATTTCACCCATAATTAAATATGATGAATCAAGCACACAAGCTGTTGAGTAGAAATACAAGTTTTATAAATGTACCACTTAACCTTTCCTTTTAGAACGTAGCATGATAGGCTTGGTGGGAAGATGATTTCATTAGTTCAATAAGACACTTCTCTAGTTACTACATAATGCAAGATCAGAAAGTGGAGGGTGAGGAATCTCAGGTAGTGATTGATTAAATTGAACAATTGTTCGATTACTGTGTTAGATTACTTGGAGCACTGAATTTTGAATGGAGAATATAGAAATGTTTCATTGTGTGAATACTTCCAACTATTTGTTATAGAAATCTGTTTGTCTTGCTTGACTGTTGGCATTGAAAGTTAATTATGAATTCTCAGAAACATTCTATCATTTTGTACAATTTTTCACCTTTGAGAATATGGCCAAAACAGGCCTTGAGGCAGCAAAAATATTACAAAACTTAAGTATTTGATTGTGTGTAGCCCATAAAGCAACATATATTGTGTGGTTTTGAGAATGGCGGGTAATCTGCCAGTTTCTTGGAAACCCTGAACTTGGGAGTGTGTCACTTCTGAGTTCATTGTGAAGGTAGCACAACACACTCTGAGAAATCTCTTCTCAACAATTCGTTCTTTTTACAGATAGAAATTTGTAACTAAAAACGTATTCCGTGTTCTAGAACGTCATTTCCATCGTTTCCCTTTGACTTCTTAACGTGACATCGTACCCCTCTCTCTTCAGCCAGACGCAGGGGCTTCGAATTCAACCTCTCATTCCAGCAAGGCTACGGAATCTACCGGATATCCTCCGAAAACCACCACCCCGACGGCGACGGTAAATCCGCCTCCTGCCCCAGCCTGGGGAGCCCCGGCAGCGCGCCCGGCGCCCCGCAGCCGCCCTTCAGCACCGCGGCGGCGGACAGCTCCCGCGCGGCCGGGCCGGGCCGGCGGCTGCCGCAGGCGGAGGCGGCCGGAGCCGAGCCCCCGGGCTGGGAGTGGTGCCGGAGCCGGTCGGAGCGGGCCCCTCGGCAGGTAAGGCGCTTCCTTCCGGCAGCGGGAGCCACTTTGCAAAGAAAAGAAAAACAGGGAAGCAATTTCCTTACTTTTTTACAAAAAAAAAAAAAAAAAAAAAAAAAAAAAGTAATTTTTCCTTGCTTTGAAACTACTGTTAGTTCTGCTGGTCGGGAAGTCACTTCTAGCAAAAAGCTTTCTTAGCATTGTCTGTTTTAGTACCCGCAGACCTATTGCAGATCCTGGTCCTGCAATAATTTCTCACTCTTTTCCTTAAACGTGTTTTTCTTTTCCACCATCACTTTGTGTATACCTGCATGATCTGTATATGGTAAGCGTTCGGTACAAATTCTCTTAATTCATCCTAACGAATAGGAATCCTCTCTCCAAAAGACTCTAAAAGCTTGTATTTTTAAGAGTATTGCCAAGTATCTGGTGACTTTTTTTTAATGCTTTGTCAGAAAAAAAAAAAAAAAAAATCATGCTTATTGTCAAAAAAATGAGAACTGAATAAGCAAACATGAATGGTGAGTCCACAGAAAAATGCAGATTTCAGTGAGGTCACAGAGTTTTCTATTAGAATCAGACAAAGATTCCAAGTATTAAGCTGTTTGTCCCTTTCCTTTAGAATGTGCACAGTTATCATGAAAATGAAATTCTGAAGAATCTATTATTTTTCAGGAGCTCTGAGGGAGAAGTGATTGAAGGTGGAGTCCTAATATGTTAGCTCTTCAATTTAACAGTTTGCAAAAGATGTCTATAAACTTGTCTTATGCAGTTCTTTGCACAGAGGTCCTGGTTCTGCCCTCTCACTGTACTGAATCCAGTAGAGCTGTAGAGCTATAGAGCTCTTCACAGCTTGAGAGAAGAGGAATATCAAAACCCATAGATTTCAAGGATGTACTGTCTGAAACTAATATGCAGAGCTCCAGCCTTGCTATGGGACTCTTTCACCTATAGGTGTGGCCTATTGAATGTACCCCCATTGCCACAGAAGTGAGGGTTTGCTTTCAGTTCTCGGATTGCAGAACTATGGTCTGTTCCCTGTGCAGAGTCCTTCTTCATGGAAGCTGGTCCTTGCCATGCTGATAGCGAAATACCAGCAGCATTTACTTTTGTGGGCAAAAGTAAATGTTGACTGAAACTGAACCTGGTTTTAATCTGCTAGTTCTTGATACCTCATTGTGTGCATGTATAGTTTAGTTAATAGTCGATATATCACTAGGTTCATTATTAGCTCTCCTTGCCATAGTTTCCAGACTTTTTTTTTTTTTTAAAAAAATCATTTTACCATCTCTCGTGGCTGCCATTTCAAATTGGTAGACCTGTGACTTCCATTACAGCAGGTACGAGCGTTTTGTTGTGAAGTAGTTGGCAATGACTGTGTGTGGCTGGCTTTACTTGCCCTGAGGCTTTATATGTCACTTTTGGACAGACTTCTTCAGTACTTGCATTACAAGGAATCCTAATTCATCCTTTTCTGACATTTTCCAAGTTATAACCCAGTGTGCAGTTGCCAGGCATTAAGGCTGCTACGGTCTAAAAGTTCAAGGCTTCTAAGTTACAGATCTCATTGTTTCTGACATTCAGCACGAGCTTCCAGAGCTTCACAGCGCTGACATTTGCTTTGCTGGTGAAAAAGGGCAGACTATGAAACTCCTGCAAGCATTGTAAAAAGAACTTTAATGCATTTCTCAGATGTATGTTGGGTGAAAGATCAATTTGGGCCAAACATTAAATAAGTTAAAAGCCATCCCTTTTATTCAGCCTATCTGGAGTCCCTAAGTATCTAAAAAAAGTCACTTTCTTCTCATTTCTCTCCATTACTCACTTTGTTTAAAAAGGGAGTCTTTCCCTAGCCTTTATTGACCATGTACTTTGCTTCATTTGCCAATTAAGCTAGCTAACTGGGGAGAAGACAGCATACCTTACCAGGAAATGGATGATTATCTTAATGAGATAAAAGTTCCTCATCTTCAGTAGTTTCAGACTATAAATGCTCGATGACAGAAATAAATACAGATGTTCCAATTAGGGTACTTCCAGCTTTCTGTTCAACAAACAGAACTTGTAATAACTTACAGCAGGAGGAAGAATAGCAATTACAGATGAGTTTTGTGGCATGGTAAAAGTGTTCTAACATGCTGAATTTCCGCGTAGCAAAGGGCATGGATGCTCAGTGTGAGAACTTATTGAGGAAAACAGAATCTCAGTCCCGTTGCACGTACTTGCTGAAAATATACAGTGGTTTGTCCAACAGGACATTCAAATGTATTTTTCTCACATTAAAATTCTGTATCACTTCTATTCCACTACCTGGTTTGAAAGCACAGAAAGTACCAGGACATTTAACAGAAAGTACTGTAGTTACAGGGGAAAATATGTTCCTCACAGAGTGTGCTGATGTGCTCTTGGCTTATAAACTCCCCTTTATTTCAGCTCTTTTAAAGTGTCTGTGTTAAGAGCTGCTGAACCCAGTAGGCTGGCAGAGACCAGGCGGCTCCGTGCTCCCACTTGTAGCCCGCAGCACAGCGGGCACCTTCACAGCACAGACCTTGAGCACTGCGAGCCCCTGGACCAGGCTCAGCCCCCCCCCCCCCCCCCCCAGCACTTGTCCTCAGCCCCTTGAGCCCCCAGTTCTCCAAGCATTTGGTCTCGAGTGACCGCTCCAGCACTTGTCTCCCTCATCCCTTACCCTGCTCCCCAGCCAGTGGGACCATTGCTACTGAATACACACAGCTGTACGCGCGTACTGCAGCTGCTGCCACCCCGAGCATGTGGCAGGACCCTTTTATGCTCTATTCCTCCATTCTCCCATGCTCCTTCCTCCCCAAAACCCCTTGATCCTGCCCTTTCCCTGCTTCCCATCCTTCCCCTAAATATCCTGTAGTAAGTGTTGCATGGTCCCCAAATGCGCCCCATGAAGCCCCATACTCCTGCAGGCAGCAGCCCCCCAGCAAGTATGTATTTCCAGCAGACAAGTAAACCCTTGCCAGTGTTGTTTCCATCACCACTGATCTCACTGTGCAGGTGAAGCCCAAGGACCTGCCTCAGTGGTCGCGTGGTGCTGGCTGCGGCTTTCACCTGCGCGGTGCTGGTCAGGCAGAAATGGATCTGGCCGTTGCTGGCTTACTACGGGACTTTTTGTTAATCTTCCTCACAGTCACTTTGCAGACTGAAGAGAAGGAGAGAGAGAAAAGGGAGATGAGATGTAGTGTCCTAATAAAAGCAGGCTTGAAGGAGCATAGGTTTGTGGAAGATTAAATGCCCAAAGTTTCTCTGAGAAAGCTCATGAGGAAGAACAGCAGCATGCTGGAAATGAACCCAGCCTGAGGATGCTGGAGCCCACAGACAAACCCAGAGCGCTTCCTGCTCAGGGTACCTGCAGCCCCTGATGCATTTTATCCTTTACAAGAAGGATACACACAGAACACACAGATCCGTCGCTTCGTGTTATGTTAAAAAGCTGTGGAATCATTAAAAGGTAAACTGTTAACTGAAGTAACTTCTGCTCTCTGTGCTGACCCTGTAACACGGTGGTGCTTAATTCAGGAAATGCAATTAGGCTGTATACTTCCTGCTGCAGATCACTAACGCCACGTCAGCGTCCAGAGGTCGTAGCAGTGAGTGAGATTTTTGTGGCGCTGGTTTAGAAAATTGACGTAGTTTGAACAAATTTGTGTGTGTCTTTGTGTGTTGATTTATATTAACCTGCTTAATTAGTTATGCTATTTTCATAGGCATCTGCAGTGATCCAGAGGTAGAAAAACATTAATCCGACAGCATTAAGATGGCCGTGTCTCTTGGGGGGGTGCAGTGCAGCTGTGTCCCGTGCTGCCTGCTGCATGTTGCCCCCAGGGAGGGCAGTGCAGGCTGCAGCACTTGCGTTAGCAGAGAACTGGTGGGGGGATCCTGCAGCTGCTGGCTTTGTGCTCCCATTTTGTGCTTCTCAAAAGGAACTGAGAAAAGCAAGGATGAAGCATTGAAGAATGACCTATTGTCTTTTTTTAGCCTTATTTTTGAGGATTCTGTAATTTATTAATTATCATTAATTAATATTGATTTCTTAGCCTTAACTTATTTATTCCAGTTCCTAAGCCAGTCTTGTGCTATTAGCCAGTTTTAGTGACTGCACGACTTCCAGACCACAAAAAGTCATCGCAAGAGCAGGGTAGGAAGTGTTCTGTTTCTCATTTCCAGAAACAGTCCATACGTGCAGACTGTTATCCCTTCTACTTACTCTGATTATCTTCCAATACATCTATTATAAGCTTTGTCTGTACTTTGAAGTTTCACTGACGTTTTTTACAGGTTGCCATCAATAAGAATTGACCTAATCACATGGGAATTCCTCAGTCCCTTGTCTGACCATGGGCACGGCTGCTCTCTCTGAGGGTTAATCCTTTTTGTGTCTGTGCTTCCTGATGTCTTATGCACAGTATTCTGTTCAGTGTCTAGTTCTGGTCTAAGAAACAAATTAGTTAAGTTACCTGAAGAGTTGATATGGGGTTGTTTTCCACAGCCAGCATCTGTGCCCCTTTTTAAGTTAAAGCTATTGCTGTTTTGGTGGGCTGGATCTTGAACCTTGTGCTTTTTATGCTTTATTGCAATTTTAGTCCCTTTACGTTTAGTCAGGAAGACTGAAAGTTTTTATTGCTGCCAGCTGGATGTGGGTTTACACTCTCCACTGACAGTACGAGGAGCTTTGCATCTGAAGCTCTAAGCTATTTTGGAAATCTTTACAGAATGTATTTTCTCTGAGAAATATTTCTTTTATAAATATTCACATGCACTCATCTTTCCCTTTTAATTTGATCCTATCCAAGTTTGTTTACACACAGCCTGGGAAAAACTGGTCTCTCTTCAGATATCTGCAATGGAAGCTTGTAACTATTAATTTATAAATATTATTTGTTATTCATCATTTTTTATTTTCCTATTTTAAAAAATTTACCTAGCTCCCCAGGGAGCAGGCACAGTTGCAGGGTATTCTCGGAATTCATATTGGAGCTGTGGTTTGAGATTTCGCAGAAGGAATCATTTTCAGTTATGCTAAAATTGAAGTTTGGAAAAAACGTGTAAGGTAAATTAACGATATAGGTGTATTTATTCACCATTTTGATTACTGGCTTTTCGATAAGACCTGTGGAACCACCGCATGGCAGAAGCACCAGGGGCCTGGATAAAAGTGTGAAAAATTCCGTGTAGGTGCCTCAGCTGGGGTAAGCGGAGGTGGCCAGACTTCGGGCAGTAGATACCTGCTGGTTCATGGGGGCTTGCAATTTCTGTCTATTCACAGATGACCATGTGGAGTGCTTTATCAAGCTCTGTGTGACAGAATTCAGGAAAATTAGCCAGACCTCCCCACTGAGCAGTAAGATTTGAGAACTTCATGCAGGGCGCAAATGATCAGTTGTTTATTGCAAGTTGTTTATTTTATTCTATAAAACAGAAGTGCTGGGCTGCAAGGGAAAGCTGACAGGGGACTGACCCCCAGCTGTATGGACAAAGGAAATGGTGCCAGGTGCAAATACTGACTCTCCAAGACTGAAGCCCTGTGATGCCACCACAGCGAGGTGCTGAATCTGCAGGTCCAGGCTCACAGAGTGTCCGTGTCTCCGCTATGCCCCCCGCCAGGGAGGGAAGTGCTGGGGTCAGCAGGCACCCGGGGGTGCCCAGTGCCCTGTACACCAGTCTCCTTGCTCCCATGCAGGGAAGGACGAAGGAAACAACCTCCAGTCTGAGCAGGAGATGGGAGTCTGCTTGCTTGTCCGGTACTGAATTAGCTTGAGAATATGGAGGGAAAGGGGAATTTGTCTGTGTCCTGCACATCATCTGGGTGAACTCCAGAGAAGCTGATGTATGAGTGCTGCACTCTGAGCAAGCAGCAGTTCCTTCCTTTCAGCAGAATGAAACCTGAGCACAGCTGAAGGGGGACACCAGGATGTGGTTCCCTGTGACTGAGAAGCATGGAAGGAGCAGCATGGCATAGCTGTGAAGTGCACGAACAGAATAGAACAGAACAGTTCAGATGGAAGGAACCTACAAAGACCATAAAGTTCAACTGCAATGAAGACATATGTTTCTGTAATACGGTTTTACACATTATATGACCTTGGATTGGCATGCCTCCTTGCATGTCAGCATGTGAAGAGTTGAAAAATGTAACCAGGCTCCTGTTCTCACCCCTCCCCTCAAGGTCCTTCCTGTTGTGTTCTGTCCACCTTTTTCTTTATTTCTTTAGCACTTTCCAGCAAATTTACTCAGTCCTTTCACCTAAAAGCTGTGATTTTGCCTTTGTTTCGATGTGGGAAAAATGAGCACAAAAAGAAAGCCTGCATAAATCTTGTCTTGCTGCAAAGCTGGCACATGGCAATGGCTGTGCTGATAAAATAAAGACAGAGGTGGGAATAGTGGGTGCAGTGCTGTGCACTAAATCACAGTGTTTACAGGCAAAAATATCCTCTTGGGCTGCATCCTCTGGGTAGGGACATAGCTGTGTTTTTCCCATTATCACTAATGGAAGTCAAGAGGCTGAACCACATGCAGTGCCCTGCAAATGTGCCCCCTTATTTCTGTCCTACAAAGCCATCTTGTACGTTTCCTCCCAGCGCTGCCTCTGCAGCACAAGTTGTTCAGAGGCATCAGGTGGTTATAGTCATCATGCAAAGGGTTATATGTGGGGTTTGCTTAGATGCAGATGAAATGCTAATCCTTAGCTTTCCCATTTATCTGTCCCAAACATACGCCATATGCTGCTGCCGATCCACTGCAGGCTGCACTGCGCAGGGGAGCAGACGCTGCAACAGGCTCTGCCTGACACCAGCAGGTGTGGGTAGGTGACTTTTAGCTCCTCAAACTTCAGTCAAAATGGACGAAAAATCAGACCACGTTTTACTGAAGTTCGTAAGTAGCGGGGTTGCTGAACAGGGAGTCTGATCCAAAAAGCCCCAAATGCAAACATTTCAGCTTTTAGTCAGGTAAATAACTCTGTTATAACTACAGAGCTTTGTCACCGTCTGCACAAAGCTTTCATTTGAAGAGCTGATTTCAGACATCCAATGCCAACAGCCATTGCAGTACTTCAGGGTGAAGCAACTCTTACCAGGACTGAATATTTTTCGTGCTGGCTGTGGGGAGGAGGGTGAGTGTGTGCCAGCTGGCCTGTATTGCTCACTTGCCTGAGATTATTAAGGGAAACAAGGGATAAGAAATCTCTCCCTAGATGACTTTTTTTTTCAGCCTCTGAGCAACGAGTACCTTGCAGAAGGCTGTCCATTTTAATTTGCATTTTGAAAGCAGTAGTTTTTGTTCTGTTATTTTTCCAGACCTTAAAGAAGCAGAGAGAAAGGTATTAATCACTTTGATTCAGCTTTTGGAGAGGAGGGTGCCAGACAATATATGTGACACCTTTGATTTTCTGTTGAGGCTGTGTGCTACTGGGAAGACGGTGCTGTCATGGAAAATGCCATCGCTGGTTGTCCCCTCATCTTCAGTTCTGTGAGAAAAGAGGTGATTTCTCTGGAAGAAAAGTGGCATGAAAGAAGAATGAGGCAGTGTTTTTTATTTTATACCTATATAGGCCAGCCATAATTGAGAGGGAGACAAAAAATTGTACTTGTCATTTCTAACTCTTACTTAGCTGCATTTTTGAAGGATACCTTTAACATCTTATAAAATAGCAGTGTATCTCCCTTTCCTAAAGAGATTGGCTGTAAATATGTCATGTATATTTTTTTGCCTCTAGTTAAGAGCCTTCAGGCAACAGAAATCTGCCAGGCTTGCAATGTTTTATAGGCTTTCTGATTGTTTTTTTCTTCCTTTGACTTGATTACCTCATCTGTGGGTTGCCTCGAGCAAGCTCCTTGAAGAGACTCTGTGTATAGGATCTACGTTTGTGCCCTGCGGAGAGGAAGGGGAAAGCCTGTGTAAATGATTCCCTTAGGAGGAGTCAGTGCTGTATCTGTCTGTCTGCAGTTGGAAGGGTTTTTAGCAGTGATAAATACGCAGACTCTGTCTCACTCCAAGTACACTGTAAACATTCCAGACTTGAAGACTATATTTGCTTTCCACTGTCCTGTACGACTATATCTATGCTAACTTACTGTGGTGTTCTCATCCCATCTTGTCTTGCAAGTGGTGTTCTCTTGACTGGAAAATCGAGGTGGCACTTCACCATCATCTTCTAACTCTGCTCCGAGTAGGACAGAGTGGTGCGGCCTTTGTGATGCCTGCTGACTCTGCTTGCAGTAAAACTGCAGTTAACTCTGTTGAACTGCACCAACAGGAGGAAAACAGAGAGCAGAAACATTTGCCCAGGAGGACAAGGCTGAATACAGGGAGGATCCCACAGTTTAGTCAGTCGCTGTATTTTCCTGGTAAGAGTAACCACCATTTCAGTTTAACTTTGCAGTACCAGCAGCTGAGCAGAATGTTGTTTAGTGTGGTGCTTGCAAAGGAACTCAGAGCTTTTTTGCAAGACCGGCAGTACCTACATGGAATAAACTTCACCAAGTGTGGTGAAAAGGGCAAGGCTCAGTTTTGCAGCTGTTACAAACATGGGGCTGAATGTGAGCAGATCATCTCCCATGCAAAGTGGAATTTTAAAGGACTTTCCATGGACCTCGTTTACTTCAGGCACAGGCATCTTAGTACAGGACTTCTGATACCTGGCAGCAGTGTTCTTATCTTGGATGCCTCGGTTGCACCTTTCATTTGTGCCAGTTTGGTCCAAATGAAAGTCTGTTGAGACTGGGCAAGCCAATGACAAACCCAGGCTTTCAGGTCATCTGAGGTGAGCTTGGCTATTCTTGTCATACCCGACTGGCTCTGAATTTACTGCAGACAGCCTCTCAAAGGGCAAACCATTGCAGTAATTAATTTTACTGCAGCTAATTTTTATTTTTAGGGAAAAAGAAGACTAAGCCTCTGTTCTAAAATAAACAGAATACACATTGTCTCTGAAAAGAAATGATGGGATCCTTACTGGAAATGTTCTAAAAATAAAACATTTCAGCTAGAGCTTGTGTTCCACCAAAGTCACTGGGAATGAGTACTGATATTTCTGTATGGGAGGCAGCATGGCCTGATGGACGTTGGGCTGGGACAGAGCCAGACCTGCCTTCTGCTGGTGGCTCCGCATGGTGGCTCGTGTTCAGCAGGCTTGGGAGCACCATTCCTGTTCTGGGCACTCCCATCAGAGCTGTCCTTCCTTTCCCAGGACAAGATGCACATGCTAGTAGGAGCTCTGCCTCCCTGTAACACTAATGCTACCCCCGTCTAGTATTCTAGGGCCTGCGACTCGTGACATTTGAAAATCAGGAATCCTGAGGGGGAGGCTCTGAACTGCCTCGTGCTTGAGCCAGCTGAGCCAGCTGTGCTGTGGCTCTCCCCTTAGCCCTGTGTGATGTCTGAAAGTTTTCTGAGGCTGTCTCAGATCCTCTCAGGCATCTCATTTAGGTGCGCTGGAGTATCCTCCAGCCAAATTATCTTCTTTGATCATGTAGGAATTCCAGTCTGTTAGGCATTTCCTTTCTTCCCCCAATTAACTTTTTTTCTCCACTGGCTTTTCCAGTATTACAACAGCAATTTATTGTCTTCAAAACCAAATTGAGTCAACCGTTGTACTTGAGACACCATTCAGCTCATGTAACAGTTTTTTATCTTTGATTTCAATTGCTAACAAGCATTTTCTAGCTAAGGATCTACTTCTGGAGTAGAGTCAGCTTTGTTTGCAGGAAATGAAATATTAACTGATAACTGTCTTTGGAGAACGGAGTCATGATGCTTTTCTTTCCCTGCTCTGCAGTTTTTTGCTCCCTGGAACAAACAAAAAAAATTGCCAGGAAATCCTGGGAAGTGTGTGCTTAATCCAGACTAGTTGTTGGTCTGTACAGATGCTCAGCACTGAAGAACTGGGACCACTGAGTTTAAGATCCTTATAAGACAATGGATCCAGTCACACATAACAGAAAATATGAAATACATGTAGAAATGTTTAGTACTTGAAATGTTACCCTTAAGGAATTTTCTGGGCTCCCTCTAGCAGAATAAATTCTTGATCGCTTGTAAACAACAATCTTAAACAAATTACTCTGAACATCAAATGCAAGTACCATACTGATGATAATGCTGATAGCTCCTGCAGACACTAAAGGGAGGCAGAGGGAATGCCATACACCCTCGGGTGGCACTTGTCAGCAAGCAGAACCAGGCTCTGCTTTGGCAAGTGATGAAATTAAAATTTTCTTCAACTCTGCTTTCAGCTTTAATTCCCCTTTATTAATCTTTCATATAAGTATAACCATTCCTTGGCAAAACAGATAGAAAAGGGTGTTCTGTTTTGTGCCAGTTTGCATGGAAAAATGCGGTGACAGACTGTATAAAAGTTACCTTCCCCTTTCCTTTCATTTACTCTCGGAAAAGCCACAGGAGTTGAATGCTTATTTTCTCTTCAGGGAACACTGTGGTGTTTCTGAGCTCCATGAGTGGCCCCAGTAGGGCCATGTGAAAGCTGGAAGCCAGGCGGCTCCGGCTCTCGGCGGGCCCTTTGTCCTTGCTCTGACAGGGCCACCGGCCAGCTGCTGTAGGACTCGGTTGTGTCCTCTGCACAGGCTGAAACCTCGCACATCCTCACCTGGTGAGCCTGCTTAAATTTAGCTCAGGCAGCCGGGATGGGACGGAAGAGACCAGCATTAAACCACAATGATGACGATGAAGGTTTGCCTCATAGCAACAACTGTCTTCTCTCTTCTGTGAAATCTGGAAGGAGGTGATTTCATTTAATAATGAAAGCATTTGCTTTATCAATTATGTAGAGATTCCTCTGTTCAGAATGCATCAGCACTCCTTAAGGAACAAGTGCATTTGTGATTTACTTCATTGTAATTTTCTGTCTTTGCTTGTTAAAAAATGCATGTGCTGGTACACATAGTCCTCCAGTGAGAACTCCGTCCCAGATTCCAACAGACAGCATAGCCCACGGCTGTCTCTGGCAGGAGCTGTGCGGAGGGTATGCCCTGGGACAGGACGTGATGGAAATGAATGCTCTGCACAAGAGACAGCACGAGGCAAGAGAAGGGCCAGCTCCCGCTGGTAGGGAGCTTGTGGCGAGCATCACAGCACTGGAGATCCTGCAGCATTCCCAAGTGGTGAAAAGCATGTGGAAATATATTAAGCAACCTCAAAAATTACCAACTTGCTGTTTCTGTGATGCAAACCTGCAGAAAGCTTCAGAGGAAAAGCTCAGATTTAGTGCTAGTCTGCAGCTTTCATGAGACCCAGAAAATATTTTGCAGGATTCAGTTAAAGCTGGTCTCAGCACAGACAGCAATTTTAGCTTGCAGAATGTTTTGGATGTGGAATGCCACTTTTTTTCTTTTTTTCTTTCTTTCTTTTTTTTTTTTTTTTTTTTTTTTTAAATTAAACATTTGAGCATTTCCAATTTGAGACCCTTCAGAACTACCAGAAATTAAGACATGAGCTGTAAGAAGGTACATCTTTTACATATGTATATGTGTGTCTGCAATCAATAAATAAATACTTCTGTGTATCTGTGCCCATGTGCTTGCAAAGAAAAAGTATCTCTAAGTGGACATAAAAACCAAGGCAAGATTGATTTTCAGTCTGCTGTGTTCAGGTAGATGTCTGATCCTTCCTTCATGTCTCTTAGGAGCTGAGAGTGAGTAAGGTTCCAGAAAGACAAGCAAGTCTTCTTCACAGGGTCAGAATCTCTGAGAGCAAGACTTCTCTGTCCAGGTCATAAAAACATCTTTGTAGCAACACTTTTAAAAGAGAACACATAACATAAATGGTATGAGAGGAGATAAGAAGTTTATTTCTTTAAGGAACTAGGTTGTATTTTAAATACAGGAATGCAAAGAGTGGGCAGAAGAGTGTGGAAAGAGCCCGATGCAGCAGGACCCAATGCAGCAGAGTGGACTAGAGCTTCCTAGAGAGAAAACAGAACAGAAAGCAGTTAGTCTCACATCTCACCTGGAGGAGTGATCCTAGTTACCAATTAGTACAGCAAATGTAAGTGCCAGCACCTCACTGTGCTTGGAAAAAAAGTGCCCTCGTCATCGCTTTGAAAGACGGGCTGCTGGTGCTCACCCTTTACCAAGCGACCCTCTTGGACACCCCCATGCCCAGCCCAGCCTTTGCTGTCTCATGACAGAGCACGACAGTTGCCTCTGTCACTGCACGCTGGAAGATGCTTGAGGACCGTTACTCCCCGACAGACCTATTCAGGAGACCAATATGACTTTGATTTCCTTCCAGGAGGGCAGCCCAGCTCCTGTTTTGTCAGCCAAATTCCTTTGTCGAAGGACTGTATTAAGTCACAGTCTGGCAAGATTTTTCTACACAATGAAACCTAATTTCCTTTTTGTGCTCTTTAGTGAAGATCAGGTAATGTGTCATTTGATTTAGCTGTGTGGCTGTAAAGTTCTGCTTGTTAATAATAAGAAAGTGATTGCACTTCCCAGCTCCCTAAGAAAAATTTCATCTTTCCAGTACCCTAAACCTCTCTGTTTCTACTCAATTCTCAGTTTTACTGGAAAGAAAACATTAAACAGAACTGGTCCAAGTGGAAGGACTCCTTTCTGTGCTTGACTAATGTTGCACATCTCCCTGCTGCCAGTTATTAGACCTGGTGTTTCTGTTCCTTCTCCTTTTCTTCCTTTCTCTGTTCACACTGTTTGTGCAGGATACCTCATTAGACCAAGAGGACAAGACTGGAACTTCTGCTTCCAAGGCTGAGCTCGGGGTATCCCCTGTAATTTGACAGGGAAAGACCGGTTCTTTGAGAAGCTCAGGGTTTCTGCATGTTGTCTCTTGCTTGCAGGTGGATGGGGACGAGGAGGATGAGGTTTGGGCTGGCAGTTTGCCCCTCTGGGCAGCAGGGAGGCACTGTAGCTGGAGAGGGAACGAAGCAGAGGGCAGCGCAGTAGGAGTAAATTTGCATTTCACATAGCAAAGTGATCTGGAGATACCTGAGGAAGATTGAATGGATCGCCAAGGAACCCCGAAGGCAGCATAGCAACAGCAGTACAGAAGGGTTACAGGGTGATTAACTTCCCTGGCTGGCAGCTTTTCACACGCTTCTCCCTGGTGTCTGTGTGGGTGCAGAGCTGGATTTTGCAGCTTTCCCTAATTTCAGTGCCTCTCTGTTGTACGTTTCCCTCTAACCAGTGTAGCCCTTCCTTGTGAGCTCAGGGCCAGCACTTCTACTGCCCCAGGAGTTTGCCTTCAGCAAAGCTCTGGTTCATTTTAATAGTAGATTTTACCAAATAAGAAGTTTTCAGGGGCTAATTCCTGCCCCTCTCAGTAAGCAGTTGAAGCCCAACTGTAGCAAAGCAGATGAGGATGAGCCCTGCAGCGAGGCTCTCCAGAACCTGCATATGGTGTTTGGTAGCTTTGTGTCTCCTGCTGCAATCGACTTCGCTCTCTCCACCATGACTTGCTGAATGGACGGCCTCCACAGTCCAAAATGTGAGCCCTAATGGCATGAGGAAAAGAGTCAGGATCTGTCCTGCAGCACTGTGGAAGGAAACGTAGCAACTCACCACTAGGTTACCACAGTCCATGGAGGAGCTGTTTCTTCTGTTCTCTATGCAAGCATTCACAGTGATTTCTTCGTGTAATGCCTTCATTTATTTACAGCCTCTGAAACAGTACTTTCATTGCACCTGCTAAATATTATTACTTTGTGCATGACTTTTAGTGCTCCAGTACTGTAACTGAATTTACGCTCTATCCCTCCAAGTCTGTGAAAATTTCTCTACTGATAAATTCAGCTTTGTATGAGAGATAAATCCATATTGGTGTCTGGAGCCAGTGTGAAATGTGGTTGGCAGCAAGATTCTGGATCGGCCCTCTGGCCGCCACAGTAGGGACTTTGTAAATCCTTATTATAGATTTTCTACTGTTACTTATTTCCACCATAAAAATAAAAAATGAGCAAAAATTTCCTTGAATAGTATCTGTCAAGCTGTTTTGGTAATTTTAGCCTAGTTTGTCTTTAGGCACGTAATTTAGTTAAGATTAATTAAAATGGAGCACCTAGGGGAGACAGATGCTCTCAGTACGGGGCCCAGTTTTTGAACAGTTCCCTCTTGTCACTTCTCTCCCTTTGGTCACCATATGAGAAGCCTCAGGAGATCAGTACCTCAGTCTGAATTAAGCAGAAATTAAGTGAAAACACTTTCAGAGCTGCCTGTTAATACCAGCTAGAGAGGTGCCTGCTGACGGTTGTTGTCTCATTGTGCACTGGCTGCCAGGAAATGTTATGTGTGTAGACTGCTAGCTGTAGCTGAGTCACAGTAACTTGGGACTTTACTTCTGATGCTTCTTATCTATGAGTCTATACTCATATATAGTGTGTATATTAGTATAAAATGTACTATACTTTAGTGTACTTTTTATAGTAAAGTACATAGTAGTAACATTTTATATTCTTTAAAAAGTCATAGCAAATACCAGGTTTCTAAAATAATGCAAGGAAAATTCTAATAATTTAATAAGCTAAGCACGAATGATTATTTATAATAGATTCTAACACCAAAAATTAGCATTAGATAATGGTCATTCTTTCTCTTTTCAGCGATCAGGTGGGGCCTTAGCTATTCCCCTGTGTGCATTTCAAGGAACTGTGTCTCTTCAAGCACCCACAGGAAAAACTCTCTCTTTATCTACATATGAGGTAAGCACTGAAGGACAAAAAATAACACCCACGTCAAAGAAAATTGAAGTTTATCGATCGAAAAGTGTTGGTCACGAGCCAAACCCAGAGGAGTCTCCTAATACATTTGCTGACACAAGTGTTAAAATTCATTTAGAAGTTCTTGAAATTTGTGACAATGAAGAGGCCCTGGATACTGTGTCAATCATCAGTAACATCAGCCAGTCATCCACACAGGTGAGGTCTCCATCCTTACGGTATTCACGGAAAGAAAACAGATTCGTCTCATGTGATTTAGGGGAAACTGCTTCCTACTCTCTCTTCATACCATCAAACAATCCTGACAGCGATATTAACATAACAATTCCAGACACGGTTGAAGCTCATCGGCAGAACAGTAAAAAGCAACATATGGAAAGAGGTGGTTATCAGGAAGAAATACAAATGTTGAACAAAGCATACAGAAAACGGGAAGAAGATGACAACAACAATTAAAAAAGACTTTTAATCTAAACATATAAACTGATTTGACAGATGTTGCTCCTCTTGACTCAAGCTACCCTAGCAAATACAATGCCAACTGTTTTTTCCTAGCACATAAATTGATTTTATTTGGGTAGACTCTTAAATAATTTAAAACATTTAAAAATATACAAATAGCAAAGCAAATACTTAAGTGCTTTACAGCTTTGCATAGTGAATTTCAAGTTATTTACATATCTATTTATTTGAGGAACACTTCTCTCTAAAAGAAATCCTAAATAAAGTCTTAAAAAACAGCCTTGGTTGCTTGGCACTGGGTGGTCTGTCTGTGGGAACCTGCAGAAAATGAGGGAACACCTTCATACGGGTGAAGTTTTAACAGGTTTGGATGACTGTTGCAATGCTGCTCATACTGACCTACCAGACTTGAATCATTTACCTGAAAATATGTAGCACAAGCCTAAGACTAACTCATTTTGCCTAAGCAAAGGACTAAAAGTTATCTAGATGGTTTAATTTTCTATCGCTCTGTACATGATTCATATGTAATATCTATGTAAGTGGCCAGTGTATGGACCTTTGGATACAAGTGGTTGAAATGTAAGCGCGCACATTTTGTAAGTCCAACATTGTGAAACTTAAGTGTTCTCATGGCTTGACATTTCTGTTTTCAAGTGCATCAGATGTTCATTAATTTTCTGTCAGTTACTCTAAAGTGTGCCCTTTTCTGCCTCCATGATCTCTTAACAAGTTAAGAAGTTTCTCAACCTTGCAGATATTTGCTCTCCATCCAGATAAGGCAGCATTTGAAGTGTTTGAAGAGCTGTAACATCAACATTAATTTTAGTAAGTTTTCATGGTTAAAGACTAGAGCCATCCCCAAGCAAGGAACAGATTTGCAATGTTGTTTTCTTCCTCAGCTAGTACTTTCAGCAACGCGGCCGTGAGAGTGGGTGCAGCTTGCTGATAGCTGCAGGAGTACCTGTGGCTCCCAAGGAACACTAGTCCCTTTTCTGCCCATATATATTCTGTCCGTCGGCAGTCCTCCCATCAGACCTCTCTGGCTGGACCCTCATGCTTTAGGGCTGTGTCAGGAGCTGGGGGTTACAACTGGTTTGTGACTCCTTAGGAGAGGGGGACAAAGCTATTCAGGGAGGACAGACTTAAGAGACCTGACAGATGTTGACCTCGAGCGTGAGGCTGATTACTTAGATCAGGTTCCTGCCCTGTAGCACCCTCTGGAGGAGCCCGTCCCTCTACTGACTTATGGGGAACCTAGAACTGAGTCTGAAATCAACCTAAAAACCTGTGAATACTATGTTTTGTGTCAAATTTAGAGAAGCCAAGGCTGAAACAGTGAATGGAGTCCTTAAGGCTTACACAAAATACACTGCAAAGGCTTGAAATGCTAGTGCTTTTTGACTGGGAGCTCTTTTTTTCAGAGGGTTTGTCATCATCACTGCTGCGATCGGGATGGATCACTCTGTGCAAGGTGTGCTTTTCATGTGCTGCCTTTCCAAGATGGAAACTACAGTTCTCGTAAGATTGCCTCAAGACTCTCAGTACCACTAAGATGCTATGTTATATTTCAGATTTAACAAGAAACTACAGTAGAAGGAACAAACAGTAAGTCTGTTGAATAAATTACATCCATAGGCATAGAGCAGAGGGACCAAATATATTGCTTTGCTTTGTGTTTGTATCAGGAATGCAGAAAGTTGCCTTATAGCAACAGACATGCTCATTCCAGAAAAAGGTAGCAAGGTTGTGATGGAGGATGGCGCCCATCACAACTTCTGTTTGGTCAGATGTTCTGACGGATGCATTTAGAGGGGGGTTAAGATTAGGAGGCATTGAAATTCTGCATAACTGTGACCCTGAGCTTGACCTAATTGTAGAATGTTGTCTTGCTGCTGTAATGAAAAGGAACTTTTCCTTAATTAATCTGTAAATTTGATCATGTACAAATATCTGATTGTTTCATATTTTACTTTAAAGTGACTAACATCATTAAACATTTTAAACTGTCTGAACATGCAAATTGTAATTATTCAGTAGATAACAGCTCCTAGCACCAAACACTGTATGAGAACACTTGCTCCTGGTTTGTGTATTCAGTACATGCCAATGTGCCTTTATCATTTTACAAAATGCATTTGGACTTAAATTTTTAAAGCACTTTTTTTTTTTTCTAATAGTTTTGAAAGAAAAAAAAAAAAAAAAAAGAAAAAAAAAAAAACTCCTCTTCTGTTGTTTATCCCCTGTATGACCTTTTAATGTATTTCACTGACAGCTTGACATTTGAGGGCAAAGTGTTTGTCAATGATCGTTTGAAGGTGACTTGAAAGAGACCTCTTCTCAGACACCATAGCAACTGGCTGAACAAAAATCCCTTGGAAAATGTGACCTGCATCAGCCCCTGGGCTTCCCCTGCTCTTAGTACTTGGGCTTTTGAATAATGCAAAGGATAGAGAACAAGAAAGGGCAAAAGACTTTCGGAGGTAATCTTTGGTTAAGCCAGTGAGCTAAGGTTTCCTTTCAGTGGAGCTCATGTACACTGAGAATAACATTAAGTTAACAGAGTTACAAGGAAACTAGATCTGTAAGAAGCAGGACCTGGCCCCGAATCCCAAAAGCCCCAAAGGATTGTGCTTCTTGAAATAAAAGCTATAGCCTGGCAATGAAATGTAAATTTCCTATTCTAATCTTGATAGAAAATACATTTGACAGCATCAAACTGTTTCAAAATGCAGTAATTTCATAAAAAATAAATGTTACTTATATATTATTTTACCTTTATAGATTTGGGGTTGATACATAGATTCTGGAACACGATTTCACCTCCTGGTATGTATCACTATAATGATTTCCAGGATGAGCCTTTGAGCGTTACATTCCTCTCTTGTAATTAATTTTTCAGATTTAGGTGTCTCAGAACAGTATAAAGTCTGCTTTTCTAGACTCAGGCAGCAGCTCCTGTTTGATTTACAGTACCCGTATGCGTATACGCCTGTATGTTGCACTCTCCTGTTTGCTTTGTAGAATGAGCTAATGTTAACGACCCATCCTTACACAAACAGCCTTTCCCCACAGAGACGTCCGTACTGATGGCAGCAGTGCCTTGTGGGGTCAGAGCTGTGGCCTGGGCTCCTCTCTGGCTGTGCCTGACAAGTTTCACATTCCCTCATCGGGAATTTGACTTGAAGGAGTCCCTTCAGATTACCAAAGGAAGGGCACAGAGCTCTCCTTGCGCTGCTGCACCACGAGCTTGGTGCACGGACCTCCAGCCTGCTGCTGGAGGGGTGAGAGTGAGTGCGAGGG
The DNA here is from genome assembly GCA_011076525.1 of Nettapus auritus. Lineage (NCBI taxonomy): Eukaryota > Metazoa > Chordata > Aves > Anseriformes > Anatidae > Nettapus > Nettapus auritus. The sequence continues at coordinate 24,984,466 of CM021773.1, forward strand.
GTGGGTAAAAGGCCTTGGGAAGGCTCGATAATCTGCGAGACACCAAGATTATTGCAAGAAATACAACTTGTTGTAGATGTTGGGAAATGATCTTTGCGTTGAGAGATGCACGGTTACTCTTTCCAACATTTATGTGTACAAGTCTATTGGAAATGTTTCAATCTATAGTATTTCCTTCAGAACGCATGTTTTTCCCGTGATAAGGAGACAAGGCAGAGAAGCAGTAGCGATGAGTACAGAAGGGCACTTCCTCTGCCACTACAGCCCCGTGTACAAGCGCACGGCCACGAGCTGGGGCCGGGACTCGAACCCGCGGCTCGAGGGGCCGGAGGCGGCGGGGCGGGGTCTGCGACAGGGGGCGGAGTCTGCGGCGGGGCGGGGCCCGCGGCGGACGGAAGTGCTGCGGCGGAAGGGGCGGGGCGGCGCTGGGTGCCGGCCGCGGGCGGCCATGAGCTGGGAGCAGCGGCGCGGCTGGGCCCGGGGCGGCGATGGCGGCCCCGCCGCCTCCTCCTCCTCCTCCTCCGGCTCGGCCGGCGGGCACGGGGGGCGAGGCGGCGGCGGCGGCGGCGGCGGCGGCCGGGGACGGCACCCCAGCCACCTGAAGGGCCGCGAGATCGGGCTGTGGTATGCGCGGAAGCAGGGCCAGAGGAGCAAGGAGACGGACCGGCAGCAGGTGAGGGCCGAGGAGCGCCTCACGGGGCTCTGCCTGCCGTGGGGGTGACGTCACGGGCCGCGCGAGTGACGTCACGGGTCGTGCGGGTGACGTCAGGCTGTGCTGTGCTGTCCGCAGCGGGCCGTGGTGCGGATGGACGAGCGCCGCGAGGAGCAGATCGCGCAGCTGCTGACGGCCGTGCAGAGCAGGAGCGACAAGGAGCCCGATGCCATGTCCTGGTGGTCCGGGGACGAGGACGGGTAAGGCTCCGGCCGCGCGCCTCGTATCCGATCACACAGACCCATCACGCAGACCGTCCGGAGGTGCGCTGGGAGAAGTCTCCTGGCTCTGGGAGTGCTCCTGGCCAAGCCACAGCCATCCCCTATCGTAAAACCCTGTAACTGGTCCCCAGGCCTATGGCAGGGAATTTATGTTATGGAGTGACCAAATTCCCGTGCCATTTGGGAGCGCTCCTCCATGGCTGGTGTTTGTCATCCTACTGGTGTTCTGCAGTGCTGGGTAGTTTTCCCAGCCTCTGTGCAATAGGGCCCATTCTTGACGCCTTTTCTGAAAGGACTTTAAATAGGCAGTGAAGTGGGGGATCACGTATCTTGCCGCCAGTACGCTGGTGGGGTGGGTTTGGGTTTTGGTGAAAGATCCAGCAGCAGGCTGGTGGTTCTGACAGACCATTAAGCAGCAGTTCTCTGGAGATGTTCCGTTAGTACGTTAGCTTTGTTTGATTCAAAAGAACATGTCACATTTGAAGATCCTGTTGTACTTTTTTTGTTTTTACAATGTACGCCGTACTGCCTTCAGCTTAGGGCTCAAATAACTTGGGGGTGTAATGTCCCAAAACCAGATCTGCCTGGAGTGGTTCACTGAACTTTTCAGTGTACGTTTCTCAGTGGCCAGGCATGTGTTGGGTAACCTTTGAAGTTTCTGTTCTTTGCCCTTATTTCAGAAATACTCCAGAACAGCCCGCAAAAGTGAAACCAGATGCTGAAAAAGCTCCTATCAGACAGAGACCAGTCTTGGAAAAAACATTCCTTGATCGGGATGTGGAATATCTGTTTGAAAAAAATCAGCAAGATGCGGATTTAGATGAGCAACTTATAGAAGATTTAAGAAAGAAGAAATCTGATCCTAGATATATTGAAATGCAGGTACTTTCCCATGTGTTAAGGAGAAAGCTTTGGGTTTATTTGTTACATAAGTTGAGCTAACTAGAAAACACAACTTGTAATTAATTTACTCTAAAGTTGTCAAGATGTTACTTTAGAAAAAAGTACCATCAGAATTCACAAAACGCATCCTTGTCAATGGGACAGGGATTGAAACTTGGGCTGTCGGTGATAATTTCTGATTGTTTAAAATCCAAAATTTTAAGTATTCACATTGTATAGTTGGATGTGTATTTTCAATTCTGTTTTTTTAATAGATTTTATATCTGTGTTTGTGTGTAAAAGTGGGGCAATAGGCTCTGAAGGAGCACCTCTTCGGAATCTAGTTGAGGTTACTGTCATGGCCGTGTGTAAAGCTGTACGAGGACACGGTTCTAGCACCTGTCAGATGGGAGGGCTGCTGTTCAAGGCCCTAGTCTTTAAACTCTGTATGCATGCCTCTTTTTGTACAGAACCGTTAGTGTTAAATATTTGTGGTACGTTTAGTGAACCTGAGAACGTGCATGGGATTACATTTATTTCTCGTGGGCCTGTTTGGTCTTGGCTGAGCAGCTTGTCGTGTTACTGGTCTGTTTCGTCCAGATCATGGATGAAACCTGTGAATATTACTTCAGTGTTGAACAGGTGTTTGAAAACATTTACTGTTACTGTCTCTTTTCTCAGAGATTCCGAGAGAAACTCCCTTCGTATGGGATGAGACAGGTAAGCTTGTGTTTAATTTGAAGAAAGATTGATTTCTCTTCTGAAGTAGGAGAAAAAATTATGCAACTGGGAGTAAGAGGAAGCCTTTGCTGCCTTTTATGAGGGTGCTGAAGCTTTCAGAGCTTTCAATATTAATAGAAACAGATGAGTGTATGATTGCTGTGATTTCTTTTAAGTTCACTTCACAGTAGTAGAGAATTATCAAAATACTTCTAAAATCTGTTTTTGACAATAATACTTGCAAATGTTGTCTTTGTTTGGAAACAGGAACTTGTAAACCTCATAAACAATAACCGAGTAACTGTGATAAGCGGTGAAACCGGCTGTGGAAAGACTACGCAAGTCACGCAGTTCATCTTGGATGACTACATAGAGCGAGGGAAAGGGTCTACCTGCAGGATCGTTTGTACGCAGCCTAGGAGGATCAGTGCTATCTCAGTGAGTGCCGCTTTGACAAACGGAGTAACTTATTCTTATGGTTGTGGCTGTGTTTCTTTGTTGTCATCCCCGCCGTTAAGTCCGAGATAAAATTACTGTCTTAGAATTTTTGAATGAAAATAGTTTTGTTTGTTTTTTTACTGGCCCTCAGCTACAGGGCAAGTTTATTAGCTGAGTATACAATCTGTTAGTTTATTTGGAGTTAAGATCTGGAAAAAGTCCAAATGACCAGATAGATACTGTGCACCTCCCAAAGAAACTGATCTACTTTTGGATGTTACCACGCTAATCGTAAAGTTCAAGACCAGCATTCTGCCTGCAGTGGACAGGAAAGGTTGTTTTTTGTGTATTCATTTTCAGTCTTAACAGAATCTATTGCAAATAACAATTTTATTAATATACACTAATTTGATACTTTGTAAGAAAGAACTTGGCTTTCCAGTGCACAGTACTTACTCTTCTTCATAGTTAAGTATCAAATGAGTATAGAACCTGACTCTCCATGAGGAAAAGCTGCCCGTACTGAAAGGGTGGTGCATTCTGGAGGAGCGTACTGCTAATGCCTAGATGGTTGCGTTTCTCTAAAACGTGTCTTGGGTTGCCAACCTGTTCTTGAGTTGCTGACAGGAAACACTGCTCTCAATGAAAGAGAAGAGATACTTTCAGGGCATTCTATTGTTGTTGTTTACATTGCATCTTGGTTCTAGGTGTTTCTTACTGATGAGTAGCTAAATCGTGGATCAGCCTTGTGTGTATGTGTGTTTTTTTAACACGCTGATGTTTTTTTGAAGGTGGCTGAGAGAGTTGCTGCTGAAAGGGCAGAAGCGTGTGGTAATGGCAAGAGTACAGGATACCAGATTCGTCTGCAGAGGTAAGAGGCTCTCTTGACAGTTTTTGTTCCTTCATGTAAAGTAGTTTTTATTCAAAAAGAAGAAATTGCGAGGCGGTTCTTAACATGGACAGGTGCTTTTATTCTCTTATTTTCTTCAAAAGACATTCCTCTGAATAGCTGGTATAGGGAATAAAGTTTTTGAAAACCACCGAGAAGTTTGAGCGTGGTTATCGTATTCCGTGTAGCATGTGAATGAGTGATTTGAGGTTGTTATGAAAAGTCAGTTCTGAACTTCACGCTGGCAGGACTGGTTAGCACTAAGCCGTGCTTTCACCATTAAGTCCTTTTTTTTAGTTCTTCTAAAATGTTTTGCTATACATAGAGGTTAAAAGCGATGTCCCTAATCAATTAATTTAAGGGAAAAATTAAAATGCTGAAAGAGAGAATGCTATAAGCCATATTTCTGGGTAAAATTATGTATTTGTTATGCTTACCTAATGAGTAATTCCATTAAGGTCAGGTAATACTTTTAGTCTTGTTAACAAGAGTTCGGAGACCTAGTGCCGTAGAACAAAAGTTGCTATGCTTGCAGTGATCTGTAATTTGAAAAAATGAGCTGGGATGTTACTGGCAAACAACGAAACCTCACTTACCACTGATGGAACAACTGCTGGTGAGAGATGACAGTTCAGGCCTTTCAGCACTTTATTTGAAGCGCTAGCTCATAGAATCTCGTTTATGTTTTTCTTTAACGTTTAATCAAGAATGTTACAGTGCTGTGTACTTAGCTTCCAGCTGTGCTGAGTTCAGATAGTTGCGAGAACCTGGGGTCAGTAGACCAACACAGAAATGATGAGGAACGAAGTCAGAGGTTCTGTCAGGCTACAAGTAGTTCACTTCCTGTCAACAGAAATGCCGTGACTCTGGCCTACACCCTTGTTCCCCCAGTTGAACTGTGAACGAGTTAAAGAATGAGGCACGCTTCATAATGCCTGTAACAACTACACGGATTTTAATTTTAAGCTTTTTATTAAGTACTTTGTAAAATAAAGAGAACTGAAGAATTCTTGATGTATTTCTTCCAGTCGGTTACCAAGGAAGCAAGGTTCAATTTTATACTGTACCACAGGAATTGTCCTACAGTGGCTCCAGTCAGATAAGTACGTTTTCCTATTTTATTAGAAACTAAATACAATTATCAAATGACTTGACTAATGACCTGCTCTTGTTAGTCTCTGCTCTATTTTTTACTTTTGCTAAAAGCAAACGTTTAACTTTTTGTTCTTCTGTTTTAGGCATTTGTCCAGTATTAGCCATGTAGTCCTTGATGAAATTCATGAAAGAAATCTTCAATCAGATGTTTTAATGAGCATTATTAAAGATCTTTTGAATGTCCGTTTGGATCTGAAAGTAATATTAATGAGTGCTACTTTAAACGCAGAGAAGTTTTCTGAATATTTTGGTAGGTTAAATGCTTCCTGTGAATTTTCCTTCTGAGTGATTTAGGCTTCTAGCATTTATCGTATTTTAGGAGTCATAGTGTGAGTGGGCAAACAGAGCGAAGCCTTTAGCTCTTCATTCTTCAAGTGCTGTCCTGTAACTGGAAACAGATGAATGTGCTGGAGAGCAGTGTACTGCCTGCTACCAATGCTTTCTTTATTCAGTCACTTCCTTGGGAATTGAATTTGACATCTTCCATGAGAATTTAAAGGGGAGAAGAAAAACCTATAGACTTGAAAACTATATTACAAAAATAGTGAAGAATGTTTATTGACTCTTTTACTGCGGAACACTGTTTTATTTGCTGTTTAAAAATGACTTATGCCTTCCTCCATAGATAACTGTCCAATGGTTCACATACCTGGGTTCACTTTCCCAGTGGTGGAGTATCTTCTTGAAGATGTAATTGAGAAGTTGAGGTAAGTGTATTTTCTCAGCACCGGTATAGGCAGTATTTTGTTACTCTTTCATTTTACTTATGTCTTTTTGAAGATTGTCTCCGTATAAATAGCCTGTTGAAAAATTAGTTGTGGTTTTCAGGAGTAAACTTACACTGGACATCTTGTTGCAGAAAACCTTTTGAGGGAAGTTCAGTAGCTTTTACAGTGATAGGCTTGTAGCAACCTGGAAATGTTGGCTTGGGAAGGAGAAAAACTTTCTTTCAGGGTGGTGAATTTTCAGGTGGATAAATTAAGCTAGTCTTTGATACTTATTTTTTACTTGTTTTCATGCTTACTGGAGATGGTACCTATCGTTTCTGTAATTTAAAAAAAAATAAAGGAAAATTCCAGAATCCTATTACATGGTACAGCTGAAGTACAGTACATTGCCCACAGTTTAGAAAGCTACTGTGCAGCTGGATTAAATGACTAGTTTCAAAATTTAATTATATTTCCTATTTATCTTTAAAGGTATATGCCAGAAAACACAGACCGTCGGCCACGGTGGAAGAAAGGCTTCATGCAAGGGCATGTAAGCAGACCAGAAAAAGAAGAAAAAGAGGAAATCTACAGGGAACGATGGCCAGAATACTTAAGGCAGCTGCGGGGCAGGTTGTTCTCACTTTTCTGCATTGTGTTGTTAACTTAATGAACATCAAACATCTTAACACTTCTCAAGAGTGTTTTAAAACTAAGCTAAATAACTTTGCCTCTTCATCACCCAGCAGAGATTCTGTGCTTGAGACGTTTTCTTTGATTGCCAGCATTTGACTGCTTTGGTATCTGAATAAGTGGGTTACTTAGGTAGCCTGGCCAATTTATTTCAGGAACGGCGTCTTTCTTTTCTTCTCCCATCTTATTTTACTTCTGCAGTTTGTGATTTCCTATATATCCAGCTTCACAACAATAACTGATACAGGTGGCTCTGTTTTACCTCCCTTTCCGAAGGGAGCAAGTCCTCAGTGCTCTCTGTTCTATCCCATGCTCTACTTGTCCATCCCTTTCTCAGACACGTCTTTGGAGCAAATTGGTAATTGATACTAGGTTTCATGAAAAGAAGGGGCTGAGCAGATGAGATGCCTTCTGTACTTACACGAGGGAGGGATAAATTGAAGGGTAAACGCAGGTTATTTAGATCCTAGATAACCCATGAGAGATCCATAACCCAAAGAGATCATGTAAATGCTCCAAATACAGTTCAGTCTTAATTCTTAAACTTCCTATTCTAAACTGGCAATAATTGAACTAAAATAAGGCTCCAGAGTAGCATGCCTGTTCCATTGTACCTACAAAGAAAGAAAGACATTGAGCTATAGTAGGTTACATAGATGAGTGATTGCAGAACCTTACAGCAGACGAGTGCATGACTTGTGTTAGTAAGTAACTAATATGCATGCTTTTGCTGCCTGTAGGTATTCAGCAAGTACTATAGATGCCTTGGAAATGATGGACGATGACAAGGTTGATCTTGACCTTATAGCAGCACTTATCAGACACATTGTTTTGGAAGAAGAGGTATGTTTCTGTGTTGTATCATCGTGTTCTCACACTATGACTGAATTGTGGTCAGTGGCTGGTGGAGAAAGTCGAAGCTGGTGGTTATTTTGGTCTGTTACATACATACAAATAAGAGGTTTTTATTGTTTTTAGTTTTGTTTTCTGTTTTCTCAAAAGTAATCTTAACAGCTTTCAATACCCAATTACTATTTAAGCCCTGAGTTTAGAATGTGGTCAGACAGTGTGTTTTGAAACAAAGGGTAGGTTCCATGTTTAAAAGGTAGCATGTATCTAAGTTTTCTTGAATAACTGCTTAGAGTTGATATTCACTCCCTCATATCTACAGCGTGCCATTGGCTTTAAATGGTTTTCTGCCTGAGTAATCAGAACGTAATTTAGCAGTTGTGAAGATGAGAATTTTGCTAGGACATAAAAAAATAAAAGTCGATCATGTTTGCCAAACGTGCAGCCAGGAAGCTCTTCCCACTTACAGCTCGTCACGCTTTGTAGTTGTTCTGGTTTCATTGGTGGTTGTCCCTGAATGTGGTTCAGATGTAATGACAGTGCAGCTAGTTACTTTTTAATGTGAAGATGCACTGAGAACTTTACTCACCTACACGTTCAGGTTTCTGCGAGGCTCTGACCAGTATAGTAGTCTTTAGTCACTATTTACTGTATTTACTACTATAAGTAGTCTTAGAGTCTTTATTTCAAATTGTAGCTTCTTTTCTGTTGTTTGTGTTAGAGGAGGTAGATCTTGAAATACAAAACCACCAGATTCTGAAGCTAAAAATCCTAATTAGAGTCCCAGTAAAAGTTTTTTTTGTTTAGTACTGTTAGGTACATTGTTATCAGAGCGATTCTGTGCTTGAAGCAGTAACAAACTTGAAAGAGTAACTTCTGTTGCCATAGGTAATATACGTAGGTTACACCATAGCCTGAAGTTACATATTCATTTCTGTGTTCAAAAACGTCTGTGGAAGAGCTGATGCTGTAGCTGAGTCACTGAAGAGAATTCTGACTATTGAGAATGTCAAATCACTTAATATTTCAATTGATACAGTATTTAAGCTGTAGGTAATGAAGATGACTTGCTGTTTTTTTTGTCCTTCCTTTGCTGAAAATTGCACTTAGTTTCTTCTAGGTTTAACGGCAGTTCAGATTCTTCCAGTGTTTGAAATGCTGCAGGGCAAAATGTTGAAAATGAAGTTTTTGTTTAAGATCGGATGAATGTGTAGCAAGCTCTTTGCAGAAGACAAACTTTTTTTTTATCTGTAGTAAACAAAGTATTTCAACTTGTAGTCAGTGAGGTTTCAGGTATCACTTACTTGAGATATATGCGTCAGTTTGCAAGTAGGTGATCTTTTGCACAGCACGTAACTTATTCTAACCTGTTTCTTTTCCCATTCACTTCCTCTTTTGTATATAGGATGGTGCAATTCTAGTGTTTCTTCCAGGATGGGACAACATTAGCACTTTGCATGATCTCTTGATGTCACAAGTCATGTTTAAGTCAGGTAAAAACAAAATTTTATGTGCAAATTTAGCAGCAGCATTGGTGGCAAACTTTTATTTTTGCCTATGTTTGCTGGTATTGCACTGGACTTTTCTTCTTCCCTCCCCTTTCAAAATGATTGCAGCGTGTTCGGCTTTTTTTTTACATAGCTACAATAACTTCCATCCAAAACTAAATTCTTTCTTCATTCTGTGTTAATTTCTTATTTTTGCTTGATGCTTCAGCGTCTTCTCTCTAATACTTTGCTGATGGTTCTTTTAAATTCTGTTTTTTCCTAGATGCCTTTTAATAGGACAGTAAAATATCCTATGCCTATCCTATACGCTTTATTTTGTCTTGTTTGCATACCTCACGTTCAGCTAACTTGTCCTAACTATGCTTTGGACTATTCAGATGGTCTTACTATAATGCATGTTGTGTATGTTCCATCGATAGAGAACTTACTGAGAACTAGAGGAGAATGTCAGTTTAATAAATAAACTTGAGCAGTTATTAAATAATGAATTTAAAGTTGAATATATTCATGTTCTGAACAGTAACTTGTATTTACCAAGTCATCATAGCGTAATACGAAATGGCAAATTCTGAAGTAAAAAGGGAAAAAAGAGTTTTTATTATGTGTGTTTTATGTTTTACTAGCTTTTGGGGGAGACTTCTATGGAGTAATGTAATGATTTGTTATCACAGAGAAGCTTGGGTAGTTCACAGGTGTTTATACGTAGAAATAGAATGCGTTTGAAGGTGGCTTGGCCCCTTAGTTTAACCAAGCAGCAATGTATAGCTGTTGTGCTAATAGACTTGATAAAAGACCGAGATGAATTGTAACAAAAATCTGTTAAGTTTAATACACAGTTGTCAGCCAACCCAGAAATAGGCTTCTCTTCCCCTTCCCCTCACAGCCCCACCTGTCATTGTGGCTGGCAGTTAGTTAATTCAGGTTATATTCCTCTGAGCTTCTAGCATATAAGTCTTTATTTCAGGATGTGTCACCTGCACTTAACACCGATGCACTGAACATTGCTAACAAATAGCAAAAAAAAATAAAATGCCATTATCCACATGGCAAAAAACAATTCAGAATAAGAAATGGACATAGTAGATTTACTTGCAGCATATTTGCTCTGTTCTGTGTTCTTGATTTTCCTGCATAATTAAAGTATCTGTGCTTACTCTGTATCTTCTACTGATTTTTAATTTTCAGATAGGTTTATTATCATACCTTTACATTCATTGATGCCTACTGTTAACCAGACTCAGGTATGCTTGTCTTTTATTACTATGTAATAAAGTAACGTTTCACAAGTACCAAAAATTTTAATTGAGCATATGTTTGGTTTTGGCAAACATATAAATGGGCCATGGATAATTACAGGTGTTTAAGAAGACCCCGCCAGGAGTAAGGAAAATCGTGATTGCTACCAACATTGCAGAGACTAGGTAAATAGCTAGCTATGCAGACCAAGCAAAACCTATAATTTTGACAAAATAAAAAATATAAACCTGTTTAACTTTTCCAAAATAGGTTTGAAATATTTGTCATTGATTTATACCGTTTTAAATTCCGACACGTCTATAGACTAAGCTGGAATTCTCCTTTGAGAATTATTTAAAAACGAATCAAAGCATGGATGATCTATAATGACTTGCAGTTGTTGTACATGATAAATGTGAAATGCCTGTCCTCTATAGACTTTATAACTGCATACAGTGACTCTGTGGTGCCAGACCTAGGAGAATAAAACAAGCTTGCTCTTGAACTGCTTGGTAACATTCTTCTTAATGAAATTCCAAGCACAGAATTATTATTATTATTATATTTTTTTTGGCTTGCAGTTTGGGAGAGGGTAAAGAAGCTAAACCTTTCTAAGATCCTAGGTTAAGCTTGCGAAGATGAAGAATTGCATTTTTTTCTCTTTTTTCAAACAGCATTACAATAGATGATGTGGTGTTCGTCATAGATGGTGGAAAGATAAAGGAAACTCACTTTGATACCCAGAACAACATCAGCACAATGGCAGCAGAGTGGGTTAGTAAAGCTAATGCCAAGCAAAGGAAAGGTCGAGCAGGAAGGTAAGAATAATGGCTAGTTAGAAAAACTTTGTGCTGTTAAGTTTCAGTCTGTCTTGGAGCTCATGTGTGCTGAAGGTAGTGCTTTGTTAATCCCATGTTCAGAAGCAGATACTAGTACAACTCTCTTGTTCTTAGGGAAAGAATGGTTTGTTATTTTCCTAAGAAACTGACGTAGCTTGTGCTGCATTTCAGTCATGAGTTTCCTTCCTTATTATAGAAGAATAAATCCTGCATTTTTCTCAAATTTGATAGTGTTTGCATTGACACCTCACTTACGAGGCTATGATACATTAAAGCAAAAATTGCCTTCAAATTAATATTGCTTAGATACAAACCAAATTATTTAAAATTTCACTCCCCCTCCAAATACCTCGTGGAATACTTTTTCTTTTGCTCAGACCTACAGTTCTTCTCTGATCTCCTCATTGTTCCCTTCGAGCAGTTGATGGGAGATTTCTGCATTTTCTATGCCTTTGTTTTCCTATTGACGGGTCTGTATTTCTGAAATGGTTATTACAATCGAATACACTTCAATTCTAATTCCCTGAAGTGTTTTGGAAAGCTGCTTATAAATGAACACAGTCATAATGTCACAATGTTGTAGCAAAAGCATGCATTTATTTCTTTCAATATGTTCCAGAGTTCAGCCAGGTCACTGTTACCATCTGTACAATGGGCTCCGTGCTAGCCTTCTAGACGATTATCAGCTACCTGAGATCTTGAGGACACCTTTGGAAGAGCTTTGCTTGCAAATCAAGGTAAGCATGTGCATCTTCAACCATGTATACTAGTGACGTTTCTGCTGGAATAAGAGCTTGAGAGATAAAATTAATGCAACTCTGAGGTTAGAGTTCTCTTCAAGTCGAAGTTCTGTCACACCAAAACCACAGTGTATGCGATGAGTAGCTGCAGCAATTGTTTGCAAATGTTACCAACCCGAGAAAAATGTATTGTCTAGTATAAATAAAAGCTGAACTCTTAACACAAATTTGAACACAAGTTTTAGATCTTTAGATTTGAACACAAAATTTAGATCAGAGTTGCTTCTGTGAGAATGTCAGGGAGCTGAGGGAGAAGGCTTCTTAAAGCTACCTTTTGGTAAAATTCTTTTAAAACCGTCTTTATTTTGTCCTTAAATGTCTTTATTTTGTCCTTACTTCTTAATTATTGAAATCCCAATTCAAGCTGTCAATTATTCACCTCTTGTAACTAGTGTGATCACTGCTTATTGATTTCAGGTGGGTAGCCATCTTTGTTGTTGTTTTTTTTTCTTTCAGATTCTAAAGCTTGGAGGAATTGCTTACTTTTTGAGCAAACTAATGGATCCACCATCTCGTGATGCTGTCATGCTGGCTATAAATCATCTGATGGAGCTGGTAAAGTATCACTTAACGTACAGTTTCATGCAAGGAAAGATCTATTTACAGCCATGTTACTGCACTGTTTGTTACAAAGACCATTCTGATGGTACAGGTCTAGACATCTGAAACCCTTATGCAGACCCTTTACATCTCTAGGCTATGTTCTGTCATCTTGACTGAACAGAGGAAATAAACTGCAAATGTTACATGAAATTACGGACTGCATAAAGTAGTTCCTGAGTTACTTAAAACACTGCTCACACTTTGCATTTAGATTCCATGCAGATCCTTAACTGGGTAGTTGTGTAGCACCCTGCTCATGGCGAATCCAAGTATTTGTAACCCAGTCAGATTAGTGAAGAAGTTAGACTGTATTTCTGGGGGTAATAGGAGAAGAGTCTCTTGTACGTCAGTGCCCCTTTGGATGCTGGGGAAGGAGAGATTAATGAACTGTTTGTACTACTGATTTCTTGCCTATTATTAATTGCACAAATCAGTTGTAGCAATAAATTGCAATGTCTGATTTAGATTAAGGGCACTGTGTAGACTGTCATAACTCTATAAATGTTTAGATAAAACTCAGTGATATATTTGTTGTTCTCTGACAAGGCTGTAAAGTAACAAAGGGAGAAGTAAACGAAACAAGAAGTGACACTGAAGGGAACAGGGAATATACAAGTCTAAAAACAAGCTTGACCAGGAGAAGATGCTCAAGTGTTAATTAGTCTTCATACTTGGGTTCAGAAAGACACTGAGCCCAATAAACCACTTGAAACACAACTAAAGATGGTTGCTCTTTTCTTGTATCTGTTGACTGTTTCTTTGTCATTTGCATGATCACTTTCCTGTCTGACCATACTAAAGCTGGCTGCATCCTTCACACTGCACTTAGCAATTTCTTTTTTGTTTTCTGACAGAATGCTTTGGACAGACAAGAGGAACTGACTCCCCTAGGCGTACATTTAGCACGATTGCCAGTTGAACCGCATATCGGAAAAATGATTCTCTTTGGAGCTTTATTCTGTTGCTTGGATCCAGTCCTTACGATTGCAGCAAGCCTCAGCTTCAAAGACCCTTTTGTCATTCCTTTGGTAAGTTTCTAAGAAGAGCATTACAGATAAGATTTTAAGATCCTCATAAGAATATTAGGACACTACTGAGATGCTGTAGTTTAAAAGAACTTTAATCCTACTTTCAGGTTAATTACACATTTACAAGTACTGCTTGCCTTGCAGTACTTCATAGTGTGTGTTTTACTTACAGAATATTGGAAGTAACATCACTTTTTATGTCGGTTCCACACAAAGTATTACTGTATATATGTGCCTTAGCTGGGGAAGGTGAGCTGGACGGAAGAATGGCCTGTCGGTCAGGAATACTCCCTATGTTCTAATTGTTCTTAGGGCAAAGAGAAAGTAGCAGATGCAAGAAGAAAGGAACTGTCAAAGAATACAAAAAGTGATCATCTGACAGTGGTGAATGCATTCACGGTAAGCATGTTTTAATGTTCTTGCCTTCAGGAATTTTGGTTTGGGTTTTATGCTTTAATTTTTTAAAAAAATCTGGTCAGTGTATGCTCTGAAGTATTTCTTTCCTGGTTTCTACAGAAACATAAAAGCAAATTAATTTTCACTCTTCTAGTGTTAAGGAGTGTTATCTTCAGGCTCAGTAACCTAATTTCTTGTGGATATGCTGGTGGAAATGTAAATTCATGGTGACGTTACTTTAGTCTAAACGTGTATTTGATGAGGGATGAACACAGTAGAACTTCGTGGCAGTTTCCCAGTTGGGCTTCAAAAATCCCTTAGTCATTAATTCTTGTCCTTCTGGCACCTGCAAGAGGCTGGAGCAGACTTAGAAAAGCGTTGGAGACTTAGCTGTGTAGCACTGGGCAAGAAGAAAAGGAAATAAATGGCCTGGAAACAGAGTTGCTGCACAAGACTGTTAATAGCAATAAATGAAGTTCTGACAAACTTGGCTAGATTTTGCTTCTAGCCATGGAAAAATTAAGTTTTCAATTCAAAAATGTTGTGTTTTTCTGCTCTATGCTGTATATGTATAGGTGTGTGGACGTATATACATATGTGTATGTAGCACTATACAAAGAGATGAAAGGGTTTGCTTTATCTCTGAAGGAGAAAAATGCAACTGATGTTTATCGACCTATGGTTTTTTGGTCTGTCCTTATATACTTAATTTTCTCAGTATGTGTTCACTTAAATGCCTTTGAACTACGGTATGAATTTCTAGGGCTGGGAAGAGACTCGGCGCCGTGGATTCAGAACTGAGAAAGACTACTGCTGGGAATATTTCCTGTCTTCAAATACGCTCCAGGTAACATCCTGATGGTCTGAAAGGGGAGGAATGCATCTGTGGGGGAAGGGGAGGAGCCTTTTGGCACAGTGTCACTCTGGGACAATTTTTATTTCCTAGATGCTGCATAACATGAAAGGGCAATTTGCTGAGCATCTCCTTGCAGCTGGATTTGTGAATAGCAGAGACCCCAAGGATCCCAAATCTAATACCAACTCAGGTAAGCAGTAGAAGGAAACAGAAAGCTTTTGAGTCAAATTCTCAGTTTGTGGAACTGCGTTACTTACCTTGCTGTCTTTTACAGATAATGAGAAGTTGCTCAAAGCAGTCATCTGTGCTGGTTTATATCCAAAAGTTGCAAAGATTCGGCCAAGCTTTAGCAAAAAGAGGAAAATGTAAGGATTTGGTACAATGTTGGTTTGTGTTGCAGGTATTTTCTACGTTAGGTAGCTTGGCAAGGCAGAACATTGGTTTAAGTGCATTATTTTTTTGTACAGATCAGTCAAGGGTGTGGGTTACTTCATTTGAGAATGTGACAGATCAGAGCATGGGATTGCTGATCTTTACTTATATGAGCAAAGATGTTGTTTGACCATTTGCATACCTGCTGGTATGCGAAATAATTGGTGTGACATTATCAAGCAATCCATAATTCTAAATTATATTGGTAACACAGCAGCTAAATGAGTCTTACCATCATTTTTGGTCTACAGCAACAATTTAAACTCTTTCTTCTGTAGTGTTTGGCAAGACAGGGCCTAGCAATTCTGGTCTGATCTAACACTTCTCGTATTACCAGACTGTTTATTCTTACTAATGGTTACTTCTAGTAATAGTATACACAAGAAGGATATCTGTATTCTTGTGAACATGACGTAAGACAGAAAGAAGGGTTGTATGTTTGGATGAACTTCCTGGGTATATAATGTGAAGCACCAAGCTGGAAGTGATCATTGCCTAGAATTAAAAAAAAGAACAAACCAAGTGATTATTTCTGCGGTAGGTGTAAGAATGGGTAGTCAAAATTCTACTTCAGATTGCTTAATTTAGATCTGTCTGCAGCTGGCACTACCAGTCAGTTGATTCTCCATTTGGAACCAAGTCCAGTGTGCTTCAGTCACCTCAAGGATGCATGCAGGAGTAAGCTTGCAAATGTGATGGGAGATCCTGTGTCACTACATCTTAGCCGCGTGGTGGAGCCAGGTATAAATCAGCTGCCAGGAAGGTTCAGTGCCGCATGTCTTTTCTACTTGAGAGAACAACAGGGTTTATTAAGGAGGTGAATTTAAACTTAAGCACAGAGATAGGGCTATCTGGAAATTAATACTGTAGATTCGGGTGCAGTCTTCTGAGGAAAGAAATTGAAGTTCCTTCAAATGTCCTTATTTTGGAGTTCAGAATGCTGGTGGAGAATTGGAGGGTTTTTAACTTGGGATGTGGTTTTGCTACGTTTTCAGTAACTTATTTCTATGCTAAAACTACTTCTTCTTCAGGGTGAAAGTGTGCACCAAGACAGATGGAACAGTTAATATTCATCCTAAATCTGTTAACGTGGAAGAGACAGAGTTCCATTATAACTGGCTTGTGTACCATTTGAAGATGAGAACTAGCAGTGTATGTCCTGGTTCATATTTGTGTTACTTATTTTTGTAGCTCTTTAATGTGTTTGATCAAGGGATGTGAATAGCATCTCTTACTGTGGCCCAGAAGGTATGCAGCAACTTTGTTTGAAGCCTTCGTGTTTTGGGTCACTTCTTTTACTTGCCATCAGATTCTGTTCTGTGGGATCTTGGTGGTATTGTTCCACAAATAACTAGCATACTAACTTGTGTTAGATTTTGGTTCTGCTGCTGCTTCTTTTTTTTTTTTTTTTTTAAAGAGTTTGCAAACTTTCTTTTTCCTGCTTTATTACTAATGGAATTATTGGTTGGAGTTCACAGCTTTCTGTTGTTCTGTGAAGGACTGTATTTGGAACCATTTTTGCTTCCATTTAATCTGATTTTATGTAACTCTTCCCACTGAGTTGCTTCAAATTTGTTTTGCAAATCTATGAATGACTGAAAAATAACCTGGAATTCTATTTTGACTTTTTTAAGGGTTAGTGATGTCATTTAACATGCTTTCAGGGGAGACGGACAATTTTGTCTTCTTGCAGATTTACTTATATGATTGTACAGAAGTCTCTCCGTACTGCCTCTTGTTCTTTGGAGGAGATATATCCATTCAGAAGGATAAAGATCAGGATACCATTGCTGTGGACGAATGGATTGTTTTCCAGTCTCCTGCTAGAATAGCACAGTTAGTTAAGGTAACTGTATTTAATAATATATACAGAAATCTTAGTGTAACAGTAACTCTTCCCAGAGATTTTTTTATATTTAATGTTGCTGCTGAACTGTTGATGTATTGCTATAGGGAGATAACAAAATGTTTTTAACGTATTCCCAGTAAGCATGTGAAGTATACACAGTAAGTGCAAGATATCTACTGCAGGTCTGTGTATGGATACAAATTAAAGTTGTAGTAAAAATAACATTCTGACCAGCTTGTTGTATCACATGATAAACTGGGCAGAAGTAAACACTGATGAACTCCCTTACCAGCAGGCACTTGGAAGATTTATTTATGTATTTGAGCTTCCAGTGTAATAGCTGGACTGATGAGAATGAGGCTTGCGTGTGTCTTGCAGTGCTGGAAGGAAGGTGCCATTAAACTGGTGCAGCCTCTGCTGAAAATTTCATGGGGATGTTGAAAAATAGTAGAGGCTTCAGAGAAGAGTCGTAGGGTGGATTTAAAGGGCTTATAAACATCTTACAGTAAGAGATTCGAAGAGCGTAATTTCTGTAGTTATCTGTAGCAAAAGCTGTAGGATGACCCGATCAGTCCATGAAATAACCACGTGGATATGGAACAGGAGGATGGGGCTCTTCAGCTGGCAATGATACTTCCCAGTGAAGAGGAGTTGAATAGAGCTTTGTTTATTATTAGATCCTAGAAATTGCATCTGACTCTTTCTTAACCCAAATATTTTTAGTCTCCTTAAAGAGTCAGCTAATGGCTGAACAGGCCATCGCATCCGGAGAGGATGAGGTCATAAAAGGCAAAGCTCGTTTTTGAAAAGCAGCTTTTGATCCTGAAGGTAGCTCTGTTGTAATAAATTGATATAAGAACAGCAGGCGTAAAGATTAGGAGAACAGAGGACACAAGGGATTTGCACTTACTGTGGTCACATTGTGTAGTTTTATACTTGCCTGTCTCTTCATTCCAACAAATTTTTGTCTGCAGAATTTAAGACAAGAGCTCGATGATCTTCTACAGGAAAAAATAGAAAACCCACACCCCGTGGACTGGAATGATACTAAATCCAGGGATACAGCAGTACTGACCGCTATTATAGACTTGATCACAACACAGGAGAACGAAAGTGCCAGAAACTATGCTCCACGGTTTCAGAACGAGCGCTATAGTTGACACACTTTGATCTGTGTTGATAAAGCCGATATATTCACTTATTTTGGTTCGTTGTTTTTTTTTTTTATAGCATTTATTTAGCTAGAGGGAAAAACGCTTTTAGGGCAAGCAGGTAATTCCCTCGTACTGAAGAGCAGTTATTTCAAAATAGTTGGTAATATCTGTATATGCATGGTATTCTGTGTTCATGGTAGCTTTTTAAATAAGAAAACACTGCAGTGTTAGCAATGTTAATTGGTGTATGTATTGTCCTTCCTCCGAGTCCTCTAAAACTGTAGCTTTTTTTTTTTTTAATATTTGTTACCAGATTTGGGAGGGTGGGGAAGGGAAAGAAGCTAAAGTACTGCTTAATTGTGCTTAAACTGTTCTTCTTGCTATTGGTAAAAACATCTCAAAAGATTTTTTTTTTTTTCCCTTGGGGGTGGAGAGTAATTACTGTGTTGCAGCAGTTTTCTCACCAACATTTCCACAGCAGGTAATGATAGCTTAATTAATCTACCTTGAAAACATGTTGTTGAATTTGTGCTGTGGGAGGAAAGGCTTTAGAAATATTCTCACCTTTTCCCATTCATCCCATTCAGTTCATCTTTCTTTGCTTTCTGTACCCATCCATCATCAGTACTGATGGAAAAATTTGGACTACAGGAGCTTTGTGGTTATAAAAACTGATGGTGGAATACACTTCAAGGGTTCATTGTATTCTAATTTTTTAAGCAATCCATGTATAGGTATAGTGTTACATTAAAATACTTTTCTTTAAAGTGTTAGTTCATCTGCTCTTAATTCTTAATGTTCTGACTGTCATTCTGTTTTGAGTGCTTCCTAGTACCTAAGAACATTTGATTAATTATGCTTATTTTAGGATTTCAAGCGGGGTGATTTGAGAGAACTATTCTGGTCAGACCTGTGGAAGCCTGCCAGACCTGCTGTTCCCTGTAACCCCTGGGGCTGGATTTGTGCTCCCCTGGGGCTGGGGGGAGATTGATTTAGCTGAGCCTGATGGGTCGGCGTTAAACTAGGGCCTGACAAGTGCCAGCAGTTTAGTTGGCAGCCTCCTCTTACCTTCTGCTTGCTGTGCAGCCATTGCATCCTTGGGGAATAAAGCCTTTGCTTCTCATTTTGATTTTCTGCAAATGTTAACTAACTTTCACTTTTTAGAGGCTTTATTTTTTTTTCCCTTATGCTTGACAGAAATCATTGCTGTGGCCTTACTTGTCCACCTGTGTCATGGGCTAGGGAGGATTTATTCATTTTGTGTTATCCTGCTGAAAACAGAACTAAAACGGGCACATCTTCCAGTCGGTTAATCCAGCATCAGCTGTATTTATCTATGGTGTATAAGGCATGCCACTCCTCTGATAGAGCATAGCTATTTTTTTATACGACAGTCAGTTTGTGACTGCTCTGTGCTTTCTGTTGGGTTAAAAAGGAGCTCTGGGGCAGGTGTCCCACTGCGTGCCCTTACCCTGCGGGTTCTTCCCTAACCCCGAGGCGAGAGGTCCCTGGCCTGTGCTCGGTCCCTGCTCCAGCCTCCTACAGGTGTGTCTGTGCGAGATGACGGAGGACGCAGGAGTGCTGTTTATCTTTATAAAACAGGAAGAAAAGAAGCAAACGTAAGTTACAGAACAAATTTAACTTCTGACAAGAATGACATTAAGGAACTGTCATTTAACAATTTGCAGTTCAAGAAAAATTGAAGCTTTTTTTTAGTAAGGATTTAAAAAGATTTTATTGATTGTTGTCCTATAAAATCATAACTGTCTTTAATTCCTGAAGAACTGTGTCTGAGAATAGGAAAAATGGCTTTTAAAACATTATTTGGAAAGACAAGGTATGAAAAAATATATACAGTATTAAAAATCTGAATAAAATTAATGCCTGGATTTATACATTCAGTTTTGTTAAACATCTGCCTGTGTACAATAGACTCTGTTAAAATATTAGCAGTATTTTTAACTATGTTAAATAAGACTTTGTTCAATTTACAGTTTATACCATTACCATTTTATCAGTCCACTTATAAATTAATTCAAAAGGCTGTAACACCACTGTCAGACTACCAAGGTAAGAATTTTTGTACAAAATTATTGCCTAATCGATTTTCACTTGTTCCAGAGGTACATGTTTTAAACAAAGTCACTCTCAGATCACCACAGTACAGAATATAAACACCACCCTTTAAAAAAAAGACTGGGACTGTGACAAGAAGCAAGCCTTTGTACTACACCTTTTTGCCTTGTTTTTATTTAGCAGGTATTGAAGCCTGCTGACTTACCAGCTGGTCCTTAACCAAACAATGAAGACGTTTATAGTACAGCCTGTCACACTGATACACAGAAATGATGCACTGAAACTTACTTCATTTTTTAGTGCATTTTCTTCACACAATATTTAGTGGTTGGTTGTTTTCTGTGAAATTCCAAAGCTAAACTGCAGCTGCAGAAATCTAGGTGGTGCAGGTAGTGCAATGGTGAGAGGGCTTCTCGGGAGCTGAGAAGCGTGCATGTGGCAGCACCAAGCTGGGTGCCCCCCGCTGCCGGGGTGCTCCTGCTCCCCTCCAGCCTCTGCTCCTGCCTGAGAGCCTCGTGTGGCAGTCACGAAGGCGATGACAGGACACCAAGCTAACCATGTTTCCCAAGGTGCTGAGATCTCAGCTCCCACGTCCTTCCTCAGTGGTGCTCTTACCTCGTACAGCGGAGATGAGCAGAGACCTGGCAGCTCAGATCCCTGCAGGTCTTACGCCTCCCTCTTTCTGCGTGTGGCTTCAACACGCTGACAAATGCTAAAGAGGAAGTTCAGTAAACTGAAGTTCAGTTGAACTTTTTGCCTCCACAGAAGGAAATAATCAATCTCCTCTAGCACAGAAGAGCAAAAAGGAAGAAAAAAAAAAAAAAAACAACAAAAAAAAACAGAAGCATGTTCTTCATGTTTTCTGCAGTCTCCATCAAAACCCTGGCTCTACAGCAATAACTTAATAGAAGGACCTAGCCAAACACCTGGAGAAAACTGAAACAAAATGGACACATTTCCAGCAGTTATACAATCCTTTAAAATATCAAAAAAAATGCTGTGAGTCCAGACACCTGAATTCTGAACCAGAGCAGTGGCATTTAAGACTCATGATGATGCTAGTGGGAAAAACCACATTGATGTGTTACACATACGGCTACTTTTCTGCAGCTTGAAAGGACTTTGTATTGAAAAGGTGGTTTAAGCTTTAAAGGTGCAGCCTACTGCAAGGTACTTGAAAAGCAACCATGCTGCCAAGAAGGCATTCAGAGAGCTAAAAGAGCCTTTAGAGCTGAGGACAGACAGCAGACATGAGACAGAAGGGCTTGTTCATTTGGCAAAACCCATGAGCTTAAAAAATACTCCTGGAAGAAACTCCATAAGGTGCACCTGCCAGAAGGATCTGAGAAAGCTAACAACTGCTCACACCAAGGCTATTTGTAATGAAAACAAGCCCAAGCTGAGTCTGATAGTTGTGCTAAAACAGATCTGAGAACAAGACACTCAACATCATTATGTACTTGGTGCAGTTTGGTACTTCTTGCTTGCTTTCAGAAGTCATCTCAACACCGGAGCACCAGAATGCCTGAGCTGCGTGACAGTTCCCACACCCAGTCCTGGAGGCCACCACCACAAGCAGCATGTCTCTGGCTCTTACCTTGTGTCAGCTTCACCCATGGTGATTGCAGCGATCTAATTCAGTCTTTGCAAATCTGGCTCCTCCCTGGCTTTGTGCTGGAGAGGTAAGCCTTTATGAATTACATGCTTGTTCATTCTAGCTCAGGTTAAGCAAGGATTTTGACACAGCTGGGAACTATCCCCTTAAGCCCCGTCTTGTACTGGGAACGTAGGACTGCCGTTTCTAAGGAACAGGAACTCCTCCCCACTATTACGCTCCTGTTCACCTCCAGCTCAGTGTATGGGTTTGGTGAGTTTCTGGTGCTCGGTCTGCTATAACAAGGTCCAACTTTGAAAGAAAGTAAGTGAAAATGATCAAAAAAGAGTGGCAGAAGTGTAAGTAAAGAGCAGGGATGAAGGAACAGAAGTTGAAAGGGAAATCTGAGAAAAAAAAATGCATAGCTGAGCTCCACTGCCTTAGAAACTACTTCTAGTTGAGATCTGCTACAGTTCAAGCCAGGCTTCAGTTCAGAGCTCTCAAAATGCAAACCAAAACGGGCTATCTGAAACAGTGCTCTGTTACCAGATTCTACACATCTGTGACCCACGTCGTCCATGCGAGAGCTGTAGTGCATGCAGCCATTCCCCGCTGACAGCAGTTAGTGCAAATCCTCTAGGTACAGTATGAAGAAGCAAAAACCATCTACACATTTGTTTCAAGTCCAAGTAAACGTCCCATCCGCTCCATGTTCTTGTCGATCGTGGCACGACACGTGATTTCCTTAGCACACTCCATGGGAAACCAGCCTCTTTCACCATCCCGCAACCGTTCCCCTTCATACCAGCCTGCAGGCGTGAACAGACAGGGAGCAACAAACCTCTTCAAGTAATTATAAAGGCACTTTGTCAGAGCTTCTGAGTCAGTGTCATCGCATACATGATGCATACATGATTTATCTATATGACTGGTGATGAGTTACTTTAAACATCTGTTGCCTAAGCAGAGGCTGTCCTTAGGAACTTGAACCTAAACGCTCAAGTTTTTCTTGGAAAAACTTGCTTAGCCTTTATTCATCATATGGCCAACTCTATTAGGAAACAAAGTCTTCTAGCTGGATTCAGCTGCAGGGGTAAGAGGGTTGCTAACACCACATACTCACCATCATTCACTTTTTGATAAACCAAAACAACATCAGCAACTTGAAGAGACAGCTCGTCTGACTGCTTAGCTGTGTAAGTTCTGATGATCTCCACCTGAGTCAAAGCTGGAAAAGAAAAAAAAGAAAGGCTGAATTACAGTATTTCCATTTCAAATCTTCTCTTTAAACGTGTATATAATTGATTAAAAAAATCAGTGTATCTTAGCATATGCCCTGCCCCACCCCACCCACAATGCAGGTGGCAGCAAATGATGCAGAGGGGTTCCCACCTGAGCAACTGCACACAAACTCGGGTTAAACAGATGAGGAAAGGAGCTTTGCTCTTGTTAGCAGATTAACATGGATCAGTTGTTTCAACAAACACTAACAGAAGTAACTGGGCAAAGCAAAACTCAAAGAAGGAAGAGTTGACAGCTTCATGTGTATTAAAGTAACACAGCCCAGGAAAAGGTGACATTTTTGAGGACCCAGCCTGTATTTGCTCAAATCCCCGCTAAGGGGCAGTGCACTCCTATTCTCACGTCAGAAGTCTCAAAAATCCCAGTATTTGAAACTTACTCGTTCTGTCTGTTTTCTGCCCATCTCTGTCTTGCCCAAGCACCGTAATCCAGCGAGCTCTTTCACTCCTGCAAACAGCAAAGACAAAATTCAGTTTCCCAACTCATGCTCTTGGACGATGACCGAGACTACTCCCTTTTCGAGATTCTGTATTTAAATTCTTCCTCTTATTGCGGCAGAAAAACTAAATACATAACCTCCTTTCTCCTCTCAAAATATGGCCAGAAGGTGTGATACTACTTCTCGTAATAACATTCTTCAAGCACAGTTAAACATTTTAAGCATGTTAGAGTAGAAAAAATGCCTATACACACATGGTTCTTACTGGCATCACATCTTACATACCCTTATTTTAATTATTTTTAAAGTAATGCAGGTAAACTTCTCTGCTAGTGTCTGCTACTAATACTTATGACTAATCTAAACAAAATTAAATAATCCACTTGAATTTTCTTCTTCAAAATTTTGTCTTTAGATAACTTGAGTTTTTAACTAAAAATAGTAACATCTGCCTTCTGCAGCTGTCCCTTTTTTTTGAAAAGCTGAAACCAGTGCCAAACTTGCGTTTCAAGCACCGAAAGAAAACATACAGAATTTTGCACAAGCTGACTTTTGTTCTTATTTTTAGAAACATGTTATTTACATGTATTTTCCCATAACCAATCTTAATAAGAAAATTACATTTCCTTTCAGACAACTCTGAAAAAATGGGATAATGCCAGACTGTCTTCTGTCTAAATATACATTTCTTCATAAATCCATGTACACCGTATATTTTGTGATCACAAAACAACTTTGCTCCCACTGAAGTCACCCTCTCCCCAGCAGGCAGTGTTGGAGCATATGAAAAATCCAGTCCAGAAACCACTGCTCTCAGCCAGACCAGGGAAGCCCTTGTATCTGTCCTTCCATAGCTTGCCATGTATTTTTCAAGAGAATCGATGTTACTTCTGTAAACAGACAGACTGGGAAAAAAATACAAAAAGATGCCAGCACCAATGGATAATCTAATGCTAAGTGACCCTGTAATTTAAGCCACCGTCCAGCAGCAGACACAATTACAGCTGTTCCAGAGCCAGGACAGTGGGAACAGGCCACCAAAGAGCCACCATCCTCGCTCACTGGCACCGTAACGCTCCGGACCCAGTGCTTCTGCTGTACCTGGAACCACAAGCCACGTGAGGTGACAAAATGGGATCAAACCGTGCTGGAAATCGGAGTCAACACACACATTTCACTTCCACCTGTGTGTCGCTCCGCTCAGTGAGCGCTCTAAAGGGCCCTCCTCCTGCCGCTGCCCTCCCATCGCGCTCGCCTAAAGTTCCAAGGAAGTTGGGATTTGCTGTGCCCTGAGCACACAACACATGGTAACACTCTATAAAAAGAGTTTTCAAATCAAGGAGGTATTGTCAGAGATTTTTCCCCTTGCAAGACAATCTACTGGACTGCTATTTATATTACAAACCTTCTCTAGGCGAGCTGTAATCTTTTCTAGAACAAAATGTCTTTTTATAAAAAGCCCAGACAACTAAAAACGTGCTTCATTTTTTTCCCAAGAAAAACGCATTTCCAAGCAAGTCTGAATCATCTGCTTACTTTATAATAAGATCTTTAATAGGAATCATTAATGATCTATAGTTTCTTTCAGAGTTATTCTAAACTTTGAAAGCAAACCTAAAGCTGTAAGTTTTTCCAGGCTGGGATGCGTCTGGAGCGTTCTGTTTCATGTCCTCTGTCCCGCCTCCTGCCTCCGCAGAACAGATACCATCTTTCACTTCTGTGAAGGGCTGCGTGGATGTTCATGGCACCACAGAGGAGCGATGGATGGCCTCGCCGAGACTCGCACCCGACAGAACAAGACGCCGCTTGTTGCCCTTTTCTGAAGCAGAGCACTCCCGCACTGCCCCAGGAGAACAAGGACCACCTCTATCCAGCACAGCTCCCCAGCTTCCCCACGGCCGTGCCAAACTCCTCCTCCCTCTCATCCTGCAGTTTCTGCTCCCGCACCGTCCGGCCGCTGTGGTACAGTCACAAAGCTGCCCCGGGACAGCACCGCTCAGCACTGGGCCCAACGCACTCCGTTCAGCGTGTGCTGCACCGCCGTGCCGCTAATCCTGCACCCTACATCCAGAGCGCTCGTTAGAAATGCTAAAATGCTGAAATAACTAGCAGGGTAAGGTACTTGAAGTAGTAAGGAAGAAACCAGTGCAGAAAAAATACCAGAGCAGTCCTTGATGAATCTCTGCAGTCAGATTGTCCACGGTCATCTTGTCATATTTGTCAAGCAGTCATATTTGAAGTATCTGCATAACTAACCTTTGTTGTCCACAGTTGTCTTTGGGCTCTCAGCAATGACCCAGAGACTTAGACAGGCTCAAATGAAACCATTTCAGAAACTGAGCACTTCACAATTTCAACTCGGTGCACAGGCAGGCAACGGAGGTCAGAAGCGTTATGCAGAGAAGCTGAGCTATGCCATACAAAAGTCACGTAGCTACAGAGGCATTGTGAAGCTTAACAAAGACAGCACCTTAACACCAAGAGTGCTGAGACACAGCGCTGTACCAGGCAGGGGGCACTCAGAGACCTCCACAAGCTCCGAAGACAGCAGGGTCCCGGCGGGCTGTGCCTGGGAGCCTCTGAACCACGGGAAAACTGCATCCAGGGCAAGGTGAAAGGTTAATGGCAGCTACGTTGCTTACTCTGTCTTTAAAGTAATTTTAAACTACATTACCGCCACTAAAGCCTGAGGTCATCCTACTGTAAGAAGCAAATAGAACAATAATTAACTTTTACTAGATTTGGCTTAATTAGAATGAGCTAATTATCTTGATGCTAAGTGAGGACTGCAAATGAGAGCACTGACGGCCTATGGTCTGCTCTTTGCTGGAATCAAAATGGTTGCATTTGAAGCTCAGTTTGGAAAACACCACCTTTAATTTTGCACATACAAGCTTCTCCCCATGCTCCCCCCTCCAATCCCCCGTAAATCCCTGCCCTGCAGTCCTGGCATGTTTGCCTCACCAATAACAACCAGAAGGGATTCAGAAATCCAGCATTATTATTATCTTCAGCCTGGATTACCCTTCAGATACTCTGCTGTCTTCAGCAACGTTACAGTGACTTACACACCTTCCCTCTGATGGAAACTCCCTCCTACTAAAATGCAACAAAAAGTCTTAACTGTTTAGGAATGGTCATGTCAGTTCTCCATTTTTTTTTTATTTCTTTTTTTTGCAAAAATAAGAAGTGCTAAACCTAAGATTTTTGGTTCCTGTTTATGAGAAGCATTTTCATGCAAAGCTATCACAGATAATCTTTCAGCACCTTGAAGCAATGCACAACTGTAGTGCACTGTACCTTGCACCAACACGGACTCCCTCTGCATTACCTCGCATTTTTTTAGTTCATTTTTTTGTTCCTTACTGCATTACCTGGGGAAAAAACCAGCACCACCAGCTTTGTACTTAGCCATTTGGCTGCAGGTTTAGAAGAGGCAGCAAAATGTTTGCAGAAAGTCAGACGTGGCTTTGTGATGAGAACTCTATTTCAGACCACACCGTACTACATACGAGGGAAGCTTTGTCATTTCTCCTTTCTATTCTACCCGCTAATGGGCTCTCAATTTACTTATCCTAATGGTATTAAAGTCACTCACTGCAAAGCACAGCCATGCCATTACTCACTGGCTAGGGAACTGGCAGTATCTGAGCACAGTTAATTCTTGCTCTGAAGACCTAAAACAATAGCACCTAGTAACAGATACTTCTGTTTACATAATTTTAGCATGTGTACTCAATTTGCTATTGTCCCTACAACATGACATCAAAAAAAGAGAATGACAGTAACATGACATGAACTTAAAACCACTGAGCCCGCTCATGCCAAGATTATCCATGACAAAATGATCCAGGTTTGGAGAGGCTCTATTTTATCCCAGTAAATATTTATTCCTCTATCTAGGATCTTTTACAAACACATTCTCCTTCTCTGCCAATCATTAAAAACCAGAAAGGCTTGTCACTGTTACCTTGCCTAGCTTTGGAAGCGCACACTTAATGGAATAAAAACAGTGCAAATCACAGCAGTCAGCAGGTGGAACAACAAACTCTCCAGCACTGCTGAACAGGACACCAGCGTGGCCCGTGACAAATACAGGGTCATTTCTGATGTAATCCTTCCTTGGTCACTGCTGATCAGATATCACACAGACTGCCTGCTTGCGAACTCTGCTGTTCTGTTTTGTTTCACCTTGTTTTGAACTTTGCAAACAAAGAGAGGCCGGGCATTTCATACTGCCATGTTTAGGAGCTGGGAGAGCAACAACAACCTGTTGAGACGATCAGGTGAAAAATTACAGAAGCTGTAACTATTTACTTACTGAGTGTCTGTTCCCAAGAGCATCTCCACCTTCTCTCCTGCGTGGTTACTGAGGACTGCCAGCCTGAAGAGGTACACCGTAGCGCTCTGCCGGGAGTACAGCATAGCTGAAGTGTTCTTTACAGGAGAAGAGGTCAGGTCCTCGCTGTCGCACTGTTGTACCACGAGCTGATCCCTTAACGAATAATCTGTGACATTGTAGCTCTCTTCACTGTAAAACAAAGAAAGGAAAGAAACCACATAAGTATAATGCTTAGTTTTCCAGCAGGTGTGTGACTTCCCCTTCCTTGTTTGTTTTTAAGAAGTCAGTTCCGTTTTTAAACAACTTTTGCACAGCAATTGCCGCCTCGCCAAGGACAGAACTAGCAAAACCAGCTAGGGATGCTGTAGATGCTTGAACCTAAAAAGAAATGCAGTCCATACATTTGCATAGTAAATAATGAATGCATTCCTAACTAATTAATCAACTGAGATAACCCTCTACAAATTCTTCTTATCTCCATTCAACAGAACAGCCTGCTTTGAACTATTAAGGAGCCTTTATCTTTCTACCCGGTGCTCTCCGGAGGCCCACAGACTCCTGACCAGCAGCACATGGGTACAGCTGGCTGAAGGCAATGCAGCCGGAGCGAGCAGATATATGTAAATGGGAACGGAATCTTCCCACCAGGCAGCGCAGTAACAGCAGGGACATTTAACACATTTTTAAAATGAGAGCAATCAGCTAACACAGACGTGCCAACGTGCACCTTCAGTTTACGGCTGAACTTTTGGCCAAATTTTTATTTAGACTCAGAACACAGAGCAACAGGACTATTTCATGTCCCCTCGCACGGAAGGCCTGCACATTTTGGAGGCACTTTTATGAAGACCAGACATCAGTTCTAGGCCACCTATTCTTTAACAGAAAGCATGTGCTGGTTTTCCCTATTTCCTTTATCACACGTATAACAAACAAACAAACAAACAAAAAGCAGTAAATGTCCTTTATAAATCTTCAGCATTTTTTAATCATTTTTTTAGCATGACTACTTTAGTTACAAAATCATTCCTGGCATCTTGGCCAAAGAAGCATGTATTTTCAAGCAGCTGTGAACAGGTAACATTCCCAAGTAGTATTTAACCTTTGGGTGATTTCCAGTGTATGAGGTCCAGCTGCATTCCAGTGTCAAGGCAATCTCAGGAGCTGACAAGCCATAGAGCCATGAAAACAGATGGGGTTCTAGTGGTGTCCTTAGGGGATATTATGGGAGAGAAGAATATTCAATAAATGTATCCTCACACAAAAATATACGTCTCTTTGCAATTCATCTGAAATCTTCTACAAGCACTCAGGACGTTGCTGGTAGATGTTCCAAATAGCTCAATAAGGCAGTTTTAATTTAGTTGAGGCATAAAGAGTGCCTATGCATCCACATCTTGAAAAGGGCATGCTGGAAAAAAGGAGGAACCTGACTTTTGCACAGTTCAAAGCTATCTGTGTGTTCCCTTTTTAGCAGAATATTGTTACAGCGTAAGCTTCCAGGTCTGCCAGAGGCATCAGAGAATCGCCTCCTCTGTAGCCCAGTCTCCTCTTCCCCGAGGGCAGTTGCAAAGTGCCCGCTGTGCAAGCTCCACCATGCCTGACAGCAGGCAAATGGATATCTAAACCCAGCAGTTGCACTCATCAGCCATGCAGGGGATGTGTAAGAAGGATGGTACTTTTATCTGGGTTTGGGATTTAGAAGACGAAAGCTGAAAATTCATTCTGAAGGAAATACATACAAACCTAAAAGCAGTATGCATAAAGTAAATAACCCGTGTTTTAATAAGGCACCAATGTCATCATACTCTGTGCAATGTGAAATCATTTCTTCACTAGCTCAAGAGAAAGCAAGTTTCCCAAACGTGACGCAAATAACAAGAACTGTAGTGTAGTCCACGTGAATCATGAGGCAGAAAGAACTCCTAAGATGTTAATTATATTGCCTGTTACTGCTCGTGTCAGAATATTACCTTCAGTGTCCATTACAAAGGAAGAAATTTTGGTAGCTAAATTCTACTTAACCTACTGAACGGGGCAGAGAACACCGCCCAACCTCGCAACTTCAGTCAAAAGGGCGACATTGCAGCTGAGGAAGATTATGACTAATAAAGCATCATTAAAGTTAAAGCATAAGAACTCTGGAGTGTAATAAGAATGCACCAACACACCCTTTATCTTTTTGTAGCTAAAATGTAGTAATTCTCATTATAACAAGGTTTTGGGAACGCTCACTCAGGATTCAAAATGCAGTTCTCGCCGTGATGATTCTGACACATGGAAATCGTTCCTGAAAGCAGCCCGTGAGCAGGGATGAGCCGAGCCTCACCGCACTGACACTGCTGACCCCTGTCCTAGGACTGCTGACCCTTGTAGGCTGCAGTGTGTGCAGGCAGTGCTGGGCCCCGAGGAGCCGGGAGGCACGGCGTGCTGCTTGGACTTATACGGCAAACTGCTCCCTGGGATGGCCGGGGATTCACTTCTGGAGAAAGGATTAAGCAGCATGACTGGAGCACTAAGTAATTAGTATTTTTAGCACAGTCGAGTGATTTTTTTTGTGTGTGTGCAATGCTAAGAATCTTTTGAGAAAGCAACTCCTCATCTAAAACACAAGCATGTAAATCTCAGCTGTCAACAAGTGTTGCTGCCCATTGCCGTGGTGTCCACAGCAACGCCGTGGGCAGAAGAACAGATCACCAAAAGCTCAAATATTACAAAGAAGCTTATCCACTCAGGTCAAGTGTAAGCTTCATGTTCAGAATATTTGAGAGGTTCACACAAATGAATCCTTTTCTATCCTACCTAATTTGTCTGGGGGTGTTCTTCAGGTGAACAGATAAATCTGATCGTTAACACCAAGTTTGCTTTAATTT
This sequence comes from Nettapus auritus, assembly GCA_011076525.1. Classification (NCBI taxonomy): domain Eukaryota; kingdom Metazoa; phylum Chordata; class Aves; order Anseriformes; family Anatidae; genus Nettapus; species Nettapus auritus. The sequence continues at coordinate 25,015,059 of CM021773.1, forward strand.
TGGCTTCTGGGCCCAGTTATGACATTTCAATTCCAACAGCTGGAAGTTGTTACAAATCCAAAGTTTGAATAAAATATGTTGCTATAAAAATCTGTTTTATAATCTGGACAAGGAGCCATCACATAGGAAACCAATAAACACTGTGACAACACAGATAATAGATTCTTCATTGTTTTCCTAACCCAGACATTTACTTAGCTACCAACGCAGCAATACGTTGAGAGCCATCCCGTGAGAAAACAAACGCGCAGCTAAAAACATGAGGCATAAGTCTGATCTGTTGCCAAGGATTTAGCAAGGGACTTTCAAAGAAACATTGCAGCGTGAACTTTGATAAACACTGAATCTCAGAAACGGGCTCCCAGCACTAAGATAGCTGGGGAGAAGTCTATTCGCCTTTCTGCTCATCTGCATAAAAGTTCTTTGACTTAAATATATTTTTCCTTCATTTTAGTTTATCATTCTATTTGCTTAAATATTCACATCCTCTCATTCCTCAATTTCTGATTTAAATTAAGAAGATTCACAAAACAGTATCTTTTAGAAATAGCTGGTATTTGGTTCAACTGATCAATGCAAATGCAAACCTGTTATTCAAAACAGTTTTCAGCCTCAGGAAGAAAGTTTATCTATCAAGTATTACTTAACGGCAATAGCAGAGAATGTAAATTCCATTCAATGATTTTAAGCCTCTCTGCAAATCTAGAGATAAAACTTAAATGCAGACTACTAAAAGCAGTTTCCCATCAATCTCTCTCAAAAACAGTCCAACATGGTAAAGCAAGGAGGGGAAGGAAAATCACTTTACCCTCCTCCCAAAATCTCCCTTTGTTAAGGCATCAAGGATAAACTTTTGAATTTGTTTGACAATTCAGAATTTCAATCAAGTTTGCAAAAACTAAATCCCATTTAACAAGCATTTACTTGTAATTTCTAAATGCAGGCTGATAGAACAACGTTAGCAACTCAAATATCTTCATAATTCATTTACTTTCTCAGACACAGTGTATTGAAACACGTAAGTGGTTTCACAAATTTTGACTGTAAGTAACACAATTAATTTAATCCATATTTCAACACAAGTTTAATCCAATTCCTCCTGTTTTATGCTGCAAATGTACCAGGTCTCTTTGAATCTCATTCATTCTTTCAAAAAAGCAGATGGCTAGCAAATATGCAAAAATGCTGCCGATGCAATACAGTTTGGCTTTGCAAAGCCAGGAAGTTTTGGCTCTCGTTTCCCGTATGGTGAGGCACGCACAAAAGTCATGGAAATTTAAAAGATAACTTAGATGCTCTCTCTGTTGAACAGAAAGTTGAACAGAAAGACGATTTTACATTGGTGAAGCTCTTACCTCTTCTTCTTGGTGATAATGAGGACATCATTAAAGAGGAAGAAGTACACCTGCTGCTTGGAAGTCCTTTTAGAAAAAAGTCCAGTGTCTTCTACGTACGCTGTTAATTCACCCCTTTTCACTAACCATCGTGAAGAAGAAACCAATGGAAATGGCTACGAAGAAAAAAATAGTATTTTAATCTTGTATAAGTAGAATTAAAAAAAAAACAGGTAAGGGAACAGTCTGAAATATTTGGAAAAACTGCTCAAATAACCTCAGAGCTCAGAGATTATGAGTAGAAGCACAAAACAGAGACCCCAAGGTTTAAGGTATCTTTGTCATTCATATAATCCACAAGTAATAGCCTGCAAACACTTGAGAATTGCTCATGTTCATGACCTAATTACTCATCTAAGACAAAAATGAACAGATTTGGCTGGTCATATGCTTCAGGATGGACCAAACTACACGAGATCGCCAAAGGAGATTAAAAATACCGTCTCTGGGGATTATTTCTGTTTTCATAGAGTAAGCAACCATTCTTTGAGAGCTTGATTTTTTCTCACAGCTTTTCTGCATAAACAGTTGGAAGGAAAAGCTTCAGCACTTCATCTCAAACACACGGGCTACAGCATACCTTACACTGCCTTTCAGCACATCCCTAAAGCCAGTTAAAATGATGCTGTACCTTCTTTCTGCGTGTTCTGTACCAGGCACAGAAAAAAAATGCAGGAGTCTATATTATAGAGAAATACACTGTACAGACCACATTTAAATCTTTTATGAAAATAGACTTACAAAATAGAACTTACGAAAATAGACAAGTTATGGAGGTGGCACAGGTTAGATACTAATACTGTACTGAATATTATTCTTGAGATGTTCAGAGTGTGTACTTTCACAGAAGAGAAAGTCTGCAAAATACACAAAGAACAGCAGAAGGCCTACCAATCAAATGTGGTAAAATCTATTTCCTACTCTACATGTCGAGATTCCAACACACCTCTGTGAAAGAACTTTTAAAGGAGTACGTGACACGTAGGGACTAGCTGTCCCTTTAATGCCTAAACAATATAGTTTGTTTGTGACATCATAAATTTACCAGTGGTTTGAAAAATGTCTGAATTTAGAGGACCTCTCTTAAAGTATCCACTGATGACAGGCTGCATTAGGGGTAGGGTGCAGACCAACATCTCAAGTATGTGAATCAAGCCAAAACGGATAATAGCTGTCTAACGTAAAGACCAAGCTTTATTAATCCAAACTATTCCCAACTGCTGGAGAAGTAGATACCACAGAAGGAACTTTTGTTTCTCTGGGTCATGAACGTGAATGGAGACGTGAGCCTGCATGTCCCATCATACAGAGAACAGATCCTCTCTGAAGCTGTACGTTGACGTGATGCCTGGAAGACAAAGGTCCCTTGCAGTGCTGGCAGCACTGCAACATCTCCCAGGGACCAAGACTCCTCCGTCAGTGATCTCACTGACAGTTGCTAGCACTGAACTGACCAGAGCTAGCATGTAAGAAGGTTTCGGTGCCACACAGAGGAAAGGTTCCTTCTATGTGACCAGCTCTGTGCTGCTTAGAATAGTGGCTGTTAATAAAGATACTCCTTTCTAAGTCCCACCTGTCATCTCTGGGATGACCTACTTTGGTCCTCATTTCAAAACTGAAGACGTTGACACTGTCATGTCTATGCAGCTCGTGGTATGGCATACGTGGATGGAGCACCTGAAGATGTCTGTCACCAAACCAGAAGACTCACTGGGTGACTTCTGCAAGCGAAGCCCAAGCTGCACGCCCCGTACCTTGCAGGCCCTCCAACAGCAGGTCCACGCTGCCCCTGGAGAAGAGGCATCCACTTTGCCCATGTTTATTAATAGTTGTACCTGAGACCCACTGCAGTAAATGGGCACTTAACTGTTAACTTATGTACGTTTTTCTTCACCCCAAGGGAAATAATCACATTTTTGTTTCTACTTTACATGTAACAGGCTTTCAGCTTATCAAAAACATGTACTTTGCTGTTGCTCAAATTCATTATGTCTGTAATGATTAGACTAATGAAGACAACTGCTTCTTTTCCATTTAAAATATCTTTCACGTGTTCATATAATTATTTCTTCATTCAGCTTGTCAGCTGTCTTCCTCATTCTGCTTAGGCTGTCTTTTTGTATCTAATCACTCAGCTGCCCTTTAGTGCTCTAACTCAACTTGTCAATACTTGCCCTGGAGCATGATGCCAGAACCAAACTGGTGCTTCAACTGCGATTGTGCTGTTGGAAGAACAAAACTTTAACCTCCATAATTTTATGCGCAGCCATCCCCTTGGTTGTGAGTTTTGAGGAACGATTTTTTGAAATGGCACATGATAAAGCAAGCGTTAAAATGATTTTATTTATTTATTTATTTATTTTACTACCGTACCACACTCAACACAAAAAGCAGGATCAAGCTCCTGGAAGCCTGTTCCTTGTGCTTTCTGTTAGGAGATAGCACATGAACCTTGCTCAAAATGGCAAAATTACAGACAAAATACCTGTAGTAAATCTTGGTCAAATTCCCTTTAGATACTTCTTCCCAATTAACTTAAGATCACACATTCCGTTTTGATTTATATAACTTTTTTGCACTTTTCTAGTTTTGTATTATCCATTAGTTTACTAAATGCATTTTCTACTGTATTCTCCAATCTGGAAATGCAGAACTGTGTTTCAAATCCGTATTTCCAAAACAGATTTTATCCAAGTCTCTGTTATGAGTCAGAGTAGAACAATCTGGTTACAAATCTCTTTAATTTCATTAACTGACGCTGTCACTCATCTCGTATCAGTGGCCAACATTGATCCAAAGTTATTCCTTTCTCCGAGGATTGTACCATAGCATTTTTCTTATGGATGGTCATTTTATTAATACACATTATCAAACCACACAGGTTACAAAAGGCCAATTCAGCTCAGTACCCACATGTGGCAATCAGAACTCCCACGTTCCATCACTGAGATCTAAGTAATTTCTGAAGTTTATAAAAACATTCTGCTTTTTTATTTTATTTTTTTAAAAAAAGAATCTAAATCTGAATCTAAACCTGCTGGTGTGAAAATCAATTCTTAAAACAAACAGCTCCAGTTATTTAAACTTTCTGAATTACAGTAATGGTTCCATGTGAGGGTACATGAACATGAAACACTGGGCCACAGCCCTAAGGTTACACCATCACAGCTTTTGTGACTTTACAAATTGAAACATTGGGCTAGATGGCCCTTGAACACAGAAATTACAGAAGAGTTTGGTTCTTGAACTCAAATGCCTGTTTGCAGAAAAAAAGCTTTTCTGGTGCTAATGTTGAAAAATTTAAGAATAAAAATCTTTTGAATCTTAATTAAAAGAAATTCTATAGGTTAGCCATGTAAAAAAATGACCTAAATTCAGCAGCTTCTCTTGTACTCCCATGTAGTTGCTCTACAGTCACACCTAACAAAATAAAACATCCCAAAACACCAGATTAGGAAAGAACAGAAATAGTTTACCTAATTTATAATGTTTATAAAGCAGAATTATAGCACCATGATGATGGTACTGCAGACAAAAACTTCTTCAAAATTTTCTGTTTGAGCATGAACTAAAAATCCCTTTAATCTCTACTCCAAATGAGTTCATTTTCCTAACTAACTATATTCCAGAGGCACCTTGCTTTTTTCTTTATTATTAATTTTCCTGCAATTACCAAAAGGGTACAACACATATATCACCATCTTTTTATATAAAATCAGCTACCAGAACTTAAAATGTACTGAGACTTGTATTGAGACTTGGCCAAAGCAGTTTGGCAAGCACTCCAGCTGGCAAGCTCTCAAACCACAGATAAGGTCTAAAACCACTAAGTGGTTATATTTAAGATGCACAGAGGAGGGAAGAAAAAAAAAAAGTTGCATAAAGAATACAGAAAAGAAAATAAAGTTGCTATTATTCCCATGAAACTAGCAAGAGTTGCTAGTCACAGCACGTCCACTGGAAGAATTATACAGGGCCTCTTGCTTCTGCATCCTCTTCCAACAAGGAAAGTAACAGACTAAAAGGAATTCAATACATTTTAAAACTGTCAGGTACTTCTGCAGATTTGAAAATTATGAATGAATGCGAGGAGAAGGTCACCCAAAGTTTTCAGACTATTCAAAACTCCACTTCAGAATATCCCAAATACCTGAGACTATTATCCACCCTCGTTAGCAAATGTAGTGACGTCACTTGTTAACAAGTGTTTACTTTATTGCTGTTGTTTTAAGTAAATATTATTAGTCTCAGTTTTTAGTCAGAGCATGTAAATAAAAATCCTTTGGACAAGTTGGAAATAGGATTTCCTCAGAGCAAGACTGACAAAGATCCTTTACCAACTGTCTTTTCAAAAACATAAACCTCTACTTACTTCAAATACGACGATGATAATTCATTCATCATTCAGATACTCTGTGTTTGAACAGGAGCATTGCAGCAGAAGACTACAACATTCATTTTGAAAACTAAGTATAGAATTCAATTTCATCTGCATATACAAATATGCTTGCTATTCTTGTGGTTGGAAAGTAAGCTAAGAAGTTACCTGCACTAGTTTAATACAGGACGCTTCGCTGTTATTACTTCAAAGCCCTGCCTGCACCATCACACAGACACAGGCAGCTTTAAGTACAACCATACTCTGTACTAGCAAAACAAAATTTGCTGACAAACTACAAAAACAAACTGCATTAGTAAAGGTGAAGTTTATCTAAAGTAATTTCACCTACGCCAAAGTCTGCTGTTGCATAGCCTGCTCTTCCGGGCCGGCACCTCACTCGTTGTTTGCATATCCTACGCTGCCAGAAGTGCTGCCGTAGCTGAATTCGGTAACTCCTGCCCGCAGGTGTGACTGAGGAGCAGGCACACACACCTATGAGGAAACCCAGCTGGGCTGATTTATTTCACACCTGCCTCCTTGAATTCTGCAGCATGTAGCACACAACATTGTTTTCCTGATTTCTATCACCTCCCAGTTAAAGGGCAACTTGCGAAAGTGACATGTTTTCACAGCAGAACTATCAGAATCTTGTACAAATACACCGTAATTTAAAGAAACACATCTTGAGGCGGTGGAACCACACCTTGTTTTTGATATCATGCTGCCGTAATCCGGACAGTCACATACTGTTGGGATCCTTCCCCTGGTCTAAAAGCATTTACTTAGGCATACTTTTCCTCTCAGGTACATGAGAACATCTCATTGTCGAGTACTAGGTCAGCCTTTCTTTTAATGGTAAAAACTTGACAGCAATTTGTCTAGTGCATCAAAGCCAGCTCATACCCTCACTCCGTGGAGTTAATTCATCTTACAGCTTGACAGAAATAGTGTGCTGAATCTCACTCATGATGTTTTCAGAAAATAAAATGCTAGGGTGTTAAACGCGGTCAATTTTTATTGTTCTATTTCAGCTGCAATAGATAAATAGTCCCTTTCATTCTTATTAAAAAAAAAAAAAAAAAAAAGTTGTTAGACTTTTTCCCTGAAAAGCCTCAACCTGAAGCTTAATCAGCCCTCGTTAAGACAAAACAGTCCTTAGTTTGCCAAGCTTCAGCTACCCCAGAATATGAACTTTTCTTCCTTGACTGCAAGTCATGTCAGTGTTACAGCCTATGCTGATCTACTTCATGCTGGCAATGAAGCTATCAAAATTTAACATGTAGTCAAAGCCATAGCACGTGGTCAAAGCTATTCATATGCTAACTGGTTTACGGTCAGAAATAGCATCATACCTTGATTTTAAATTCCAGCTGGGAGTTAATTGTGTACATCATTTCTGTCCTTTCCATCTTCCGAGCACCTTCATTGCACAAACGCACCAACTAGAAACAAGACACGTATTTAACACATTTAACGTACTCAAGACTTGTAACACTAACTCTTGCTCCTTCATAAAATGCACATCTGTGGAAGCGTAAAATTTACAAAGGACCTGACATTTTCCTGTTCGATTGCAGCCATGATGTTTTCAAGACCAGACTGAATGCATCTCTGAGTGACCTGCTCAGACCCAACAGCTGGTTCTGCTTTAAGAGACTGGATGACATCCTGAGGTCCCTTTCAACCTGGATTATCCAACACTATAATAACTATTTATTCTTCAGCAAAGCCCAGGTGGTACGAAGTTACAGCCAGAAGATCTGACTGAAAAGGGTTATACTCTCTGATCCAGGTAATGATCAGCCCCACAAACACCAGCATTCTGCACTGACTGATCCGTGTTGCACACTGCCCTGTCTATCACACACCTGCAACTCATTTGGAGAAGAAAGTCCCAACACAAACATTGCAGCACTGCCTTGTTAAGCTAAGGCAAACAGTATCTTTGAGAAAGTTTCATTGCAGCTGACCTTTAGAATGCAATCTTAAAGCATCCTACGGTCTTACTGAAGTCTGTGAATGGGAGGAAGAGGAGTGTAAAACAATGGGGGCGAAGACAGGCAGGAAAATGCATTCCCTTTAACCTCCAAACATCATGCAGCATTTCCCAACCCTTAATGAGTCTTTTCTCCTTTTATAATCAAATACTTCACAAATCATATAGAGTTCCTACAGAAAAAAATAATTGTTTTGGCAGTAGTACATTGTTCCCGAATTTACGGTATTTTCCTAAGTAACAGACGATAATTTAGCCATAAAACCAATCCCTAGTGATCTTTCTTAAATAAGACAATTTAGAGTTTTTATCTTTCACTGCTCTTCCCTTACACATGGAATGTTCAAAGCCCAAGGCATTGTCTAGCCCTGACATGCAGGGAAAGGTTTTGTTTTGTTTAAATAAAGAACATCCAATACAACACATTTAATGACAGTTTATGATGAGCTGCAGTTTCTGAAATTCCAAGATCTTGAAGGCAAAAACCAGACAGTTCTTAGATCCTTAAATTTTCTTTTCAAACCACAATGCTCTGATTTAAAGTATTCTATTTCCAGAATATATATATACATTATATGTGTGTGAAAATACATTGATAAAGTAGAATTTCCCAATTTAAAAAGGGGAATCTGCTCAGTTTTACATAAAATGAAACTGGAATTTATTATGAAAGTGCTATTGTATTTTACAATCTATACATGGAAATGGACTTGTGCTCTTCTGTCATTGATTCTGATGATCACACAGTAAGACAAGAACAACTGCACAACTGAGAGGAGCAGATATGGTTAACTGGCCATAAAAGCGGAAAGCATGGTTTTCTTAGTTTCAGACTTTTTCTCCCCTGTACCATCAGGACATACCTTGCTCACTTCTTTCAGAGCTTGCTTGCAGTTCTCATATTTTGGTGAATCTTTAGGAGTTTTCTGGCAAATAGTCTGAAATAAAATATCAATTACTTCAGAGGACAGATTGTAACAAACACAGAATTTTACAAACATATTAATGGAAATCAAAGAGGTGAAGAGAAACAAAAACATCCTAAAATATTTTAGATTAAATTAGTCTATGCTTTAATCATGCTTGCTCCTTTTTGAACACATTTGAAGCCATATCTCTGGTACTGAATCTTTGAGAATCAATTTCACTCCAAAGAATACAACCTTGTATACACAATATATAACAATATAAGGTTTACAGAGCTACCCGGATCAACTAATGACAGACACAAAAGTAGTACTAGATTATTATTTAATTTAAGTAGAAACATGCTCCAGAGAAGAAAGTGTTCAATGTCCCAGAATGAACTAAGTAACAATCCCGATCATCAACCAAATTTGTCAGTGCACAGTTTCTGTACATGTAGGAGACCAAAATCACTAGTCCTGTTTCTGGACCTCATCGATGCTGGAATTTAATTAACCTTAGCTTTTAATCTATACTATTGCTGGTGGTCCAGCTCATAAATTTAATTCTAGTAACTTGCACAGGAAGGGAACTTCTCACAGTGTAATGCACTGAGGGGAAACTGAGTGTATAAATAATGTTCCACACAGAAGGGGCTCCTTTGCCCTTGAGAACAGTTTATTCTTCAAGGTTACACTGTGACCTTCTTAACTGAGGGTCTTAAAGACCCTACTTCTGAAAGTAAGTATTTATTGCAAAAGGATCCTTATCTAATCTATGAGGTAGTTTTTTTGTTTTTTTTTTAATCTGTAAAGTTTAATTTTAATCCTAACGCTATGTGCAATTTCTGTGCTAGGTTCTTTCTTGTCTTCTGAATCAATTATTTTTATCCTTTACAAACCTTTTGATTAGAACTTCTTAATATTTAATTTCTGACTGCACATGCTACTGTTCATAGTCAACAGACAAGTCAGTATCTACAGCCTTGCCTGGAATGAGCTGGGAATTGAACACAGGAGTGTTAACATTTGAGAAACATGCATAAAGGAAAAAAACAGAAAAATAACTGTTCTCACATCCATCAATAAGGGAAGACGAGTTACTCTCTGCATGGGAAGAATGAGGAAAGAGATCATTGGTAAATTCCTGCAGTCTTCATGGGACTCAATCCGTGACAACACCTCTTTAAATGCAGGATTTGTAGCTCTGGTAGGAAAAAGAAGGGAATTAAACAGAATGTTTTACCAAAGAACTGTGAAAGTTGCTAGATTTTAAATAAAACACTTCGATAGCAGGGAAAGTACAGCTTGAACGATTCCTATCACTTAACCCTTCAGTTTGATTTACTTAGATATGCAAGACCAGCATCAACGTTTAGATATCTCCTCCCACAGTTGAACATGAGTGCAAAACAGACTCGTATGTAACATGCAAGTAAACCATGGCTTTGACAAATTTATAAAACTGCACTTATCAGAGAAAAGGGAATGTAACACAGGGCAACAAATAGGATTGGATTATGCAGCCAGGCATATTTTCACTCTCAATTACTTCAAAGGAACTTGTGCATTAAGTAAAGCTAAGCATGTAAGTACATGCTTTGCTGTAAGCCATAGGTTTTGCACCAAATACCATAGCCTTTGACTCCTATTACAAAGGGGGTGATTTTGCAGACATATTTTAAAATTAGCTCTTACAGCAATTTCTGAAGCGTTCGTTGCTGATAGACTTCATTGGTGCAGTATTTTACATATGGATCAAATGTCGAAGCACTATGCTTTTCCACTATGTCACTAATATCATCAATAAAGATGTTGTTCTGATGTCTTGCTTCAAGTTCTTTGAAGAACCTGTGAAAAAAGTGAAGAAATTACTCATTTTACCCCAAAACAGTAGACTTTTCTTACAACATTTTATACTTCACCTGATACAACCCATGGCTTTTATTACCTAATGACAATTTGAATGGTTTGTTTGAGGGTGAGATCATTCCTCCTTTTGGCAAAAGAGTGTGGGAAGTCTTTATATTATACATGTCAAAGGGTGGTGGTGTCACCTGGCAGAGCTCAGCAAAAGCAATGCTGGCAAATTACTTCCCATACTCTAGCTGCCAAAACCGAAAAAAGCCTTACTGGTCTGGTTAGGCTGGAATTTCCAGAAACAGGGTTGAAAAGAAATGGAACAACTCCAAGCACTACATTAACAAAGCACTTCCTCTTGTAATAAGGGAAGTGCAATACCAGAAATGTTCAAGCAAACAAAGTTAAGTGTGAACTGTTAAACTAGATACAAAAAACACACAGCAGGCTGAACTAAACAAGGTAGTCATGTACCATCAACTTTGATCCACCAATAAAACCAAACACAGACTGGGAACAGTGAAAAGGGAAACAGAAACTAAAATCCTCTTCCCCGTTGTTTGTCTTCTGCTCCATACCGAGTCCCTTTGGCCTCTGAAAGCCTTTCACTCATTCTTGCCCTTCTAATTTTACCAGGAAACAAATGCCTTTATTTCAACGCTGCTTATTAGAAACACTTTGACTCTCTGGGTATAAGAGCTCAAACTGGCATTAGAGCCATTGCAGGTCAGTAGAATTACTTACACTAATAGTCTGACATCAGTGCAATCGCAAAAAAAACCCCTAAAAGTTGCTGAAAAATCTCCTTGATACCAGTCTTGTCTGAAACCTTTATAACAAGCTGATTCACTAGAAGTATCCCAAACTTACCAGGGTAAACCAGGTAACAAAAACCTGCCACATAGCACAGCAAAATAAAGGAGATAGTTGGAACACACGATCTCGCATTAAGCTAACATATTTTGAAAGGTTTTTGTTTTAACCCTTTATCACATTTTCTCTTTACTAACACCGGTTCTTCAAAATCTGTCTTGTAGCATTTCCGTTTTCCAGCACAGCAACGTTCCGCATAGTTTGCGTTACAGACAAGAGTATGGAGAAGAGAAGACGTGCTGAAGCTTATCACACGGATGTTTAACAACACAGGTTCACGAAAATTTTGTGAGCTTAGAAAAAGTTGACTGAACTGAACGATTGCCAGACTCCCAAATGGTCAGTCACACAGTCAAAAGAATATTTTTGTTTGTTTCTTTTCGTTTTGTGGGTGTTTTGGTTTATTTACCCTGACACACGCACTGCAGATTTACTGACTGATGATTATCAGCATTGTCATTTAATGACAACCAGGACATTGCCTGCACAGAGACAAGACACTGTCTGTGTGGGTTTATGGCTTTCTCCTCCCTTATCCGCTTAAAGAGGTACAGCAGCGTTTTTAACAGCACTGCCACTTTTGGAAGGCATAGTCCTTTCCTCCATCCATTTAATTTCAAAGCATGAGCTGTTTGAAGTTGTCACTGATGTGTAATACGCTATGGATGTGCTTTTGTAGTGCCTAGGAGAGCAGTCCTAACCAGCAAAGCACACCAGCTGCAGTGAGATCTCCTGCAAACCATGGACAAGGACTGCAAGCTAACAGTCAGCTTCAAATTTCCACACAGCCTACAATTTCCCGTGAACCACAATAGATCTCAACAGCTGACCACCACAAGCTGCAGACGACTGGAATTCATTTCCACTCCGCTCAGACATGTTTAGAGCTGGAAGAATTTCTTCGCACACTGCCAGCTTTACTTTGCTCAGGAAATACAGCATTTCTCCCTCCTGTAGCATGGCACACTGACAGCGTTTGACCACGCTGGACCAAGAACCTACACTTTTAGAATTTATCTGGCTCTCCATCAGTGACATCAGTCACAGTCATTTTAGGGAACAGTACAAATATTGCACACTAGGAGATACTAAAAAAAAAAAAAAAAAAAAAAAAAAAAGGAAAACAGGCCAGAGAGAAGCAGTGTAGCCAAGTCCCATTCTCCCCCCGCGGG